>JAVTVJ010000933.1:832110-1247993 GCA_034509425.1 Eopsaltria australis
CCCCCCCCCCCCCCCCCCCCCATTCTTCTATTACTGGAAATGTATCAGTTATTTTAACTGCAACTACACATATACTGTTGCAGTTTTGTAATTATATAAGGATACTTCCTCCCCTCATAATACCAGGTACCAATTTGGGAAAGCAGCAGATGACTATACGAGATTACAATGAAACAGGGTTTTCTTTGGTTTTTTTATTCAATTTAAAGAAATATTCAGATTCCATTACAATAACTGGAAAATCATTGTCAATTAAAGACATAACAGCTATTACATGCCTTGAGTCAAGTAAGTTTATGGTCATAATTGAGTAACTCCTGGATAACAACCATGTGGACTCAGGGCCAGGAATTAAAAGGATATTAAGCTCTGGTACCCAAAACAATAATGTTTTACGGAGTCAGTGTAAAAGGCAAAGCGGCAGTTCGTAAGGAAATGTAATTTCATGAGTGAAAGAGTGATAAACAAATTGGTTAATGTGTTAAAGAAGTTTATGCATTGCAGTCTTGAAAAATAAACATATTTATACTTGCTAGTTCATTTTTATGACAAGAGTTATTCCTCAAAGCTGGATTTAGTCTTCGGAGACTTGCACATATGATGCTTTTTTCAGCAGTAGGAAGGTCTGTGCCAGGAACCTCTGTAGTGGTCCACAATCCAGCCACACTCTAAAATCCTATCAGAATATTCTTTGTGACAGACAGAAAGCAGATTCATCATCCCAGCCACTAGTGTTGTGCTGCTGTGGTCAGCCAGCTTTCCAGTGGCCTGTGGGTGGAAGTGTTGTTGAGGAGAAGAAAGATGCGGTGTGGATGCAGAACATGCCTTCCCTTTAGCAGTGCTGGTTCACCCTGGTGCTAGAATACAGCAGATCCATGTGGAGCAGGTGGATATGTCTGAAGGAGGCTGTGGCAGGACCCATGGCCCTGTGGAAAGAGGAGCCCATGCTGGAGCAGGTTTGCTGGCAGATCCCGTGGTGGAACCATGCTGGAGCAGTCTGTTCTTGAAGGGCTGCACCCTGTGGAAAGGATCCATGCTGGAACAGTTCATGGTGAACTGTAGCGTGTGAAACCTTCATGAAGAACTGTCTCCTTTGCAAGGGACCCTACACTGGAGCAGTGAACTAGTGTGAGGAGTCCTTCCTGTGGGGAGGAAGAAGTGTAAGAGTTGTGTGAAGAACTGACCTCTACCCGCATTCCTCATCCTCACCTTCTAGGAAATGGAGGAAGTGGAGAGAACAGGGAGTGAAATTGAACTCAGGAAGAAAGGAGGGATATGGGAAGGTGTTTCAAAATTTGAGTTTATTTGTCATTATCTTACTCTGATTTGATTGGCAATCAATTAAACTAATTTCCCCAATTCAAGTCTGTTTTATCTCTGATGGTAATTAGTGAGTGATCTCTCCCTGTCTTTATCTTGACCCATGAGCCTTTGGTTCTGTTTTCTCTCCCCTTTTCAGCTGAGAAGGGAAGTGATAGAGTGGCTTTGGTGGGCACCCATCATCTGTCCAGGGCCAACCCACCACCCTGGCTACTGAAAAGTGAGGAAGCATCTGTATACACTTGAGATCCCCTCCTCCAGGGAGCTGCATTATGGCCACAGTTGTGACATTGTCCCCTGGGCTCCAAATGGCACATTTCTTGTGTTTGTTCATGTGGGAATAGCAGTAAACTTTATTCTTCTTTATTTCTTTTTGCCAGCAGACATCTAGTAATGTCAGAACCAGTGCCACAGAATAGGCTCTTTGACAGTCACAACCTGCAGAGAAAGTTTCTCTGTCAGTTCACTTTGAAAGCTGCTGTTGCACCTACTCCCCTACTCACCTACTTCAAGAAGATGAATGACTGATTGAGAATCCAAGAGTGAGTAAATTATTTGCTGCTTTAGAGCTATGCAGAGTGCATGTATACTCTCATAATTTCTCTCCACAGAGCATTGTGTCTCATGGCTAGCAGCAGGTAGATATAACTCTAGTTCTGGTAGGTCTGTCCCTTCAAAGCAGGTGACTGTTGGCACTGACAGATGGAATTTTGCCAAATTATAACAGCTGATCTACTACTCATTGCTTACTGTTCCACACATCATAATTTATAAGGCATTGGGAGAGTTAAAGAGATGCAGTCCTCGGGAAAATTTTTCCAAATACTGCTTTTTTTGCTTTGGTCTGTTCCAGAAGTGATCAGGTTGGACAGAGCTCTGAGCAGCTTGATCTAGTTGAAGAATGTCCTTGCTCAAGTGTGTTGCAGGGCTGAGTTGGACTAGATGACCTTTAAATATTCCTTCCAATCTAAACTATTCAAATGATTCAATCCCTCATGTTGTGTTGTTGAAGAGAGTCTAATCTGAATTCTTCTAAAGTATCATTTATGTTTCAGGGGAAAAGTATACAACACTCTAAAATATTTTTTGTATTTAAGATGCCACTGCATTTCACTATTCCTTATTAAAAGTAATCACAGACACCAGTTGACAGACATTTTCCACTTGAATTTCCAAGGCATGTTTTAAAAGAAGGTACCAAGGGTCACCAACACTTCTTCTGAAAAAAAAAGTAAAAAGGTTTCTTTGCCAAAGATGGACTGTTAAGAAGTCCTCAGTGAATAATCAGCAGCCTCTTGTCTCTTTGTGGTTCAGACTATAAATATTCTTCAAAAATTTGATGAACTCTGAGGGCTTCAAGGGGACAGTGATATGGTGGATTGACCTTGTCTGGGACCCAGGAGCCCACCAAGCTTCTCTATTTCTTTCTTCAGCATGGTGGGAGCAGAAAGAAAATAAGATAGGAAACAAATCCTCATGGGTTGAGATAAAGTCAGTTTAATAAAGCAAAAGAGAAAGTTGCATGTGTGCAAGCGAAGGGGAAAAAAAGCGGAAAGATTTTATTCTTTATTTCCCACCAGCAAGTGATATCCAGCCACTTTCCAGGAAGCAGGGCTTCAGTACACACAGCAGATTCTCCAAAAGGCCACACCTTCCTCCTCCTTTCCCTTAGGTTCTGTACCTGGACAGACATTCTGTGGTGTGGAATACCCCTTTGGTCAGTTTGCGTTGGCTGTCCCAGCCATGTCCCCTCCCAGGATCCTGCCCACCCCCAGCCTCCTGGCCTGTGTGGGGTGGAATGCTGGAGAGAGAAGCTGGTGCTGTGCCAGCACTGCTCTGCAGCAGCCAAGGCACTGCTGTGTTGTCAACACCTTTCCAGCTAGTAATGCAAAGCACAGCACTGGGAGGGCTGCTGTGGGAAAATGAACTGCACCTCAGCCAGACCAAATACAAGTGTAAAGGCTGTAGTAGGTGTGTGAAGAAAAGCCCCCGGCATTTGGGTGCGTTATATTATTTGTGTGAGTTACATTATCCTAACTGAATAGTCAGCCATTTGACTGCATTTGAACAATCTGATTCTGTTTAAAGCTCCTTTTATGGTTTCCAAGCATGCTAAAATGCAAATCTGCATCACGATTACTCGCAAGGCAATTGCAAAATCTCTCATTATGTAAAATGGCCACGTTTGGACATCCATATGCCAGCAGACACTGGATAAATGGGAGCAATTAACCTTATATTGAGTCAAATTGAATGAAATGTCAGAGAGGAGGACAGTGACTCAAGGCATAGGAGTAATTTATTAAAGAATCAGAGTTGTCTTGGTTGCCTTGCAACACGTGCCAGTGTACAGGTCACCAAACAATCTCCTCTACAGAAGCAGAATTTCAGACTTCAGCAACTATTGGTTGTATGTTTCCATTGTAGGAGCTTGATTATTATCAAACTCCTTAGTATTTGATTTGGTTACATATAATTCTCCTCTTTGGTACAACCTACAGAAGAAAAATTACCTACAAAATGTAACTGGAGGAAAATGCAGGTGTTGAGAGGCAAAATCCTTTTTGTTAACACAGTGCAATCAGGAGATACAAACACAGTTTGTGTTTCTGATGGATACTCAGAACCTGACAGGAAAGCTGTAAATCAGGGAACTTGTGAACCAGAGAAGGACCATAGGAGCTGTTTACTGCTCAGGAGAGCACCAAGACAGACAAACACTTTGTAAATTACTGTTACTGGCTCTCAAAAGCATGAAGCAACACCTGACATAGATTATCTGGAATAGCATTCTTCTTCATTAGATCCACAAAGAGCAAGAAATCAACTGCAAAATCTGCAGGCCCATCTTCCAACAGCACTATGGGGGTACCGGTATGGCTGATCTGAAAAATCAAACTGCAGAACTATTCCTCTTTCTATGATAGCTAAAACCTCATGAAAATGAGGTAGAAGACTTCTGAGAGTCATTAATTCATTGTTCTGCTTGAACTAGGGAAATGTTAAAACATAACTGATAACGTAATAAATACTCTGTTTGCACCGTAGATTTGGAAATGTTAGAGTCGAAGTTGCATGAAGAAACTTAATTCAATATCTTACTTGCAGTTATGATTTAGCCTTTAATTACAGAATTATGCTTTGTGTTTTCATAGAATCCAGACTCAATTACTGCACCAGCTGTGTGGATTGCTTGTGTTCGATACTGCCTTCCTTTCCTGCTTCACAGACACCAACTTGGAAAGAAGATGATGAAATTTCTTGTATCTCTTGTCCCAGTAGTTGCCACTAATGTATTTCAGAGGTATGATTACTTTCCCAGTTGCTGAGGCTGTACTCACTGTGCTGCAGTGTCTGCTTCAGCCTTTCAGAGGAATGTTTATGTGTGCTTGTGTTAATTTCTTGAAGTCTCTGTACTTGAGCTATACCTCAATTCTCTGCAACTGATCAAGGCAGTTAAATGTTTCTTAGCATGCAGAACTGCCTGTGCTTCTGTTCTAATTCTCTGCTGAGCAGCTCATTATGAAAAAAGTTCATTTCCTGTCTCTGACCAGTGAAAGCTGGTCATTAATAAATTATGAATAGAAATTATCCTGATGTTCTCATATTATTCTGATAATTTTTTTGAAAAGTAGACAGGATGATGGCTGTAAAGTACTATTTCTTATTCGTTATCATATTGAAAAAGTCATTGGGTATTCCAAGCCTGATGTGAACGAGAGTTAAAAGGAATGGAGAAATTTTTTTCCAATTTTTTCAGCAAATCTGGGAGCTCTTTGAGAGCTACTTCCAAAGTAACAAATTGCTGCTTCCACACATTCCAACAATATGATGTGAAATCCTTTAAACCAGACATTTTTCCTAATTAGAAAACCTATTTAGCCCACAGAAACTAGAATGAAGTTCAGAACAAAGGGGAAATTTTTTATAAATTCATTTAATATTTTTGTTATTGAAAGACTCTGGAATTTATCAGTAATGATTTTAAAATTATGTTTCCTGAACAATGGACCTAAAGCAATGCACCAGCACCACTGCCAGCAGGATCTTCCATCTTTTCCTGTGCTGTATCAAAAATTTCCCTCCTTATTGAATCTAGGGGTCTGTTCTTTCCCTGCAGTTTCTGGTGCCCCACTCCTGACACATGGCAATATGGTTAGCATGACTAATGCCATTTAATATGGCAAAGAGCTCTTCCTATGACTGAGTGATCATGTATCAATTTCCTTCCTCCCCTTTATCTTGAAGATCCTGCACACCAGGAAGTCTTATCCACTTCGATATCATCCTCAAGGTTCTGGGACACCAGCCCACCTTCTCACCTCCCCACAGCCTTGACAGTCTCAGGCACCCAGCCCAACAAGTTCTGATGACACAGTCACAGAAAAATGAAACATAACAGCACACAGAGACAGCACTCTGTAAAAAGGAGAAGTTAAAGGCGTAAGTGGGACTTGGCTCTACAGCTGCTGCTGGACAGCAAAACCCACGATCCCCCAGTGGCCAGGGACACCTCCACTGTTGTCTTCTTCCTCTGAAGATTGACTGTAGATTATGATTGTTTTATTTACATTGCAAGCCAACCACCCAATCTGCAGAGAGTCCAGGTGATTAGGAAGCATCCATTAAGATGTGATTTTAAATTTGGTGCTATGATACTTATAAAATTGGGCTACACTGATAGCAATTAGAAAAAAAAATCCTGTTCTACTGTGATCATGAAATTCTATACTACACTGTTCATAAAATGATGTTTTCAAAAAATAGATCTTTAATTGTATTTATAATCTAGTGCCATCATTCTGCTGAGGTTCTCCAAAAGAATCAGTTTATCCTTACAGTTGCAGTTGAAAAGAATTATAGGACAACTGTTTTCAGTTTAAGGTTGAATAGTGACATCTCAGTGGGGTAGCAATTAGGCATGTTCATATGGAAAATTGTCCTGTTGTGCCAGTGAGGGCTTTTGGTCAGTGTCCTGCCTTAGGCAGCACAGGAACACAAGGACTGGAAAGAATATGGATAGGAGAGCAGCTTCATTTTAGGCTGAACAGAACTTCTAGGTATCTCTGGACCACTGTCTTGCTGAAAGCTGGGCCAGTCTAAATCTGAGTGTTCAGGGCCCTCTCTATTTGAGGTCTCAATTTCCAACAGTGGAGATCTCACTACCACTCTGTACGAGTGCTCAACTTCTCCTCACTGTGCAGGAGGCCCCATTACTACCCAGAGGTTCTGTGCTGCACTGGAACTCAGAGCAGGGAAGTCAGAATGGTGAGTAATGTGCAATTACAGAAAAAAAACCCCACACAACATACAAACAAACAAACCAAAACAAAAAAAAACAAGGAAAAGTGTCTGCACCAAAATGACCATTTATCCAGTTGAGTTCAGGCTAATTCAAGGTCACAGACAAATTCTGCAATGCATGGAGAACCCTGTGCTGTTAGAGCTGCATCTTTGCCAGAATTTGCCATTGTCTGAAGAGCAGCTGGGATTGAAGGACACAATTCCAATGACTACACACTGCCTGTGCTCAAAGCAAACCTATGATGCAGATCACAGTGGTCACTTGAGCCAGAGCTTTCCAGAGAGGCACCTAAAAATGCAAGAAAATGACAAATGTCTGCAAGCACCTTGTACTCTAAATCCAGCTGGATTTATGAAGCTGCATTTGCAAATTCTGCAGGATATCTGTGGGTGACAAAACTCTTCAGAATCTGATTTTGAACAGCCCATGTGATTTAAGAAAACTAAAGATGATTGATGTGAACTTATTCTTGGAGGCAAAGAAATCATCACGAAAGAGGAGTGTCTGGTTCGGTTTTTTTCCTGAAGCATGAGAATATGGGACAAATTGGTTGGACTTAAATAGCTAACACATGCTCACAGCATAAGAATTTCTCCTTACTCGGGAATAAGCTAATTGTTGGAAGATGTCATCCTGGAAAGTAGAAAAATCAGAACTTCCTAATAATCCTATATTTAGTCATACATATGCACGAAAAGGAAAACATTCAGTATTTTGATAGCCTGTGGACAACAAATTGATCTCTAATCATTATCTGGGTATGATTTGTGTGATGCAATGTACACAAGCAGGAGGAATCCAAATGTGTTATGGATGCTACACCCCCTTTCTGAACTATCTGACATTAGTCACCAAGAAAGAAGTGCCCCAAAAAAGAGAACGTTTCTCTGTTTTGTGGTGGCTGTTCTTAACATGGTGAATGCATATCAATTTTTTTGCCTAGCCTAAAGCCATATTAACCAGGAGCATTACCTTCTTTCTCTCTTTCTTGTGGATATCTCAGTGTGAAGGGTTGATCAATACTAAAAATTTTGGACTTGTTTTCATGCAAGATAAGTGTAAAGTTAGACTTGGCAGCACTGCTTGAGTGTTTATTAATACAGAAAGTATATTGCTCTGCACGTTACTTGTTACTTTTTCTTCTTTATCCTAATTTGAAATGCACTGCATGTACTGCAACCCTTATTACACATGGAAATCAGAAGTATGAGAGGAAACAGGACCTTAAAAATTCCAGAGTAGATGCTACTTAACTTCATTATTTAATTAAATTAATATGATTAGGAGTGTGAACACTTAGCACAAATTAGTGACTTGTGTACAATGATATGCCTGTATCAAAAGGTAAGAATCTCTTTTTTACTGATTCCCTAAGCTGAAGCAAACTGTAAATTATTTCTATTTCAAGATACGGAGATCTGAGAAGAAATTGATGTTCTATTCAGATCATAACATTTAGGATTTGTTATTTCACAGAAAAAGTTCACTGTCACCATCAGCCCTTTATCCTTATATTTGGTAAAAAAATATGCTGGGAACCTGCCAACCAGAACTCAAAAATGTGGTCAAAGATCTGAAAAAGATGAAGCTAGTTTCCTTCAAAAATCCATGTGAAAATGACTCAGAGCAGGGGCTAGGAGTCCTGCAGGTGTAGATGTACCCTGCATGAGCAGACCGAGACTGGAAAGCATCTTGTGCACATGCACAAGTGTTGTGGACTTTGCAGCCTTATACTGGAGCAATCTCTGAGATTGGAGAGACAATGGAATTCTTGACTTTACTTCTCTGCTATGCCTGTTTTGCAGATTATTCTGTCCTCATTCGTAGGTATTTATCCAGGTTTGGGTTTTCCTAGGGTTATCCAGTACACCCATAGTTTCTGTCCTCTCACACTGCTGGGAGCCAACTTAAGAGAAAATCTGAAGTATTAGAGAAGCTGCCCTGCATCGATGTGCTTTTGCTCGTTTGTCACCTCACAAGCTGCCTGTCAATGCAGGGAAGGGAACGTGGTTCCTCTCTGAGCCACAAGGGACAGTAGCAGGCTGTGTTTGAAGCTCTCCTGGGGTTTTCTTGCCCCTCCCATGACTGGCAGAACAGGAATTAGGGAGCTGCTAGACTTCTGGGTAATGAGATCCTTGAGTTTTAAAGAAATTGAGACTCATCTTGCTCCAGGGCAAAAATTCGGTGTCATACAAAGTGCCTAGGATATACCATTCCTGAATCAGCAACTATCGAGCCTTGCAACACCCTGAGAGACCCAGGTACAAGCCAGTCAAAAAACAGGACACTGCTCGGGCTCAGGCTGAGAAGTTGCTCTGAGAAAAAAAAAAAAAAAAAGGTATGGTCGGACAGGATGAATGTGCTGAGCAGAGACAGGAGACGAGCACTAAGGACATAAAAAGAAAAATGTTTCAATTTGCTGACGACAGTAAAGGGAGCACACAACCCTCCTTTTCACACAAGCTGATGAAAATGCAGGAATTAGGAAGGAATTACAACTGAAGCCTGTGCTCACAGGAGAGGAGGTTTGTTCTCAGGAGTTCACCAAAACATACAGACATGCTTCCGATGAGCAAGCTGCAAGGGTAGTGCCCAAACTCAGAGAGAATGAGGCTTCTTACAGAGAATGTGCAGCCAAGAGTGAGGTTATAAGAGTGCATAAAACCAGATAAAAACTTTGTATGTAAATCCAGTCCATCTTTATTTCATAAAGATAATTAACTCATGAATATAACTCAAAATGAGTCCATTTTGCCCTCATAATTCATGACTGGGGGTGGGTGTGTAAATAGACTACAGGTACGTGTTGGGCTTCAACAATGCCAACAAGGAGATACATAGGTGTTTGCCAAAATGCAACAGGGCAATACACAGATGGCTTGTAGTGATAAGTAGATAAAGGTTTCCTCTTCTCTTCTCTCTACTATTCTGATTATAAAAAGGTCAAAAGAGCTCCAGCTCCCGAATGATTAAAAACAACAGTGCAAAAACATTGACCGTGCCTGACATCTTCACACCCGTCTCCAAAAAGTGCATGACATTGCATTTCTCATCTTCAAAAAAGGGTTACAGCTCAAGTCTAATTTTGGGCTACTCTTCTGTGCAGAAAGCATGTTAGGGAAGACAGACATTAGCACTCTGAACATCCCCGCCTTTCTTCCCCTCTGCCCAGTTTTATATGCTGAGCATGACACCCTATGACATGGAATATCCATCTGGCTGCTTGAGGTCAGCTGTCCTGGCTTGTCCCATCTCAAGCTTTTGTGCACCCCCAGTCTGCTCGCTGCTGGGGCAATGTGAGAAGACAAGGCCTTGGCTCTGTGTAAGCACTGCTCATCAGTAACAAAAAAAATCCCTGTATTAATGATGCTGTTTCCAACACAAATAGCCCCGTAATAGCTATTGTGAAGAAAATTAACATAGCCCTGTAATAGCTATTGTGAAGAAAATTAACTGTACCCAAGCCAAAACCAGCACATTGTAGTAGGAACATGTCCACAGATCCTAGTGAAACTGCAATGTTCTTGAGCAGATTTTTCAACTGTATTAAAAGATTTCCCCTTCTTGCTTGTCTCTCTGCATTGATGGACTTGATAAAGCAATGGGGAAGTGGTATTTCACATGAAGGTACCGCTCTGGAAAACTGTCACAGATTTGCATTGGGGGAATGAAAAACCTTTTTTTTCCTTTTATTGGTAGGTCTGAATTCTGATTAGTGGAAGACTCCTAAAAATGCAATTGTAAGGCATTCTCTAACTCTTCATTTGAAACTGCATTCCACAATGCAGTGTAGACAGAACAAAACAGCAACAAATCTCCCATCACAGATCAGAATGCACAATTGAAGCACTACAGGTCAAGCTATCACCCGATTAGTTAATCTGTTTGCTTAATTTTTTTATTGTGGCAGAGGCCAGAGATGGGCCTGGAGACATCAGCCTGCAGGTATTCCTGTCCCTACCTGAACATCCATTCAATGCCTCCAGCATTCCCTACAACCAGACCAAATCAGCACTGGGATGAGGACTAAAGATACAGGTCAGACTATCACAGCTGGGCAGACAGAACTTGGGAAAACCTGCTGTAGTATATGTTTACCTTTTGGCAGATGGAGAAAGATTAAAAGAGCAATACTAAGTGGTTGCAACTGTGGTGGCCCAGATGACAAATCCTTCTGGTAACACACAAGCTGAGCAGCATGATTCACCGAAGTATCATCTCTGCATTTGATTTACTATAGCCCTTACCTAGGAACACACGTGGGAAAGGTACCTGCCAAAAAAATATGCAACATCCTGCTTGTTTAGCATCAGCCCTACCCAAAACCAGGGCTTGGTTCCTTTTTAGGCGCCAGCTGGAACTCTCCTACCCCACCACGGATGGGAAGGGGGACACACAGGTAGCGGTAGTAGAGAATTCGGAGTTCAAACTGTGCAGGTGGTAGCTGCAGGTACCCCGGCCAATCCAGGAAAGCAACCTAGGAAAGGAACGGAAAGGCAGCTCCGTCCAGCTCGCAGCGGAAGCTCCGCTCCCGCGGGTTCGAGGGCGCAGCGGGGAAGCTCCGGCGGATCCCCCCGAGCCGGGAGGTGAAGCGCGGCTACACCGGCAGCGGCAGCGGCACCGCCCCGCGCAGGACCGGCCCCTCGGCCCCGCCCCGCGGGCACCTGGCGCGGCCCCGCCCGGCGCGGCGGTGGGCGGGCCCCGCATGCAGATGCGTCCCCCGCCTCTCCGGTGCGTGCTGAGGTCAGGCTGGGCTGCGCTGCCAGCGCGGAGCAGCGGGGCTGAGGTCGCGGCAGAGCCGGAGCCGCGGGGGCGGGCGCGGAGCTACGGCGAGCGCCTGGCTCGGGCCGGGAGCGGCTCCCTCCCGCCGGGAATCCGGGGGGCTCGGCGGGGCCCTTCCAGCCGCTGGCAGCGGGAGAGCGGCGAGTGCGCGGAGCGGGGCGCCCGGCCCGCCCCGCCGCCCCGCTCCTCCATGCGGGCGGCGAGCGGGGCTGGGGCGCGGGGCGCCGGGGGCAGCGCGCAGCGGTGCTGAGGCCGCGACCGGGAGAGACGATGGCCAAATGGCTGAACAAGTACTTCAGCCTGGGCAATAGCAAGACCAAGAGCCCTCCGCAGCCCCCGCGGCCCGACTACCGGGAGAAGCGCAACGGTGCCGGCAGCGCGCCCCGCCCCGAGGGGCCGCCGCACCTCCACCTTCACCACCACACCTCGCCCGGCTTTTCGCGCCGCCGTCTGCGCGACGACACCAGCGACCTGCTCCGCGCCTACCGCGCCCAGAAGGACCGCGACTTCGAGGACCCCTACAGCGGGCCCGGCTCGTCCCTGCGCAAGCTGCGCGCCATGTGCCGCCCGGACTACTCGGCGCCCGAGGACCTGGGCGAGGCAGCCCTCAAGGCTTCCTCCTCCTCCTCCTCCTCGTCGTGCTGCGCCACGCCTCCCACCACCGGCTCCCCGCACCTCTTCCGCAGCCACAGCGAGCGCCGCCCGGCGACGCCACCCGAGGTGAAGTACATCTCCCCCAAGCACCGGCTGATCAAGGTGGAGAGCGGCGGTGGAGCCAGCGACGGCGCGGGCAAGAAGCCCAGCAAGGGCTCTAAGCAGCCGACGATTGCTGCCCCCTCTGCCATGAAAGACAAAGTAAGTGTTATGCTCCTGTTCCTGCCCCTGTGGGCTAAGGTAGTAGGGCTGGGGCTAGGTCCACCCCTGGAAGGATTTTTGGCGAGGGGACCAGCTACTGTACATCTGGAGTTGCTGCAGTTATCAGCCATGCTTCATTGGCTGGCCTGGCCCTTTTTACTATCGCGGGGCATGCAGGGCATGTGCAGGAGTAGCACGTGAAGTGATGGTGCCCTGTCCTTTTGGCTTTGAAGCTCGCCTTCCTTATGATGGGGCAGGTTCAGAGGTGTGTCTAGCCCTGCTTTAAGGCATGGTGCACTGCCGATCTCGTGATGGCTACCAAGGCTCTTGGGTTGGCATGCTCCTGCAGAACGGGATGTGAGTCCGTAGGGCGATGCTTGGAGAGCGCTAGAGGCCCTTGGAAAGCCTTGTGCTTGTGTCCGTAAGTTGAGGCCTCAACCGCACTGCATGTGGTATGGGGCTGTCATATATATAAAAGAAACTGTTTTCATGGCGACAATTTGTCATTTATAAACTTTTTTTGCCTCCTAGTTCAGTGTCAGAGGTGAGGTGGTTCAAAGTCCTGTATTGCAATGGCATGGCAACTTCCATGATACTGTGTTTCCAACTGGCATGTCGCTGAAGCAAACTCCATAGGTACTTGCCCGGTTGACAATATTATCCAGTCTTTTACTGGTTGTTCTCTTCAAATTTCAACAAAGTATTCTAGACACAACACTGGAAAGTGCTGGACTTGGAAACTCAAGTTAGAGAGGGAATAGTGTGAATTGTTTTTTAAGCACATCACATCCTCCCACCTGTGATGGTCTCGTGAGTATAGTTCAGTTTTCTCATGTATTGGAAATAAATGTTTCTCTATATTGTTAATTGGCATTTTTGACTCCAGGATAATAGTAACATCACAGGAATTTCAAGTATGTGCTGAATGTTATCAGTAGAAATTATCTGTGTGTACATGTTTAAATATGTAACATGATTGCATTGCCACACTTCTATGACAGCTTGATAAATTATATCTGTCCAGGTGGAATTCCAAAGAAATCTGCTTGGGACAGTGATGATTTAGAGTGAAAAGTCTAGGATTTATTCTGTCATCTTAGTAAGTGTTCCTGACTGGAAGCAACTTCTTTTGTGGATTGAGTAAAAGTTAGCATCTCACTATGTTTTACAGTATATGTTACAATCTGTTCAGTCATCTTACAATTTCCTTCATTGATACCAGATATCTTCTCTTAAGGAACACCTTAAGAGAACAAAACAACTGCTTGGGGCAGAGTGTATCTTTCTTTTTCTTTTTTTTAAAGTCACTGTTCAGTTTTAGACCCTACTGAAGCAATTTTCAAATCAGAAGATGCGTATTTGTTGCTAGGTAACCTACTGCTTTGTAATGGTCATAAATCTGTATGCTGCTCCCAAGCCCTTGTTGCAGGTTCTGAAACTTGTAGGAAAAAAATTCTCAGTCATATTCGGGTTTCTTTTTTTTTCAATTATTGAGAGAGAGAACTATATGTGATAGGGAGGAAATCTGAATATGTCTGAGAAACGAAATCGTCCCTGTGCCTCAAAAAGCCAACTGTGCCTGCCTGCAACAGCATTTGGATGTGAGAGGCAGCATAGCTTGCCTTTTGTTCAGCTGTGTTATTTTTTCCCCGCAATGGATGTGAAATATCTTATTTCACAGCCCTGAAATGTAGGGTTTGACAGGTGAGCTTGGTAAGCAGGGGTCATAGTGGGCAGCCAGGGAACTGCTTCTGTTCTACACCTGTGATTCCCTGAGGAAGAAAAATTAAGAATTTAGTTAACTGAGTGTCTGTAGTTCAGTAGCAAGTGAAAATAAACTTCTCTAAGAAAGATAATAAGGAAGACAGTAAAGATGGAATAAAACCCCCCAAAGCTAGAGGTCTGCTGTTTAGAAGAATTCATAGACATGCTAAAAGCATTTAAAAAAATATGTGTACAACATAGCATAAGCTAGTAAACACTTTAGGAATGAAAAAAAATAGCTAAATGCCATATAGCTCTGTCTTCATAGAAGTATGGTAGTGTTTAATGATCCAGTAATGCCTATTAAATGTCTGTGTTTCATTCCAGCATTGCTGTTTTAGTGGTTTTTGGAGGTTTTTTTTCTGATTTCATTTACAAGGATAGAGTGCCGTTTTGCTTTATGTGTTGATGGAGAAGCGAGAAGTAGGGTTTCCCACAAATTCAGTGAGCAATTTTATATCTTCTGTGGTTTGTCATCAGTAAAGAGTTGGCTGAAAAGCTCAATTGTGTGTCATACTTGAAAGAGTTACTGGAATGGGAAGGAGATTCAGGAAGGTGCTTGTTTGGTATGGTTACTTATAAAGGGCAAATGGCAAAGTACGGATAGTGGCAGATTGGTTAGCTGAAATTCCCAGAGGAAAAGAAAACCTGTAAACTAGCTGATTCAGGGAATAAAGGGGATCGAGATTTAAGGCAGTGACAGACATGAGTGTATTTTGCAAGATTTTAGACAAAGGCTGGTAAAGTAACCACAGAGATGTAATGTATCTGGGATTCAGGAAGTTTTGATGCGCAGCAGTAGAAACACCAACTAAAGCTGAAGCAGACAAACCCAAATTGCCATGCACATTTTAATAGTGGGGTGACTAGCCTCTGTAACAATGGGAGTCATCGTTTCCAGATGTCTTTGAATTCAAATTGTTGGGTGGAATTTTTTTTTAATTAGGTAATACAATTAGGTAATACAATTAGGTGGGTTTGGGGACTTTACCAGTGATGTTTACCTTCAGACAAGGGAGAGCAGTGTTAGAATTCATGGCTAAAGCAGTTCGATAAAGAAAGGTGGATAAAGAAATTATTGGCTTTCATCTTTGGTGCTGGCTTGCAAAAGCTTAATTTATTTTCTTGCCACAGAGGAGCTAGGGAGTGTGGGCAAGTTGAAACAACCTGTGGTTGTATTCTGGATCAATCTGGCATCTCCTGTATTTGTGTAAGAATGAATGTGAGACTTGGTTTAAGACCAACTCGATAGGCAAACCGCTTGTGAAATGGAGATCAAAAGAAATAAGCTGAAGCCTTCCTGAGTGACTGTCCTCTATCTGGCATTGTGGTGTGTGTAAATCCATGAAGTAATAACTGATGGGGAAGTGTCTGTGTGAAAGGATACTTCATATATGTTTTCACCTATTACTTATTTGAACCTAACCATTTCTCTGCCTGGTTTTGCAGCTGAAGAACCTGGGATACTTTTCAAAGACAACCTGTATTATACTTCATTGCAAAAAGTTCTTAAGATTTAAAAGCTGGGTTTGTAGCATATTGTCCTTTAAAGGACATTTATTTCATAATGGGCAGCATTTTGCACTATCTCTGTTCAGTGGAGACAGAATAATGCAACAGTTCTGTATATCGAATGCAGGAGATGTTGCAGGTTGCAAGATCCATTTCCACAGGTGTTATAGAAATTTTTTACACTAATCTCTCTTCTCCTTTAGGTAGGTTTGTTGGCACAGGTCCATTATAATATCTGGTAGTGCCTCAAGACAGGGACTCTGAACAAATGAATCCCTAGGCAGTTAGACACAATCCAAACTCCCTATCCCTCACGTGGCAGTCTGGACAAACAGCAACATCGGGGTCTGGGGTCTTCTTACTTCTGCTTTGCTGTTTTGTTACCAGCTGGTTGTCGTGTGTTCAGTTGGTTCTGCAGTCCATGTTGTAATATGATTGTTGCAGTCCATAAGCTGTGATCTGTTATTTTTTAAGTAATACTTAAAATGCTAGCTTTGTCCAGTTTCACTATTATTAACGTACGTATTAGCTCCAGGTTGTACTATAATCTCTGTTCGGCTTACACAACATAGTCTTATAGTTCGAATGAAGTTCAACCTATAGCTGAACAATTCCAGCTACTTTAGTCAAGCAAGCACTTGAGTACTTTCAAATAGTACAAAACTTTCAGTGGCAAGACAGGACATATCTTATGCTGTAGAGAATAACTTGATTCTGCATAGTCAGAGTGGATCTAGTACAAAATCATGTGGATGTTGTGTGGCAGCAGCTGTCAAGCGGGCAACTGTTCAGGACAGCAGAATTGCTGACTTGATGTACAAAGTTCTGGAAACACTATCTATGTGGGAGAAACAAGTACCTTTGCACTAGACTAGGGAAGTAGTCTAGCTTTTTCAACTTCTAATGTCTTGCATAGAAGTGATTAGACTCCATAGAACACTATTCATGTCTTTATATAATTAAAATACTATTTTAGGGTTGAACAGATGCTTGCCTTATTTCTGTATATGGAAGGTCTGTGTTTTATTTGATCTTTAAACGGCAAACAAGTTGTGCATTTAACAGAATCTTGCAGCTGGTATTTCAAGGTGCACTGAGAAAACACTTGAAAGATGTCTAAGCAGTGTTGGGGTTATTTATATCAGAGAATATTATTTCTAGAGATCCTAAACTGCAAATGTACCTCCATATCTTATTCCTATGTTTAATCCATTGCAGCAGAGTGTCAAGCTGCCTTTTTGTACAGTTGGTTCTGCTCTGAAAGGGTCTTCCCCTCTGCATGTGGTTCCCATTGGTATATGGCTCTGTCTTTGAGTAAAAGAAGAAAAAAGTACTTATGTCTGCTAGTCTTGCATGAATTGCTTAGACAAGGCCACACATAAAGGCAGCAAATTATATTTTTTCTGTGTATCTATGTTGTTATAGGGCAGCTGTAATGCAGCTAAAAATGCAATTTTTTCACATATGACGGTCTCATGATTAAGGAACTACAGCAGTCTTGTGAACAGGAGGATATTCAGATACGACCTGAGCCTTTGGAGTCTCAGTGGCTTCAGGGCTTTTTTGGAATAGTGTGGTAGGCTGTTCAGTTACAAGTATGCATGGCATCTGCACTGTATGCACAACTTGGAACACTCAGCTTTGGAAGCTATCCAGATTGTCAGACTTTTGGGCACAGAGAGAGACTATCAGGAAAGAGTATGAAGCAGTTGGAAGAGGTGGAGATTTAAGGAGGGAGTGGTAGACTTCTGGAAGGGTGTATCATGTGTATACCTTTGCTGTAAGCATCTCAACCCCATTGTAAGAAAGTACCTCAGCTACTGCGTTCAAACAAGGGGACTGACTTGCTTTCTGAACTAAAATATGCTTATTGAGTTATTTACTGGCAGAGTGTAACTGAACACCTTTCATGTGGCCTTATTCTGTAAAAAGACTAATATATAAGTGTGAGTGACTATAAGGGGTTGTGGCAGGGTGGTGGAGCTTTGTCCAGTTTCCCCCCCTTTTCCATGCAATTTGTGTATCTACTCTCTATGAATCACTCCGTGTTGGTCCCCAGTGAGCAAGAGCATTACTTCATCCCTCTTGCATCTGTAGATTGCTATGCCACATAAGAACACCCTGGAGAATTCCTTGTAAAACTTAAATTTTCATCTGTGAACAAGCAGTACCTTACCAAAAGTGTTAAAGGAACAAATAATATTAATCGTAGCAGTGAGCTTTGTCCCTATAATTATACTTCTTTTGTCATTGTGTTTTTATGTTAATGTATTCAGAAAGGTAAAACTGCTAAGGGTAGGAGACAAGGAGAAAATATATTATGTTGTTTAACCTCAAAAGGTAGTAACAGTCTGTATATGGCTAAATGTTGGATAAAGCTAAATTGGATTGTGAAACAAAAAAAACTTACCAGTGTTGAAGTTTTCATGGGTGGCAGAAGAAGACAGGTGAAAAAGAGTCAAAATGCCAACAGCAAGTTTATATCCTAACAGGTTCTGAGTTTAAATAAAAGCAAAAACTGTATTGCTTGTGAAAGGATTTTTCTAAATTATTGAACTGAGTCCAGAGCAGTCCGTCAGTGTAGCACTTACATGTCTTCCATCTTCGTGGGAACCATAATATCCATGAATGGATTCCAAATGCCTACTTAATCACATCCTCTGATCTGTGTGTCATATCTGTCTGGTGTACACACCTGCTGTCTGATGTCAAACTGTTGCTACAATAGTCTGCAAGTTTATTTAAGTGAATTTAGGTTTTCTTGTTACATACATTGAAATTATTTGTAAAGTTCTGAAATCTACATTATATGTATGTGTAAACATGTACATAGACAAAATATGATAAATATATAATATATAGTTGCCATTATTATTTATTCATATACAAAAATGTATTTATTGCTGGGAAAGAGGTTGTGGACATTCTGTCACTGGAGACTTTCAAAACTCATGTGGGCGAGATCCTGGACCACTTGGTCTAGCTTTGGTATTACCCCTTCTTTGAGCAGAAGAGTGGTTTAATTCACAGAACCACAGAAAGTGCTGAGCTGGAAGGAAGCCACAAAGATCACTGAGCCCAACTGCTGGACCTGTATAGCGCCATCTCCAAGAGTCACACCGTGTGCCTGGGAGCGTTGTCCAAACACTTCTTGAGCTGCGTCAGGCTTGCTCCTGTGACCACTTCCCTGGGGAGCCTGTTCCAGTGCCCAGCCACCCTCTGGGTGAAGAACCTTTTCCTGATATCTAACCTTCTGTTTATTGTGATTCAAAGGGTATTCTAGCTCTAAATAAGAAATTAAGCACAGCAAGAACTGTATGGCAATTAATTTAAGTATTGTAGCCTGATTAATGAGGAGAAAGGACCTAGAAAGGAAAAAGATGAAGCTGTGTTTCTCATTTTAAACATCAAGTTTACATGTGATCTCCTAATTTGCAATCTGATCTTGTGGCCAGTTTACCGCTGTATTTGCTTGGATCACAGAAGAAATGTCTATTTTTACAAGATTCTTTCCTCTCCAGGCTCACTGACAATGGGACCGGAGAGATGTTTGTGTCTCTGAACACTTTTGTAATATGTCCTTGCTTGTGCTGAGCACTGCCTGGTGGCAAAGAATATGGTTTGACTTTTCACTCCTTTGCTGCCCTGTGTCAGTGTGGTTGTATCCTTAACTCACCGTATGCTAGGCACTGTTTGGAAGTGGAGGAAATAATATGAGACTGAGCAGTTGAAACAGCAGTAATGGTGGATTCTAGCAAGAGATAGGAAAAGACTGTGGTGCAGATCTTCCTGGATAGGTCACTGTTTTTGTAAATGTTACTGTTAAACAGACTATTTACAAGGAAACAGACATAAGGTGTAGTTTTGGAGTAGTTGTGCATTGTCCAGGAAGTATGGAAATTTATTTTACAAAACATATTCTGCTAATGACAGTGCATGGGATACAATTTTTATTTTTTAACGTTTTTTTTAAACTTTGTTTTCTAAAGGGAACAATAACTGTTAATTGTTCTGCCTGTCCTTCCTTCAGTAACTCTTGGATCTACTGAAAAATCCTTGAAGGTGTATTTTCAGATTCAGAATACTTGAGTGGATGGGTCAAGGAAGCACCTGTTTCTTACTGAGGGGAAGGCAGGTACAATTGAATTTTTAAGCTTCGAGCAGGATCTGGAAGTGCTGCATTGCCTGCTGTGGGAAGAGTGGTCTGCACAGCCCCATGTGAAGTACGGGATAACAGGGGACTCAATTTACTATCTGGGAATAGAGGAGAGAAGTGGAGGGGCAAGAAGGCAAGAACTGTTATTTGTATCATCTTGTTAGCAGTTCAGTTCTGTCCCTGTGAGTGTGTGGACTTGAAAAAACTGAAGAGCAATTCACCTTCACTGAGCACTAAACCCTGTGTATGGGGGAGTAGTTCTTGAAATCCTGTTATTAAATACTGGCTTTTTTTTCCCCAGCACCTCACTATTAGTTCTCTGAGAACAACTCCCTGAGAAATTTAGGCACCATACTTCCCAATTTGTGTTTCAATTACCTTTTAGATGAGATGTGTCAGTCTCTGGAAGTCACCACTATGAATGAGGTCTGTGATTCCTTCCAGGGGCAGAGCTAGTGCTGGTCTTTCCAATACTCAAATTTAGGATCAGAAGGAAAGGCTCTATACACACTTAATCTGTAGGGTAGTCCTCCAGAATTATACTGTAAATTTATGACTTGTTAGCAAGATATTAAAAATTCTTGATTTACTTTTCCTGATACTTTCAGGAATCTGACCATATACAGATCACTCTACTAGCAAGTTTTGGGGTCACCTAAATGGAGCCTTCCAGTATCTGAAGGAAGCCTACGAGAAATCTAGAGAGGGACTTTTTACATGGGCATGCAGTGACAGGGCACGGGGGAATGGCTTCAAAATGAGAGTAGATTTACATTAGATTTTAGGAGGAAATTCTTCACTGTGAAGATGGTGAGGCCCTGGCACAGGCTGCCCAGAGAAGCTGTGGATGCCTCATCCCTGGAAGTGTTTAAGGCCAGGCTGGATGAGGCTCTGAGCAACCTGGTCTATATAAAAGTGTCCCTGTCCATAGCAAAGGGGTTGGAACGAGATAATCTTAAGGTCCTTTCCAACCCAGGCCACTTTGTGATAATATAGACTGACTTCTACTATAGCTAGGGACTGGTCTTTTGTGAATACAAAGTCTCAGAGAGGATGAAGAATTTTCGTTACATTGTGTTAAATGTGATAACTGTGAAGTTCTCAGAGATGTATTCACAGTTTCTAAGTGCCCTTGTCATCTGTATCTCTGCTGACAGACACATGCTCTCATCTGTCATATTGGTGGGCTTAATTGCAACTCACAAAAGCTGAATGAGGAATATATGGTCTGCCTTTATACAGTTATTCAAGTATGTGCCTACCCATGGCAAGGAGGTTGGAACTCGAGCATCTTCAAGGTCCCTTCCAACCCAAATCATTCTAGTATCTAAATATTGATAATATATATTATTTAATAATAATAGTTTTTTTTTTTTTAAATCTCCCCTAATAAATTCCCCAAAAGCCTGATGGCAGAAGAGGTCTTTTAGATTTTTTGTTGCATGTTGTTTATTACAATTCCTCTTGGATTCTTTTAGAATAGTGTATCCTTAATCATAGTAGCCAATAAATTAGTGAAATAGCGAACAGTTCTGTGCTGACGTTGCTGTTTTAAAGATAGCCTGATCTTCTGCATTTCCTTTCAATTCAAAAAAGGGATTATCCCTGTTTTTTTCAGAGCATTGAGTTCTCATTTGTTTCCTTCTTTTTCATTCCCTTTAAAATGTTGGGTTTAGTCGGATAGAGCTACCTGTGAAATTACATATTTAGATGTGTTCTTTGGTTTCTTCCTGTGGCTGCATATGCAAATCATGCTTTTGTATATGCAAATACCCATTTAAGCCTGTATTTAATATGATAATAATCGTCAGACTGTTTTTTTAAGACTGTAGAAGAACAAAGACTATGCATCAACAGTGAAGCTTGCAACATAGTTAATATATAATAGAGGGATAAACCAACCGCAATCTCGGCTTGTATTTAATTTTCTGAGGGGTGGAGTGATTATTGGGTTTTTGATCTTGTATCTGCTGTTTAACTTTTTAGCTAGAGTTATGGTTTTTAATTTGTCAACTTGTCTGGCAACTGAGCTATAGTCTTTGTCTTCTGACTTTTAACTGGCAGCCTGCTAGGAAGAGCCCCTGTGAGTGTTCTCTAAATCCTTACTGACTTCTTTTGATAACTGCACTTCCATTTACGTGTTAAAGTTTCTTCTGCTTGATGTTACTGATGCCTCAAACTAAACTACTATGTGTACAAAAACAGAAAATAGTATCATATATACCATAGTATCATCCTATCATATGTCTGGGATGCCATGGAACAGGCTTGAATAAAGCAGGAATCAGTAGGTGTAGGAACTCAGAGTCCACTGAGCAAGATCCAGAATGCAGATCTTGCATTCTGTTAAGGGATAAGCCAGAGGTCTCTGACAATAGCCCTGATTAATGGAGCTGATTTAGACATTAATTTGGAATCTGAATGAGTGCCTTCGGGGGATTCCTGATAGCCATGTTTTAATTTTCACAGATAGGACCCGTGAGGAAGGTGGCTGGATTTGGCAGAGCAGGGAGTCAAATTAAATGTGTCCTGCTCCACAGGTCAGACTCTGCAAATGAATGCTGTCTTTAGCTGTGCTTACAAAAGTTCCACATGTTGCGATTCCTCTGATTGTGTCCAGGGTAGATGTGGCAAGTACAGCATTAGACCGTAGATAATCTGACTCTAGCTGAGACTTTTAGGAGGGATACATGGGTAGGCGATGGATGCTGTCCATTATCTTCTACTTACTGTCCAGTATTTGTCAGTCAGTAACATGAAAGGACAATCTGGAGACCAGCTGAACGAGTTTAGTAATTTGCCTTGGAAGTGCACTAAATCAAAGCTGGGGAAGGGGCACTGCATGCAGGCCCTAACCTGGGATCTCTTGTGCTGGCCTTGGTCTCTGGACTCTAGAAAACAAATGGCTGACTGAGACCAGTTTGCTGGGTAGTGGTTGAAAGGTTGTTGGGAGAAATACAAACAAACAAAATGCACAGCAAATACCTCTTTCTGGAAAGGTAATGAGCTCCAGTGATCACAGGGGCACACTGATTATCACATGGAAAGACCTGCTCCTGCATGCCTGTGGGGAAGAGGTGACAGCATGGTGTTCCCACAGTGGATCTTCCCCATGTGGCATTGAGGTGATCGAGATCACGACCTACAGAGCCCCCACTGCACTTGCAAGGCATGTACCTGTGATATTTGTGAAGAGAACTTGTGTGTAACTTCAGCAAGCTTTTGCTTTCTGAGGATAGCATGAGGGGGTATGAGGCCAGTGTATTAATACCATCTGTCATGAAGTGAGTGTTTTGTTCATTGTGTACATGACTGGAAAATTCATGTACTCAGAACCTTCTATTTCATCAGAAGTTTTTGTCTGTACTTTGTCTAACCAAGCATAGAGGCTTGGAAGGTGAGCTCATTAAGGTGAAAGTAATTTATGTGGAGGTGGCAAAAAGACTTGCAGAGTAGGAACTCTTTTTCTGGTTGAGATCTCTGAAAACAGGAAATACAATCCTCTGAAATAGGATTGTCAGAAGGAGTTCAGACATTTACAGTAAGTATGTTATAATAGAACCAGCAATCATACTCATTTGAGGTTTTCAAGCATTGGGGTTTTTTTTGAAAGAAGTAGAAATACTTGAGTCTTCCTAGAAGTGGAGAATTTATAGCTGTTAGCAAGTATGGAAGAAACCAAATTCTGGCACTGGCCAGCTGCTACATCTAGGCTGAGAATTACTGAATTTTAGTATATATGGAAACAGTAACAGTCAGCTGGGGAGTCCTCTCACAGCTCAGCATTGTAAATCCACTTGTAATAAGATATACAGTTCCAGGAAAGGTGAAGCAGGCTGCTCTTTCTGCCTGACTGAGTGCTGAAAAGTGGGTTTGGGATTTGCTGTGGGAGAGTGTTGTTTAGGTTGGAGTTTTTTTGGGGGGGAGGGTGATCTTGTTTGTCAGGATCTTTTATGACTTAATTTTTCTCCTAGTACACTTTGGGCAGGCAGAGAAGAAGAAATGTCAAATAGCTGTGCTAAGTCTGCTTTGTGTTTCGTGTTCTGGTACAGTTACTCTAAGGATGGGTGAGTATTATGTGTCAACATTTGCAAAGGAGAGCAGCACAGAGCACATGCTGCTACCACCTAGCAGCTCTTGACAGGATCAGATCATGGATGACAGCGTGGATGGCATTTCATCTGCATCACTTTTGGAAATAAAACTGCCCTTGTGACTAGGAGAAATTACTGCTGCCTGATACACATTGTCGTCTTTGTCTCAAGAGTGTGCAGCTGCTGTCACTTGATTTGCTGCTTGGGCATATGTTGCCAGACAGGGGGGAGGGGATTTATTCTCTTTGTGTTAACTGTTTTTCGAAATAATGAGGCAGCAATTTTGGACACCAAGTGAAAGAAGGAATTGCGTTTCCCTCTTTTTGTGATTCATGTCAGTCTGGTGATTTCTGGTCAAAAAGAAGCTTCCAGTCACTTTAAAGTCTGAGTGGAGGAAAACACAAAAAAATATCATTAAAACGTCAGTCTTGGTAGTAAAATAAGCAAAATAAGTAGTACAAAACTGCAGTGTGCCAGTGTTACAGGGCCTGAGTAATGACTCTGAAGCATGTTAGATGTTTTGTTTCCTAATCTTAAAGGAGATCTTTGCCTTTCCTAATAGAGTGTTCATTTATTCCGTGGCACTTGTGCAGGTGTTTGATCTGTGAATACTTGTGTGTCCTGTTTTTCTTCTCTGACTGGTGGGGTATGCTGGCAGCAGGAGACAGAAGCAGATGCAGCTTCAGTCTCTCAGCTGGCAGTGTACTCCTGGTTCTTTGTTGAAAAGATTGAAACTGTTGGAATAGCACTGTGCTGTAAGTCTTACTAGTGCTGGTCTTAAAAATGTTAAGTAACTCAGTTGAAAAATCCGTCATAAATAGAGTAAGCCTTCAGGGCAGAACCCTTTAGGCTTGCCCTACTATGAGTGATGAGTTGGACAGGGTGATCTCTTGTGGTTCTTTCCCACCTGAATAATTTTAAGATTTTGTGGGGATTCTGATGCTGAAGCCTGCCTCTTCCTGCTTTGTTTGCTTCAGACTCTTTTGCCTGCTAAATATTACATCTCTCTGCTCTGCAGTAATTCTCATATGAGGATTTCTGCCTTTGCCCCAGTCCCCTTGTCACATCCCAGAGACAAAGATTAGCTCTACCCCTTCAGTTATAGGGAGACGTGGTTCCTGTGGTTTTAATTGACTGATAAGGAAAACCTATTTATGGGACCTACACACAGCATACGATGATTTTGCAGTGGTCAGGGGAGCATAGTAATGTAAGGTCAAGTGTGAGATTTTCTAACCTTCAGATTTTTTTAGTCTAGTGGGGTAAGAAAACATGTTCTGACAGATAATTTCTTTTTGCTGCCTTTTGTCTCAGTTCACAAGGTATGAGTAAATATAATGTTCCTTTGAGAGAAAGAATGGCACAGATGGGTTCAAGGATCTAAGTTTAGCTAAGAAGTTGGTTTTGTGTCTTGTTTTTTCGGGTGAGACCTAAAATTATAAGGCTTCTTATTAGTGCAGTGAAAAGAGTAACCTTAGAATACTTATTTTAAAAGTTCCTAGCAATATTTTCAGTTGTAGCTGATAAACCTTAAAAGCAAAGGAGATGAAGTATGTGGAAGGGAAAGCGTGCTCTTTTTTTCCTGAATATTAGCAGATTTCTCTGATAAGATTTGCATGGGATTGAATTTGCTGACTGGTTGGCTCTTTCTAAATTTGTCTATCCCAATTATCCCATTGCTTGTGCTAGTCAGAAATCTTTCTGGCATGGACACTGCCTTTATGAGGTTTATGGTATGAACAGGAGCACACTTCTATTACAGTACCATTTAGTAAATGACCTGTGGCAATTGTGTATTTGTCCTCTGAACCAAGACTGTCCTTTGGCATAGGATGCAGCCGTGTGAAGCTGCTTTTATTTGCTGATAGGAGGTCATTGCCTTCTGCTTTGCACATCTGACTGAAGACTTCTGTAACAGTTACCTTCCTGTCTTTCAGGTATTGATAGCTGATGACTACTCAGATCCATTTGATGCCAAAAGTGAGTTGAACAGGATGGGAAAAGGGGAGAACACTGGCTATATGGAGCCCTACGAAGCCCAGAGAATAATGGCTGGTAAGAAAAGACAGTTGCATGTGTGAGCTCCAGTGCCATGGCAGTTCACATGTTTATTATAGCTGCTGTGAAACAGAAATGTCCTTCGGCATGGAAAACTGTGTTTCTGAAGATGCTTAGGTAGGCAACAGCAAGTGCCATGGAAGCATTGCATTTTCCTGCATGTGCCTTTATACCTAAAAATACTGCTCTGTACCTCGGTTTTAAATATAGAAGTTTTGTACTGTCATGTGCTAAGATGAAAAAAATAGGAGCAATGGGAGGTGGGAGTGTGTGTTGCTCCTCTTGGCAATGTGAAAGCTGTCATCTGTGTATGTGGTAGAGATGGCCAAAGCATGACCTTGTATTATTTCACTTAAAAGCAGTTGATCAGCTTGCTTATGGAGTTTTTTCCTCAATCAGCTTCAAACTTCTTGGTGTTGGAGGAGGGCTGCAGAGCTACATCTTTCTGTAGCTTCCTTCTTTCCTTCCTTGCTTCTCTGATGTTTTTTTACCAGTGGTCAAAATGAGACACTGTCGGGTGCCTGTGAGCCTTTAATTGCTGTTCTTGGTAGTGTCCTTCCTTTTCTGTCATGTAGGGAAGTGATTAGTGGTGACATTGTTGTACACCTTTGGACTACTCGAACCCCTCGTATTGGCATTATGCAACTCTTTCTTCCATGTATTTTCCTTATCAGGATCAATATCCTAGTTGTTGGCTGTGCAGTCACTAAAATGTTCTGAGGTATGGGGCTGTCTGTTTTTAATTTGTGACGATTTGACCAGTCAACACACATTTTTGTGCAGATCAATTGTACATTTCTTGAATTTGTACAGCAGGTCCTCTTTTTCTCATTTTGAGGTAAAAGTCACTCTTGTGCCTGGTTAAGTTGATTGTGTGCTTTCCTTTTCTATTGGCAGCTCCTGTTTTGGGCCCTCAGAAAAGATTAATCAGTGGGGGAAGATGAGGCTGTTGGATGCAAAGATCCTTTTTTCATGCAAGTGTTCCTATTTTTATTTTCTTAAAGCATTTCTGAAGAGAGACACAGGAAATGACATGGAAACAGTTCCTTGGAAGTTTCCAGTACTTTATAGAAGGGCTGGGAGCTTTTTTTTCTCATTAGTGTAAACTATTCATTGTAAGTTAAGGAATTTCTCAGGAAATCCGATCAGTCCAAATAATTTCTTGCTCTTTATACAGCAGTGATGAGCATTTGTAATTTAAACTATGAAGTTTACAGTGCATTGGCTTGTTTCTTCCTGCATTTAGGACTGGAGTTTGTTCTCTCTCCTTTTCCAGATTAGCCATAACAAATGAAGTATTGAGTGGACAACCCTGGATGGCTTAGCTGCAGTAAGGGACAGTAGGTTTGTGAGCCATTGCAATTACAAGACATCCTTTTGCCTAATTGGTGCTTAGTGCAACTGATAAGCTGTTACATCTGCTCAGTGTTATTATAAAGGAAAGATGAGGAGCTCTCAAAGATGCTAAGGGCACTTTTGAAAATAGGGTTTAATTGATTATAATGATAGAGCAAGTGTTCTGAATATGCATGCGACTGAGCTAGATGGAGATGATTGATGTACCTGTGAAGATGTTTAGTATTTTGAGATCTGGGTATTTAGTTTCCAGTTGCCTTGTCCTAATGTGGATAGAGAAGGTCTCCCCATAAACCTCCATGACATGAGGTTATGTTGACTGTATTCAAGCATGTAGTTTTATGTGGGGGGATTTTTTATTGCTCAGGTATTGCCTTAGCACTTTGCTTGATAAATGAAAATCCAAAGGCATCTTGTTGGAGATTTTTAAAGGTTTTGTTTATATTTACTGAATGAGTTCTATTATGTATCTGCTGCTTCTGAAGAAGACCTTTTGCTGAAGTTTGACTTTCCTCAAAATATTTACTGCTGTGTTATGTTAGTTAGTTTTGTTGTCTGATGAACAGAACATCAGATGGCTATCTGTTTAGCCTGACTAATCTGATTAAGTCCTTCTGATTGCATTTAACATGGCCTAATCCTAGACAGGGGGAATTTGCATACCCCAGCAGAATGCACTGTAGGAGAGACAGAAAATAAAACAGCTTTTTATCTGTTAGTCCATGTTTACTGGTGTAAGGGTGGTTGAAATAGGACCCTAAAACATTCGTGTGTGCTACATGCTCCTTGAGTTAGTAGAGATTAGGCAAAAGCAGGTGTCCATATGAAATAAGACTCTATGATTTGAATATGAGAAAGTAAGCTTACATCTGAATAGAAATACATGATGTTTGAGGTAACTAATATTTTTCTTCAGAGCTTATCTTCCTAAAAGTTGTGGTCTTGCAGTTGTCAGGCAATTTGTTCTGAGCTGGTCTTTAATTTAAAACAAAAGGCAGTCCCTTAATTGATTTATTTCAATTAATTATTAAATGGTCTATCTGTTCCCATGTTTGTCTGTGGTTAGAATTGGGTTCAGTCAGGCTCGAAGTTTCTTCTGCTGATAGTACCCCCCAAAAATACTGTCTCCCCAGATTTGTGGTTGTGATGACTGGGAAAAAAAGCAACCTTCATGACAAGGTTTGGAAAGACTTCTCTCAAAGAAAGACTTGACCCAAGGCTAAGGTAGAGTGCATAATGAATGCATGTTGATAAGAAACTATCATCTCTTGTCAGCCAAACACATCTGCTGTGGTATTGATATTCATAAGTGTCTGTCTTGTCTTCAGGAGATCCATGCCAAAGAGAATCCCTGGCAATCCAGTTCCTGAAGTGCTGTGTGGTGAGAGTCTTGGCTTGGCTGAGTGTGCACCCAAAGCCACAGCAACAGTTGTTGCATCTTTGCATTGTCCACAGCCTGTTAGGAGATTTGATGTTCCAGAGTAACTACATGAGTTTAAAGGAAGTTCCCAGAGTAGCTACATGAGTATGAAGGAGGTTCTCTGTGGTGTATGACATGAAGTGTCCTGGGCTATGCATGGAGTGAGATTCTGGACTGGCTGCTATCAAGCATGCATGACAGCAATAGAGATAGCTACGATGCTGATTCCTAAGGATCCTGAGTATCAGCTGGACCTTACTTTTCCCCCTGTATCAGCCTGTAGCTGCTGCAGTGACATGTGGCCTGTCACAGAAACAAGCCTGTGCTGCTTCACCTAGACTATAACCAAGCATCACTGCTTGGATCAGGTGTAGGAGGTTGTTCATGTTTGAGGGAGAGTTCTCCAGAGAAGCAGTGGCTGGAGATGCTGCATTTGAACGGAAGTGAATGGCTTAGACACTGTCAGGTCAGAGTGCTGGTGGCCATAACATCCAGGCTTCTCTGTCATCCATTCCTCTCAGGGAATGCTAGGGGAAGAGAAGGTAGGTTCCACCTGAGTATTTACTCCCATCAACCTACACTGAATGTCAAATCCTGGAGAGGGGTTTGTTTGTTTTCTGTGGTAACCCCTTACCTGAGAGGAGAAAAGGTTTCCTCAGTTCATGGATATGACTATGGCTATGGTTGGGGAAAATGTGTGCATTTTTTTGCCTTTAAAATGCCCTAAAAGTCAGAAGGCCCTATTCTAGCCATAGCATTATGGGCGTGCCTTTCCTCTTTCTCCTGACTGCTCTTCCAGGCATCTCTGCCTTTCAGAAGAAATTAAGACCAGTCCTCAGATCACATGAAACATTTGCAATCAAATGCCAGATCAAGGCTGTCTATACCACAGCCTTCTGTGTGCTGCATCATAGGGTGCATCTAAAACTTGCCTTTGGAGAAGGATCCAGTTTTGGGTCATCATTCAGATGGAGATATGCTGTCAGGCAAATTGTTGCACAAAGAACTGTGTCATTTTAAGGTATGATAAGGAATACTGGCTACGAGAATGAGATAATAAACTGCATCTGTTGTCCCTTTTGGTGCTTGGATTTGAAGAGACCATCTTCCTTCCAAAAGGAGATATTCTATGCCCTGAATAACTTCTAAAGTTACCCTGATCAGAACAGCTTATGATCTCTTGAGTGTGAAGTGCCTAAGGTGATGCATGCTAAAATATAAAACCCAGCTTACTTAAGCAACAGTAAAATTAAGGTCATTTTAAGTCTCAAAATAATTTGGAACCCCATCACCAAAAATGGCTGGGTAAGGGGCAGGTGGGGGTAGGGCTATTTGGTGAGAGAGGAGGTAGAAATAGTGGGATATGATGCCTACCTTGAGCAATGTATGTTGGTAGAATTACTTCTGTTTTACTCTGGGTCAGGAATTGTATCTTCTGTTCTCTAGAACAGTTAGGGAAGGTGAGATAGGGAAGAGTAAGCCCTTGGGTTAGGACAGTGATTTGAAAATCGAGTTAAGCATGTGGTGCATCAGTGCCTTGATTTCTTAGAGATCTAGGAATGCCTCAGGTCTGTTCCCTGACCTTTTTGATGTATGTCACATTTTTCCTTTGGTTTTGTAGGTATCACCTAGGACTGTGCCAGAGACATCAGCCTCTTTATGGTGTTCTGGCCTCTAGTTGATGCCTCAGTGATGTGGTAACTGGGCAAAAAACCCTCTTATTGTGCCTCAGAATTCTGAAGACCTAAATGGGTAGCATTTCTGCAAACAGTTACTTTCCCTGAGATGTAACATGCCATGTGATATTCCTCATGGAGCAAATGCTGTGTTGTGTGCAGACTTAAGAAGGCTGTCATAGCACTATGGATAAAATACACACTGTGGCTCTGTTCTGATCAGGTTAATTTTAGAGATTCCTCAGGGCATAAAATATCTCCTTTTGCACAGCCAAAAGTTGGTGTTTCAGGAAGAAGGAATTCAATTTGTTATTGATGCTTTTATCACAAAAGTCTAGTCACATATTTGTCCTGGGGACTGGGCATGTTAGATCTTGTAGGTGGGATGTGCTAACCCATGGGATCAGGGGAAGTGCTCAGTGTGCATTTGGTGAGTCCCAAATTGACACAGAAGCATGCTGCCACTACTCCTTGAAGACTGAAAACCTAACTAAGTCACAAAAAGGCTTCTGGCCATAAATTGAAAGCTGAATTAAAGTTTCGAACTGAATAGATGAGCTTGTGTGCATGCTCCAGGGTCAGGCGACTGATGTGGCAGTAGGATCTCTGTACTGGACCTGAAGAGCTGGAAACTATTCCTAGGGATGTTGTAGAGCATTAGGACCATGGTACAGAGATGCCTACTTTCTTGCCTGTGTTGTTCAATGTGTTCATCAACCTGAGCAATTACACATTTCCACTACCAGCAAAAGTGAGGACAAACAAAGAGAAGTATGTGATGAGGAAGGGCAGGGTTTTATATGGAGGGGCTTTAATGAATATGAGCATTTTGTGAACAGGAACTGTTTTAAAATTAAACAAGGGGGTATTAGAGAGAATTCCAAAAGAAAAATCACAGTTTTGTTCATAGGCTCACAACATTAGCATACTCTTCCTGTCTTCTTTGTCTGTGTATTTATCATCCTGTCTCTACATGCATCATCCTGGCTGTGCAGTAGAACAGCAGTGAGCAAGTCTAACTTGCTTGCACTTAGAGATTTTGTGCTTGGTCTTCTTTCCCTGAGGATCCGGTAAGCTGAGACTCCTCTCTAGGTGCAGACAGTGCTAGAAAAGTAAATGCCTTCCTGCACCTCACTGCTTCTTTCTAGGGACTGAGGTGAGAGTCCCTGGCTGCATCACAATGCATGACAGGCAGCCTAGTAAGAACCGTGCACCTGCCTTAACTGGGAGCTTCCCATGGACATGCTGGGAGAAGAAGCAGCTCCGTCTTCACACAAGCTATCACAGAAATGCTGGGAGTAGGGAGAAAACAGCATTCCCATGAACCTGCACCTACTTCAAAAGGTCTTGGGTGTCAGTTTCCCTTGTAACTAGAAAGGCTGTTTTTTTGTTCAGACATGTAACTTCATCTGAATAGTCACTATAGCACATTGGTGGTGAGTCAGATCTTGTAAAATTCTTTACCAGGTGGCCTCTGGCATGTTGCTAGTTGGCACCGAGTTTACAACTGCAAATAATGTAAGAAGAGCAATGATAACTACTTTGATAAAGGCTTTGGTTAGGATGCCTAGATTAGCACGTACAGCATGGGAAGTTTAGGAAGAATATTTCTAGCCTATTGAAAATCACTGAGCCTAGCAAGCTAACCAGATCTCTGAGCACTGTAGTGGCTCTGTGTAAGATATGCTCTCTCTCTGTAGTTGAACATGGCAGACAGCTGTAGCCAGCACAGAAGAGGCAGTGTGTTTGTTCACTAAGCTCAACAGCTGGCATCATTTTCAAAAAACTTTAAGCACCTTCTCTTGTTCCTACATTTTTGTGTTTCAATTCTAATTCTCTTTGAGGGTCTGACAATAGGCTAGCCGTGACTGGAAATCAGCTCAAAATAAGCACTTCATGTGGTATTGTGAATGCCTCACTAGCACTGTCCTGTTTCCAGATGATGTGAATAGATGACATGCTGGTCATTCTAGTAGAACAAGTTTTAAGATTTTTTTTTTCTTTTAAAAGTGTGGAAAAGTGCAAGGTAACTCTTCACTCTTGAAATTCAATGTGTATGTGCTCTCATCTCAACATTTGCAATGTGGAGAGCTGCTGGGTAAGATTTGAAGATCGCTAGCACACAGAAGCAAGCTTGTGACTGGTAAGAAGATGGTTTTATTTACATGTTAGGAGTTTCCTATAGAGCAGCATTGGGAATCTTGGAGAGCTCTTCCCAGGAGTGACAAAGGAGGGATGCCTGATGTGTTCTGAGCATTCCCATCATTTGGAGCATAGTGCTAGTGTTACTGTCACCTGCTGCTATCCTGTAGTGCAAAATTCCCTGGAGCCCATGAGAAGTGAGGACATATGCTCTGAACAGCTGTGCTCCTTCTTTAAAGTATGCTAGATGTAATGTTAATTAGAAACCTCCTGGGCTTCAGCATCTATTTCAAGTTGTTTGTTATTTCATTTGGAAGTTGGACAGAGATTCCATTGGGCCATGATTTAAAGGAAAGAAATTGCCTAGGAACAATTACAGAGGAGATCTTCTTCTGTGGCATTAGGTCTAATGCGCATGAATTGGAAGATGTTTGAAACGGTGCTGGATCTGTTTCAAAACCAAGCCCTTATGTTCTTTGAGCAAAGCAGTAGATCTCACATGTGCCATGGAGCCCTACCTGTCCAGTTGCCAGGATCATCGGTACTTCTCTTCCTGTCTTCATGAGCACTTCATGATCACTCATCAGTGATTGTGAGAAGATAAAGCCAGAAAGGATAGAGTCTAGTTTCTCTTAGCACGAGAGGCTGCAGTGTGTTGGGGTTTGCTATAACTGGGTGCATAACTGGGCTGAAAACTAGCTGTGCATAAAATTAATACAATTTCTCTATGTTAGAATGTGTCTCCTCCCCTAGAAAGATATAAGGTGTTCTCTCCAATGCTTAATACTACATGTTTAATATAATGTTGGTTTTGTTTGTGGGGTTTTTTCCCCCTGTTTCAACACCTTGGTCTTGCTCTTTTGATTTGGTATTGTCTGGAAATTGACTAAATGTGAAACTAAAATCACAGGCCTGAATATAACTTGAGTTTTTCACAGTTTCTGGACTCTTGTTCTCATTAAGACAAAGTTTATGCCCAAAATAATGGAAACAAGATGTCCAGAACTTCAAAAAGGTACGTTAGAATTATGGTAGACTACTTAAGGGTGCATGTTGAAGGACTGTAACTTTATTAATTCAATTTGCTTGCTCACTGTCTGATGAATCTGGCCTATGTACTTCCACAAAAAGCCAAGTGAAGGAATGGTTGCTTGGATGTTTCAGAAAGAGAAACCAATGAGCTCAAAATGCTGTTTAGTCCTTGCCTGCAGTCTGGAAGACTTGTGCTGGCAAAGAAGCAGTAGTTTCAAGCCACTTTTGATCAAGATGGTTAGTTTGACAAAATCTATCTGCTTTCCTGATACAAGCAACCTGTGTAATGTATGCAGATGCTTTTCCCTGGGTGCCCACATGTGCTTTGCATGCAGCATTGCCTGTGGCATAGGGAGTTATATTTCTGTTTCTTAATAAGCTGCTTTAATTCTATGTCTGTTTCCACCTGCCAGTTACCACAGGTCTTCCCTCTACTCCATCCCCCTCATCCCCAGATAAGTTTCAAGATTTTTGACTGCTTTTCTTAAGAACAGTGGTGCTTTTAATATTGGATGTGGATTGCTTGTCCCTTCAAGATAGCGATGCTTCTGGCAACAGTGTGAGTAGCACTGAGGTTTGCATGGTCCAAGAGGATCTGTAATTTTAGAACTCCAGCAGCTGTCTCTTGAGAAATATGAAAAGGAGGACTATGACCCTAGTATGAAAAGAATTCAGTGAAGTATTCATTGGAATATTGATATTCTTTTGGCTACAGAGGTGAAGGAGGTATTTTGTTTTCTCATTTTGTGTTTTGTGATGACCTGTTGAAGTCCTTTTAATCTCCCATCTCATTTCTACCCTCCTCCCCCCAACCCCTACCCTCTAGTACCAGGTATGTTGGATTTGAAGGTGTCTCACTTCTCTGGTCATCTAGTGGGATAGAAAAGATGTACTTCATCTGGGTGCAAAGGATTCTCTTAGGTAGAACATGCCTGAACATGAAGGTATATGGCTGTGAAGGGATCCTCTGCCTGTCCTGTAGAGATTTGTGTGAGTTGTGTAAACCCTTCAATTGGATAATGTAAATAAAAAATCAAACTGTTCTGCGTGTTCCCTTGTAATCAGACCTCTATAAACTGCAATTCCTTCTGATATTATCAGTGTTCCATCTGTCCTTCCCATGCCTAGAAAGGTTTAGTGGTAGTGAACATAAATTGAAATAAGAGATTCACTGAATACAGGGGGGAAAAAAATCTCACTGTGAGGACAGTCAAACTGTGGAGAAGATTGCCTAGTGAGATTGTGTAGCCTCTGTCTTTGGAATTTTTCAAGACTGGACTGAGAAACCAGAATGCGAGTAACCTTGTCTGACTTGATAGCTAAAACCTGCTTTGAGTAGGACATTGAACGAGATGACTTTCACTTCCTGAGGTCTTGGTTAACCTAGCTTATCTTATGATCCTGCAACTGATTTGTGAAAGTGAGAAGTGGCTGTGAGAGGCAGCATATCCCAGGTTAGATTGCTGGAACTCTTGTTTAGTCTCAGGCCGTTTCCAGCTTTGCCACCATGACAGTATGTTCCCAATACTGATCCTTTTGAACTTTATCTCTGGGAAGACCAGACAGGTGACTGTGAGGCATAAGGAAACAGTCTGCTGAAACGTGGCTTGAGCAGGGGCTTATTCACAAATATTTTGGTTTTGTGGAGGTAGCTCTAGATGGGCAGAATCCATGCTGAAAGCATGCACTTGCAGCAAGGGGAGAGTATGACTCCTGAACAGCTGTTCACTTGGTGGGGGGAAGGAGCAGAGGCTGAACAGATGGGCTTCCAGACTGGACTTGGCCTGCGTGTGCACTTCTGGACTCTGGTGGCAGGAATTCTGTGTGCTTTCCAGGTGGAGGTATGATGGAAGCGTAGGTGACCACTGTAGTCTGCCACAGCAAAGGGAGGGAGCACTGTAAACCCATTTTTGGGCCTGACTGGGAGAAGTGTTGTTTTACTAGGCAGGGGGACATCAGGGATACATCCTGCCAGCTTATCAGTTCAGCTCTCAGTCTTCTCAAATTGGTGCCAGCTCTATTGCTTCTTGCAACATTGCTCAAAATCAGGATGAGGAGAATTTGTTACATGAAGCATCAGCAGTGTATGGGAGATGTAGGCTGTCGCTGATGAATTTTACAGGGATTTGTTATATGGAGCTAGAATAGTGATACTGAAAGAAAAAATGAAATTTGCACTTGGGACAAAAAGTGACACAAAAATCCCTTGTCACACTTGTATGGATCTTCAATTATACTTTGTTTTCCTTTTCTCTTTCCTCGTATTCTTTAGCAAACAGGCTTTTAGCCAAAGGAAGTGTGAAAATGTTTAAGAGCAGCATGCTAATAAACAAGCTAGTGTCAGGATGACAATCCTGGGAATAGATATTTCTAGCCTAATCTGGATTTATTGTTTTTTAAATTAGTGGACATTACATGTGCTGTCAAGTCAGAAGGAATTTCCACCCTTTCCCCAGCTAGCTATGCTCAACTCAAAGGTCCTGATTTGGGGTCCTTTTTTTTTCCCCTAAACTAGTGAGAATTTTTTCTCAGAACTTTTTCAGTCATTCTTTCATATTATATTCTCATTTACTCAAATCACCTTGGGTTATTTATCTGCACTGTACAGAAGAGTTAAGTAAGCTCAGAAAAGCTGGTACAGGAAGTATTGGTTAAACATGAGGTAAACAGAGTAGTTCTTTGAAGAAACAAAATACCCTTTCAGCTCTGCTATTTTGTCATCTTTGTTGTGCTTAGCTTGCTAGTAAATGAATAAAATTTTTGCCTGCTGGTTTTGCATCCAGACTCTGGAAATCCCTAGCAGCAAAATATGAGTGAAAACTTCAGTAAATGAAGTCTGCTTCTGACATCAGCTGTAATGTAGTAGCTACAGTTTCTCCTGTGCCTTTTTCTGTTTGGGAACCCAAACTAGATGAGTGCTTTCATATCCTCAAAAGTAAATGAGAGTTGAAGATTCAACCAGTTAGTTCCATGTCTAGTTTTGCCACAGAGACTGAACATCTTGCCACATCAGTTTACCAACAGTTTAATGTGTCTCCACAGCAGTGCCATAAAATGAGCTGAAAACTTCAGTGAGAAGTGGTGAGAAACACAACTTTTGTGCTCTGTGCATTTTACGTAGGTTGGCAAAAACATACATCTTTTCTCCTTCTCTGATTTCTGGCTATGAAGAACTCTGTTTGAAAGTGTTCTTTTGGAGGAGCTCAAATATCTATGCAAACCCAGCTGTTCATTACCATTCTGGCTGCTAAAATTGTTAGAGGCAATTGTCTGCAGGAGCAGCCTGTTCTTTCTGGCCAGGGTCAGGTAAGCCTCGTCTGATTTTGCCATGTGTTCGTGTGCTGATATGTGCATCAATTTTTGTTATCCCTACTCAGGTAAAGACCTAGGAAGCCTTGCTGACGGATGGTGTTGTGCTACTGTGACTAAATTTGTTAAATAATATCAATGTGCAAATAGAAGATGGAAATATTCATCTGGGCATAACCAAGGCTGTGCATTGTTCAGTGTCATGTGTTGGTGCCCTGAAGTGGGAGAGTCCACATACATCTTGGTTTTATGAAGCAGGATGTAGGCATGCAAAACTGATGCTGTTGCAGGTTACAATAACAATTGAGAGCAAGGCAGGTAAACCTGGGGGAAATCAGGTTTGCCTGAAGGAACTCAGCTTGCTTTCAGTTGTGCATTAATTTTTCTGTGGAGGGAATAATTTGAAAACCTCTATGATTAAGCAAGGGGTTTTGTGCTGTTCTGGCTCTTGTCCTTTGTACAATCTAACAACAGTTGTGGTTGTCTGGGATGGGCTGTAAGACAGAATTGTGAGCTTTTTCTAAGCAAGTCCTGCAGCAGGAGTTACGGCTCTAATGCAGCCTGAGGTAGTCTAGAAGGTGTCTGTGCTGCTGCCTAAGTTGAAATAGAAACGGAAGAGTGAGATGAAATTACAAAAAAGGTGATGTCTTTCATATATACCCTTGGTTTTATATTTTTGCTGAGTAGCACATACTATTGCCCTTTCCTTTGGCTATGACATGCACCATCACTGAGAGCCTGGCTGGCATCATGGTAGCATACAGAGCATATCAAAAGACAGCCTCTCCTAACTGTTTTCTAAAGGATCTTTTTGTATCCATCTCTTAAAACAACAAAAAAGCCACCAAAAAATACAGCCTTCCACAGTTGTCTCCATGGGTGTGGTTTTGTGCATTGTAAGCGTTTGCATACACACTGGTTAGTGGTTTAGAGATGCATACTGGAAAGTAAGAGTGCAACTGGAAAATTTATCAGAAAGTGTTGGCTCAGTTGTATGCATCAGGATTATGATTGCAATGGATTGATTTTTATAGCATGACATTTTCTGACTTGACCCAATTGGAAAGTATCAAATATTGCTCTTTCAGATTTGTGATACTTCCATTGCAAGAAGTGAAAAAAAGTACTGATTTATGATGTTTGCACATGACTGTCATTTGCTTTCTTAAAGCACCTGTTCTTAATGATCCTGTGCTGAATGCTAACCAGATTTATTTGCTGTTATGTATCTGTGTAAGCACAAATGCTCTTGAGTGATGATGTGATAGACTGTACACTGCATACATTCAAATAGTGCTGCATGTTCTGTACTGTTATATGAGTCTTGTCCAAGGGGAAAACCCAACACCGTGTAACTGACAGATTACTCTGCAAGTGGGCTTTTAACTAGGAATGGACATGCAGTCAGGATTTACCTGAGTAGTATAATAACTACAGATAAATCTGCAAACACGGGCAAGGTACTGAATATTAGCAGCTGCACAGCTCAGTGCAGGATATTTGAAATCCTACACATGGTAGAGACACGTTTCTCCTTCCATCAGGCTCTTGCTGACCTACTTGATGCAATGAGTAAAGAGATCAGAGGCCAAAGAGGATGAGTTGAAACATTTTCCCAGTAATTTCAGTGTTCATATCCCTGTCACTTCTGAGCTGTCAGCTGTCATTTAGTGTATGCAAGGCCTTGGATTGTAGTAAGTAAAATCCATGTTTGCATGTAATGACAACTGAGCAGCTTTGTTTGTCTAATCATGGGAAGGTAGAATTCTAAATTAAACCACTTTTTTCTCCAGGGCTGAACAGCAAATATAGACCATTTTTTTTATGTCTACATTAATGATCCTCACGGTATGCACGTGCAGAACTGTGCTGGACTTCAAATTTACGTTGGAGTTTAACATTTGGAGATCTATCTGAAAGCTTTTATGTCCAAGAGGTGGTGATTCATCTTTATTAGGTACTTAGGTACTGATCAGAGTTCCTAGATTATCCCCATAACTCAGCTTGAATGACAGAACAGAAAGATTGCAACTAGGACAATACTTCCCTTGGGGAAAGCATGTAAAAGTGGGGAAAATTGCAAATAACCACAGTGGCTGATCTCTGCTGCTTGCAACTTGCCAGTTGGAAAATTGCAAATTATCACTGTGGCAAATAATCATTGTGGCTGTTCCTTGCAGTGAACAGGAGAAAAACCAGATGGTTTAGCATGCAGATGCTGTGTGGCTTTTAAGTCCTGCCAAAGCAGGAAATAATACTGATAGTGCCTGCTCTTCCTGGAATGCTGGCTGGGGAAAGAGCTCTTGCAAATGCATCAGATATTGCTTCCAAAGCTTTGACTTCTCTTTGTTTCCTTAGCGTTTTTCTTTTAAAAAATTACTAATAAAGATAAAGTAATGGGCATTAGTCATCAGGGAAGTTTCAGGCTGTGTTTTGAGCTGGCAGTTGGGGGGTTTTGAGGTGTTTTTTTTATTATTGGTTGGTTGGTTTTCGGTTTTTTTTAATCATGGTAACACAGTCATTCACAGGCTGGATGAAAACAATGCACAATTCACGTTTCTGTGTTCCTCTTAATGACATAGCCACCAGGTCTATGGAATAAATCTGTTCTAGGTATTATTGAGTAGCAGTTCTTCTCCCTGCCTTGTACTCTCTATGGCAAATGCTAGCAGGTGGCTAAAAGAAGATAACATGTCTCATCTAGCTGAGAATACATCTCATCGGACTTTGTTAAATCAGATATGGCATTTCTTCTGGCTACATAAGTCTGCTGCCTTACTGTGCCATGTAAGTTGTACCTGTAGGGAACTTCTTCCCACTATTTGTATCACAGGGCATAGTGGGGAGGAAGTCTGGAGGGAGGCCTCTATCTGCGTATCCTTCTCTGCCCTCTCCCACATCCCTAGGCAGCTGTGCTCAGAGTCAGTTACATGCAGAAAAGATAACTCCCTCCTGCATAATTTTTATTGAATTTAACCTCCAGCTATCAGGAAACAGTTGCCTGTTCTGTCTGGGTTGTATAAACTCCCTTTTGCTTACATCTGGTTATTCCTTGCACTATCATCCTGAGTATATAAATACATATATATTTATACTCATTTAAAATAATTTTGATCAGTGCTTATCTCATTTGATTCTTTTGAATAAGCTTTCAGCAAACAGAGACTCTTACAGGGAGACATGATGCAAGAAAGTATCTTCCTTCTGTGTGAGTGTTGAAGAGCATTTAAATTATGAATGGTTTCTTCTTCCACTCCTGTCCTCTCTCAGGGTGATTCCTGTGAAGGTGAGATACTGTGTTCATGAAGAGCACTGGAAAGGGCATGGGGGGGGGGCATCAGTAGCAGTCCTGAGCAGCAGGATTTATCTAACTGCAGGAAACAGTCATATTCTACTACAAGCTTCTCTGTCCTGACATGGGACAGTTTTAGCTTGTTTAAAATAGGCATTTAGACTTTGGTGTTAGGATGGTTTCCAAGGAGGATTTATTCTGTTTGTGCTAAGCTTAAATCAAATCTTTTGGGACACTGTAATTTCTGTCCTGGGCTGATGAGAGCCCTTGTACAACCAGTGTACACGGAAATCCCAGCACAGCACTCTGTTTCCCTGAGGGCTTCTGTTCCCTCTTACCACAAGGAATGAATGCTCTTTTACACAGCTTCGAAGTTTTGGAGTATAGAATGAGGATCTTGAATTTTCTGGTTTGCACTGTTGCCACTTGGATTGCTCCATTTAGGCCATGAAACAGTGATCCTTGAATCCCAAGGGTCAGTACTCCAGACAGGTCAAGAAAACCTACAAAAAAGCCAGGAATATAGCACTGTGATGTAACTGTCTGTAGCAGCATCTGGAGTTGGCTCTTGGTCAGGCAGCAGTAAATGTACAGACTTGTGGATTCTTTGTCGCCTCATCTAAATAAAGAGGGCATCCTTTCTCTTCTTCTGTGTCCTACTGAAAAATGTGCAAGGAGTAAGTAGGTAGGCAGCATCAAAGCACCTCCAAAGAGGCAAAGTCTGCAGAAATCAAGAATTTTAAACTGACAGTTAAAGAGTTTAATCACTGCTTACTTATCAGAAAATAAGGTGTTGAGGGGGAAGGCTTTGTAGAATAAACTTCTGCCTCTAGGGAACTGAGGAAATTTCATTTTTTGTTTCTTTGCCTCTGCCAAAAGAGAAATACATCTTTGAGGATAATTTTCATGTCCTTTAGAAGCAGTATTACTGTCCTTCCAGGCCACAGGGATTTAGGTTTTCTTCCCATGTGTTTTGTTTTTTTAATCAGCCTCCTTGGACTCCACCAACACCCACCCCTCCTCTTCCTCACCCTTCCCACCCACTAAGACAAACGTGTGCTTCCTGTCTTCTTGGGCAGGGTAATGGTTGCTTGCTTTAGTTTGGTTCATACTTTCTGTGGAAAATATTAATGGAGTTTTTTGCTATTTTATTGATACTTATCATAAATGGTCTTCTCCCTGCCTGCCCCTGCTCTGACTGGCCCAACAACTTTTCTTTATCAGGATTGTTGGAAAGTAAGGTTGCTTTGAATGCTTCTTCCTGGGGTAATGAGTCATACTTGGACTTTGGTAGTATTTCCGGCATGATGCAGTGAAAATATTGGTTTTCACATCATGGGGTTATGCCAAGCCCTCACAGGGAACAGGGGAACAAATGTCTGTTCATTCCTGGAAAGTGGCTCACTTCTGAGTCACTTGGCTTCTGTTCAGAAAAAAAAGATGAAGGAAGGAAGATCTTCTCATATGCAGCTTTTCCGGCAGCAAAATCTGGAATAATTACCATTGGGTGGCAGCTGCTGCAGTCTCAAAACAAAACAGCCCTCCCTGCCACTGGAATATAATTTGGTGTTCCCTTGTGTCCCAGCAGTTGGAGGCATCCAGCTGGATCTGGAAGCAGAGGAAAAAGCAGTTTGGTTTCTGGTGACCTGAGGCGAAATTTGAGCAGAGGTAAAACTTAAGCTTCTCTGATGAATAGACTTTGCAGTAATAAAATGAGAATTCTGCATCACAAGTCCTGAAATACTTTCAGACTGTCCTTCCAAAATGGACGTGAAAAGAAACATCAGTGGTAAGGCTTGGATTAAGTAAGCAGTTGGCTAAGTATTTTGACCTGTTTATCTGGGAATTAATTCAATGGAAGTAAATGTTCCTATCAGGGTGATCTTTGCATTAATCTGTCTTATGCCTCTGGCACACTGGCAGGTTACTGGTTGATGTGTTGCCTACCCATACACCTGGAGCAAACAGCTCCCTGCCCTTGAGTGTGATTACTTGCCAGTTCAGTGATTTTCCATTAGCAGCTTCAAGAGCAGAGCATGTATGAAGCAGAGGTTGGGGCCATTTCAGAAGAACTTGTGCCTTGATGGCAAGAACTCCTGCAGATGAGACTTGGTTTTCTGTGATCAGATCTGGCCCTGATGTTACCTTCACCCGCTAGAGATTGCGAGGCTGTCAGGATAATACTGGGGGAAATGGATCAGATACTCACCAGTACCTGTCAGTGTGAACCTGACCATTTTCAAGTTCCTTCCTGCTTCCACTGGTAACTTCTGGTTTTCAGTGACAGGTGAGAATACAAGGAATGCAATTGTCTGTTTTCCACAAACAGGCCTCGTTGCTGAGTTATGTTCTCACATACCTTTCTTTTCTTTTTATTTAATATGGTATTTTATTTTTCCCAGACTTACCCAGTATTAAGAAAGCCAGTGTGCTTATAGCAAGCCCTCCAAACACATTGTTGACTGCCCTTTTAGGGTTTTTGAACATAAAGCATTTGAATCCACATTCCAAAAGTTCTGCTGTTCATAATTCTGCTCTGACTATCCTAGTTGAAGACAGGTTGGCCTGTTCTCTCATTGCAGAAGCACTCCCTCTCCCTATGGGGAATTTTGTGTGTACAGAAGTGGACTCTATTCAGGTTATGTTTGTTTGCTTGCTTGCTTTAATTAAATATCCTTATCTTTTTGATGATAAATGTTTGGTCTGTCTGTGTGCCTTGAAAAGTTTTGTGAGTTCCAGATAAAGTCGCTTCGGTGTTGAGATCCCTATCACTGGAATTATCTGGTGGATTTGAGTGACACAAATGTACTCACTGAGAACAGCAGCACAGTATTTGGTGTTCACTGCAAACTGGTTACAGTTTTGCATATAGTTAACAGCTGGTTGTGGTTTTTATTTGGTTAGTGGGAAACTAAATCCAGGTCAGTAGGATTGAAGTTGTTTAAATGATGACTCCTGGAAAGGGAGCAGAAGAGAAGCAACCATCTGGAGGAGACTTGTAGTCTGAATCCAGAGGTAGGAGGACAGAAATTCTTAAAGATGACAGCTTGACAGCTGTAGTCTGTACAACCTTATTCCAGCGTAGTGTTTACATGTTAATGTGTGTTAAATAAATGAATGAAAAATCTACTGGGCTTCCTGCAAATAACTGCATATTTGAACAAATTTATGTGCATGCAAAAATGACCTTGAAAATCATTATACTTAGATTAAAGGTTTTCTAGTAAAAGCTGCTTGTTGAAGTTAGGAATATTTCCAAGTATTTTGTTTCATGCTTTCTGAAATAGGATGAAGCTTTATTCAGCAGTGTGGCCAGATGAAATCTGTGAGTTCTGTACCGTTGAATTGAGCTGAGTGCAGCTAAATGTCCCCTGTAAAATCTCTTCAGCAGAATTCTTTTCTCTGTCCTAAGTATTGCTCTTAGGCTTGTCATATACAAAGGGTGTTGATAACCTTTGTACTTTGTTAAAAAGTCAATTTCAGTGCTAGCTTTTCAAAAGTTGACCTTGCATCTTGGTACTGTTTCCAACATGATACCTTCATAGTCAGATTTGTCTCAGTAGGATAGGGCTTTTGGCTAGAGAAAGCAGCTGAGGAACTGGTAGGACTGTCATTTGAATTTGGCACCAGTCTTGAAAGCCATAGCTGAGGTGGAGAGGGGTCTAGTGTATCACTTTTTTACCTGGTATGTGTGGGCCAGTACACTTTAAAATCTGACATATTGGCAAGTCAAAACACCTTTATTGTGCTGCTGTTGATTAATCTGTAGGTTAATGTATCCAATTGCATTATAGCTTTCCCTGGTTCACAGTGGAACATGCATGAATTACTGATTTTATGCAGATCGATAGAGAAACACATGTCTGTCTTACCACCAATGCTCTGATTTGTTGCATGTAATTTGTTTAAAAGGTTTCCCAATAAAACAGCAGAGGTTGAAAAAATCAGGAAATTGATATAACTTAGTACTTTAGTCTCTTGCAGGTTAAGATTTTCTGCATATTAGATATTGACAAGCAAAATGTGCTGCTGTGATGCAGGAACCTGTCTTTGCTTCCCAACCTACACAGAATCATTGTTCATGGTCTTTCACCACACAGGAAAACAAAAATTCTTGCAAGCACTTAACTTGAGGGAATCTCTCTGTATCTGACATTTCTTACACAATCATGGCAGTAAGACTCCTGCATTTTACTTGTCTAGTGTTTCATCAACAGAAATGTTATAAAGGGGCTGTAAAGTGGCACTGAGTTTATTACTGCCTAATGGCATTTACAGGTGTGCTTGATTTGGGAAAATGCGCTTTTATGTTCCCAGAACTTTATTTAATAGTGCAACTGCATTGTTTGACCATCCTGAGTTTAAGATGAAGGCAATATCTATTGGCATCTGGCCATTATAGAATGATCTGTTTGGTTTTTAGTCTGTTGCAGCCTTTTGGAAGGCAGGCTGTAGAAGTTCACCTGTTGGGTTCTGTAAGCAAGTAGTAATGTTGTCAACATTTCTTTTTGTTGGCTTCGTAGCTATTCTGCTTCCCTGATGATATATCCCGTAATTCTCTCCAAACTGTTTTCAGGAATACAGTGCATCTGTGTGTAATGCCGTTGAATTATTTAGGGCTAATAAGGTGTTTAGTGTGGCTGATGTGGCTGCTTGTCCTGTGGAGCTCTGTTCCGTATGTGAGTATCAGAATTGTTCACCGAGTGAGAAGAACAATGTCGAGTGTTGTATCTCATAATCTTGTCTCAGTTTCTGTGCCTCTCCTGGTCAGGTTCTTGGTTTTACACAGGAGCCCAAAGTTCTGGAGCCTGATTCTGTTATAATCACTGATCTGTGAGAACAAGAATTATCTGTGACAGTCTTCCAGACTGCTAGCAAAATTAGTGCTTTCAAAACTTCACTTGTTACTCCTTCTGTTAGCTATTAACTTAATGCTGAATTGTATAAAAATGTAATTTTTATCAGCAATAAGAATTCAAATTCTATAATTCACAAAAGTGAATTTCTAAAGAAATTCAGTTTTGGACTTCCTAATCATTCCAATGACTGTTTTAGCCCTTAGAGCTCTCACTGTGAAAGGCTGTAAAATTACCATGAGAAATGCTTCATCACAAATTTTCTGTTGTCTTCTGCTATCTCATTCTTGAATATAGAGTTTGCACTGATCTATCAGTGTCTATAATGCTAATGCTGCTTATGGTGCAGATTCTGCTGTGCTGTCGTTTATTGAAAGGAACTTTTTCTGATTTAACTTTTAGTAAAATTACTTTTATTTACAAATATGCTCAAAGGTGAATTTTCAAGCATGTTTATAGAAAACTTTACAAAAGAGATTGGATATATGAGTGTGTAAGTGTATATGCATAAGTGCATATGTTTTTATATTTCACAGAATCACAGAATATGCTGAGTTGGAAGGGATTCACGAGGATCATTAAGTCCAACTCTGGGCCCTGCACTTCCCTCCCTCTAAGTTGTAGCTTTTCCTAGAAAAACTTTACTGTTTTGGGATTAAATATTCATAATTTTTCTAATTATGCTCCCTGAACATGAACCACCTTCTATTTACTGGTAAACTTTCCTGTATGGACTGATGCCTTTGGTCTTCTGGGTGAAAGAAAAATGTCAGTCAAGAGTTCTTGTACTGAAATATGCTCACACACAAAGAGCCAATTGCATAGCTGTATTTGGCATACAAATTTGTGTTTGGCACTTAAAACTGATTTGGGTGAATCACGGCTTTTGTTCCTCAGAAATGCACATTTCTTAGTGTAGCATTGGCTGGCTCCACAGTACTGGAAGACAAACACACACATACCACTTTTCTGACTTTGAAAGACGTAAAATGTTTATCTTTTGGATCCAGAGTATTCAAGAGAGCTGCAAATTCTTTCTATTGCAGGTTTTTTCTCAGTGCAGCATTATTTCTTAATATGGTTGTTCATAGCTAGAAATTAATAGGACATATCTTGCTTGTATTTACATCTTCATCAATTTTGGGGTATATTTCTTCAAATTTACCATATTTTTAATGTCTAAATTAAGTAACTTTTTTTTCAAGGAATAAGGGCACTGTCATTTTTCAGACTTTTCACCATACTTGGAAGTGGTTTGGAGAAATTACTTGATTATATATTCTTGTTGATATATGAATTGATTTATGACTTCTGTTATAGTAACGGAGAGAACTGCTCTAAATCTTTGCTTCATTTGTAGCTTAAAAAGTTCTCTCACTGAGTCTTTTCATAACTTTGCAATTTACTACATTTTGGGCATTCTTATTTTGTCACTGCAGTGGTCAGTATAATCACACAACACCTGAAGATGGAAGGGACCTCTTGATATTATCTAATAAAAAACCCTGTTTGAGCAGGATCAGGTAGAATAGGTTGCCCATGACTGTGTCCAGTCAGATCTTGAATATTTCCAAAGATGGATACTTCACAGCCTCTCCAGGCAACCAGTTTCAATGTTTGACCATTATCACAGTCAAAATGTGTTTTCCTGTGTTCAGATGGAATTGCATATGTTTTGACTAGTGCCTGTTATATCTTGGCCTGTCATTGGGCACTGTCAATAAAAGTCTGTTTCTATCTTCTCTCTCTTCCATCAGGTATTTTTATGCATTGATAATGTCCCCACTAAAACTTATCTTCTCCCAGCTGGCAAGTCTCAGTTCTCTCAGTCTCTCCTCATACGAAAAGTGCCTCAGTCCCATTGTTGAGCTTCACGGCCTTTTGCTGAAACTTCCTGCAGTATTCTATGTCTTTCTCATGCTGGGCAGGTGAGAACTGGATGCAGCAGTCCAAATGTGGCCTCACCAGTGCTGAGCAGAGGGAAAGAATCACGTCTCTTGATTGTTGTTCAGCACTCCTGATGCAGCCCAGGTTAGGTTGTCCCTCATTACTCTGAGGGTGCGTTGCTGGCACATGTTTAACTTGCTGTCATACCAAAGTCCTCCTTGCTGTTGCTCCAAAGTCCTTCTCTGCTGAGCAGCTTTCTAGCTCGTTAGCCTGCCATTTTCCAGCATCCCTGGATCCCTTTGGATCCATTCCACCCAATTTTGTATCAGTAGATGGAGTGATTGTGGCTTTGCCTAACCAAGGCTCTATAAACTCCAAAGAGTGGAGACACTTCCCATGACCTGCCTGGTAACCTGTCCCAGGGCTGCACCAGGGGAAGAAGATACCCACAATGAACCACTTGGATCTCTTGAGCTACCTCTTGTGCCCGTTTCTCCTAACTGCTTCTTCTGATTCTGTCCAAGAAGGTTTGGCTCTGACTGCTTTTTGGGCAGCTGAGAGCTGCTGTTACAACACCCTTGGTGTGAACTTCTGTTTAGTGTTCTTACTCTAGTCCTAGTTCTTTTTTTTGCTGATATTCTGTAGGTGTAAATGCAGAAGTTTTTTTTTTTATCAGTATATACAGTTATACTGTGGGATTTATTTTTTTAATTTCAAATTTCACTTCAGAACAATCTCCTCCTGAAGAGTTAACTATGCTCAAATTTCAGTGTTCTTGGGGATTTACGTACAGTTGCTTGTGAGTGTGCTTTATACCAGCTGACAGGGATTGTGTGCTTCCCGCAGTCTGGCTATGCACAAGCTGGGAAATGTTGGTGGAGGCATGAAGCTGTGGTTGTTAACTGGAGCAAACTTTTGCTTCCAGCCAATTACCAGCGTTGAGGTAGAATTTAGAAGTCTTGTACAAGCTTGTCATCTGTATAATTATGTGGCTATTAAGAAATGGGTGGAAGTTGAATGCTCTAAAATTATAGACTGTAATGATAAGACATGGTTGGTAGTGATTCTGATGCAATTTTCCTCCTTGCCAACAGAGTTTCAACAGCAGGAAGGCATGAAGTCCCATCAGAAAAACATGCAGCTCTATGACACACCCTATGAACCAGAAGGCAGTGGTGTGGAATCCGATTCTGAAAGTGTGGTGAGTCACCGTTTACGAGAAAGCAAATTGCCACAGGATGATGACAGGCCTGCAGATGAGTATGATCAGCCGTGGGAGTGGAACAAAGTCACCATCCCAGCTTTGGCAGGTAGGATTCCTAGATCCCAGCCTCAAAATTCTCTCCCACAGTAATAGCATATATACTTGCCTTTGGGGTAAATCAAGTACTTATGCTCTTTTGATGTGTATGTGTGTGTAAAGAAATGTCTGAAAAGCAAATGTGGGTCATCTCAAATCTTTACCTGCTGCAGGAATATGGAACACTGCACTTTTTTTTTTGATACTTCCAATCTGTTGTCAAGCATCTTAGCACTTGTTACATATTACTAAAACTTCTGATCCTCCCACTCCTTGTCCCTACCCCCATTTTAATGGATGGGATGTAGATAGTGTTTATTGTTGAGTATCTCTATGATGAGGAAGTTGCTTTGCAGGGTCCTGAAATTGTGGAGTGATTCTCCAAGGGACAGTGTGATGAAGTGTTGGGTGTGAGGCAGGAAGAAAGGAGATGTGGCTCTGGGAGGGAGCATGGAAGAAGCCTGAGAGCAGTGATTGCTATGTAGTCAGTGTGCATTTACCCTAGATTAATCCTGCTGGACAAACCTGTTTTGTTTCTGTGTTAAAACTACCAGATCTCTTAATAGAAAGAGAGCAGTAGGTGTCATCTGTGTTGACTTCAGCTTTCAGCATGTTGTGCTGTGGCATTGTGGCATCAGCTGTGTCTGGAATGTTGTAGCCTTAGATGGGTGGACTCCTAGATCTGTGAAAACCTATCAGGGTTATTGACCTCAAAGGGTAGTGTCAGTGATTCATACTCTTCTTGGAATCTGGTTACAAGTGTGATTCCTCCAAGGACATGTTCTGGAACCCTTCCTGTTTAGCATAATTATTAGTAAACCAGAGCAGAAGGAGAGGAAATTCCCCTTATCAAGCTTGGAAATAACAGCCAAGGGAGGGGAGGGTGTGTGCAAAGCTGCCATTGAGGGACCTGAACAGGCTGGAGAAATGGACTGACAGCAAGCTTACAAAACCTAATGAGAACAGACCCAAAGACTTGCATCTGGAGCAAATCAGCCCCTTGCAGTGATATGGACCTAGATCTGGGATGACTTCCTAGAAGAGGCATGAGGAGTCCTGGGGGAACGTGGACTGAATGTGGCTAGCAATGCTCCCCACTGTGATGAAGGCTAGCAGCATGCTAGCCTGTGTCAATAGGAGCAAGCCAGTGCATGAAACAAAGTGGCTGTTTATCCTTACTTCACATCTCTTGAACTATGCACAATGCTGTGGCAGGATTCTGATTTAAAGGGGATGTTGATAAATGTTGTTTTCAGCACAGCGCCAACAAAATTACAGGAAACTGCAGCACATGACAGCATGAAGAGATGCTGAGAGAACTGGGCTTGCTTAGCCTGGAGAAGAGAAAACTTTGGGTGGGACATAATGGAAACTTTCTAAATGCTTATGAGGAGATCCTCAATAAGATGGAGCCAGTTTCTTCACAAATGAGCAGGTGTGTGATGGGAAGATGAGATACAAGATGAATCAGGAGAGGTTCTGACTCAAGTTGGTTTTTTCTCTGCAAGAACAGTGAAGCATTGGAAACAATTGTTCAAGGAGCTCTTGCAGTCTCCATCTTCAGATTTTTTTCATCCTGTGGGAAGAAATGACTGGATAGACAACCTGATCTGATCACATAGCTTCCCACACAAGGACAGTGATTGTGTGCTACCCAGAAGTAATTTTTCTTTCAAAAACTAGCAACTTCATGGCTTAACAATGATGAGATACAAGCTGTGGGACCAGTATACATCTGTCTCCAGTGAGATCACATTTCACAGATTTTTCAAATAGTAGTACAATAGCTACAGAAACTGGATTATTAGTTTTAAAAGTCAAGTCTTAAGAGTCATATGTGTGTGTATGTAAATCATAGACATTATTCTTCATATTGTATGAAATCAAGAGTTTAAATTCATTTGGAGCTTGTCTTAAGCTCTTTTGTCATCTTCGTGCCCACTTTTTTGGTCTTTATTAGGTAAATTTTGCAGTAGGGTTTTTTTGAGTTGTTTTAAAAGAAAAGAATCTTAGTTTTGTCAATTTTTTTCTTTATATCTAGTTTTCAGTTTTTACATATAACTGTAAATTGGCAAGGTCAGTCCAATACAAGATTTTATGATTGGCTTATGTGTAAATATTCTTTCAAGTACTATGTTATTGTGAAAGCACACAGAGCAAAATATTGCTTTATAGAATTAATAGACTCAAGAAAGGTTTAATTAAATGGTATTAAGATATGGTTGGATTACTTACTGGTTTAGCATGGAGAATTCTTATTTAAAATAAGAAGAGTAAACACTTTATGAGATTAATTAGATTTCTCTCATTACATCTGCCATTCATTATAGATGATTTTGTTTTAGGTACAAGGTTATTTGTCACAAAGAAATATCTAATGATTGGCTGCAAGCACAGTTGCAGCTGTTTCATCTGGTGTCTGTAGACTTCATCTTGGTTGTTGTGAATGTTGTAAATGTTTAAAATAAGGAAAGATGAGGTCCAGTTTTGAAGTCTGAAATGCTGGAAAGTTTGCAATGGACAAGTGTTGACCCTCTGCTGAGATGTATGAAGTGCTCTTCTGTCTTACTTGGTGGCTCTATAGTGTAGCCCAGGAAGGGATTTTTTCAGTTCTTAACTGAGGTGAATTTTTCTGAGAAGTGCAGTGTTGGTCTAACTGGTATTAAAAATTCTAGTGATGATAAGTCCCACTTTACAGGCCCACAGTTATCATCTCCCAATTACATGGAACTGTGGAGATCCTGGAGGGACCCTCTGCTGAAACTTCCCTCTTTTGAGAAATTCATCTGAAGGGAACAGCAGATATTTGTGATGAGAATTGCAGACACAGAGACTCATGCAGCAAATGTTTTTGATTTGTCAGGTGATAGACTATAGAAACAAACGAAAATGTGAAGCAACACTAGAACTCTCATGAACCTAATTGCTTGTGCAAGTCTTGGAAGGAAAAAAATTTGCTCTTATGTCATGATTTCAAGATTTGTTGCTGAAGCATACCTAAAACCTGTTTATCTCCAACCTGGGCTTTGAGATCTGTCAGAATGAAAGTGTGCACAACCTATGAAATGTGCTGAGGCTGAGTAGAGTGTGTCTGTGCTCTGACTCTTAAGCATGGGGCTGGGGCTGGTGTTGTGCTGGTATTGTGGATGGAGCAAGCTGTACCTAGCCTACGGATTTTGCTGTGCTAAGAGATGCATCTCTCTGTAGCAGAACTGGAATGCAGCATTTTGACTGTCTGCAGCTGGATTTCTTTCACAAATAAATTTAGGTTTGTTTTATTGGAGGCTGTACAGCTGATGCTAAAATGTGTTTTTGATGGCTTTTATGGGAAGTGAGCAGGTCTTGTTAGAACTCCTGCTGAGCTGGGCAGACTGGTTTGTCCAGAAGAGTTGAGGTTGGCAAAGCAACAGGAACAAAGTAGCTTCCAGGTACAGAAGTCTGGCTAGAAAAGGAGATAACACCAGGGTGAACCCACTGGATAGACAGAAGATAGCATGGGCATCAGAGGGGCCATTCAAGAATGTCACACTGACACTGAGTTTATGAGAAATCTGTCCTCTTTGAACTGTCCTGTGGGCACAGAAAACTTCTGGGTAAAGGAAATGCCTGTGAAATCTGTAAAGCCAGTCTTAGTATTGCTTTACAAAGTATGTGGCCCTCTGTTCTAAATAGGGTGTCAGTGATCTAGAGGGCCATTTGGTAGTAATTTCCAGCACTGATCTTGGGCTCATGGAAGGAGGACTTATAAATGCCAGGCCTTTTCTGGCTTCTACTGCTGTTGCATGGAAAGGTGTTGCCTGGGACCCTGAGGGACTTACAACAAAGGAGTTCTGGCATGCCACTGTCACAGGGGTATGGCAGGAATTACGGGGCACTGGAAGAGAGGCCACATGAAGAGTTGTCAGAGTGTCAGGTATTGCAGTCAGTTCCATAACTGCAATATGCTTTAGCTTTGTTTAAGAGGGAATTCATAGCAGCCGAAACTCAGACCTGATTTCAGCATTGGGTGGGCGGGTACCTGATTGGGTTTGCACTTGTCACTTTAATCTGACTGAATATCCCTTCAAGACTGCTTCTTCCTGACAAATTAATTCACAGAGAGATAAAAAGTAGGCCAGAAGTCCAGAGACATGTCTAAACCTTTGAAACAGAGAAAAAATCCCCAACATTCAAAAGCATCTGAAATTTAACTTTGTCCTGTTTTTGGAGAATAGTTCCTACATCTTACCATCATGTTAATGACTTGTTACACAGGCATTTGGAGATAACAGAAGAGGGAGTGTTTTTAAACTAAAAGAGCAGAGATTTAGATTACATGTTAGGAAGAAATTGTTTAGTCAGGGGTGGTGAAGCACTGGAACAGGTTGCCCTGTGTAGCATTGTGGATGGCCCTTCCCTGGAACTGTTCAAAGCCAGGTTGGATGGGGCTCTGAACAATGTGGTCTAATGGATAAAATCACTGCCTGTGGTGGCATCTCCCTGCTCTTATGGGGTTGCAACTAGATAATCATTACTGTCACTTCCAACTCAAGCCATTGCATGATTCTGTGTTGTAAAGACGTAGCTGTTAACAATCAGAACTGAGTTTATTTTGTGAACTGAGCTTTTTGGTGTCTGAAAGATGTTCCTTGTTCAGAAGGTGACATTAAGCTCACTGGTTTTCAGAGAGTACCCAAGTTACATCCAGGTGTCTTTCTTACAGTTAAAATAATAATACTGCTTATATATGTCACGGGCAAGTATACACATGCAATGTTTCTCCTTATTATGCTAATCAGCTTTCATTATCCAGTAATGAGGTTAAATCTGAGTTTATATTAAGAAAGAATCAGCATATTTCTGCCATGCATACTGAATATGGTTGTCCAAATTTTGCAATAAAAAAAAATTGTGCCTACTTTCTCTGAGTAGAGGAGGAGATTTGGAAGTGTCCAAAGCGTCTTAACAAAAGCATAAGTAAGCTTTTTAAAAAGCATCTCCAAAACACTTTCCTCATCCAACATGTCTCTATGCATTATCTTTTTGAACTTGAACATTGCAGCTCTCTGCTTTAAAAGACTGCTTTAAAACACTTAACACTACCACCCACATACCTACTTGGCTGTATGTTATAGTATGTTCCCTTCTAAATGCATGAGGCATGTAAGTTTTGTAGGAAGTCCCTTCAGTTTTCCTTGTAACATTTTTCCTCAGTATTGCTGTTGAAACTCACATAGGGGCTGATTGAGCTGTTTGTACTTGTGAGTGCTGTGATTTTTACGTCCTGACACAGTGAAGGTTCTCTGCCTGGTCCTCACTAGATGACCTTAAAATACAATCATCTGCAGCTGAGAGTGTTAGTTTTTCATGAAGCAGTGAACCATAGAAGGCAATGAGAGTCAGGAATAGGGTGTGAGTAGATTCTTTCATTGTTCCTGTCAACATTCTGTCCTTTATTTTTTTTTAATTGTAGATATGTGGAATCTGTAAGTGTAGAATGAGGATGCTGACATCATTAGAATGCGCTTGTCTGTTGTTGTCTATGGGTGTTGCAGGGCTCTGATAAGTTACGGCTTTGCAAAATAAGTTGTATTGCTTTTCTTGGAATGATGTAGTTAGCGAGAGAAATTATGATCATCTCTGTTTCCTAGACTTTAAAGGCAGAAGCTTTGTGCCAGCAGTGTGTGAGTGGATGCACTGTTAATTCTTTGCTGCTTGTCAGTGTTTCTGATATGGATAGGTGGGTGTTAGCTGCTTGATTTGTCCCCAGATCACTGTTAGGATGATTCCACATAATCTGAGGCAAACTGATGTTCTCACTTATTTGCTTTTGGAATTGTGGCGGGTGATTGAAGGCTTGTTACTGTTACTTGTTTAACAGCATCGTCTCTCCATGAAGGATCAAAGTACCAAGTGTCAAGATAAGCACTAGTTATTGTAATGAGGTTTAGAAACGTGTGAATTTTGTTACTAAAAAAGCAAGAGAGTTTTAGGACTGTACTTTGCATAATGAAAAACACTTTACATGATACACATGAGTTTGCAGATAAAGCATCTTAATGCTAGTGGGTATTTGTTTATTCTCTGTGAGGTGTGAAAACCTCTCAAAGTGCTATAAAGTCTTTTGGTCCTTGCTAACCTTGCCTGGAGAGGTAATTATTGTGTATCTTGCAGCCCAGTTTAATGGAAGTGGGAAACGGCAAACATCTCCTTCTCCCTCAAGTGACCACCACAGGCAATTAAGAGCACCTGGAGGAGGCTTTAAACCCATCAAACATGGCAGCCCAGAATTTTGTGGGATCCTGGGAGAGAGAATAGATCCAACTATTCAACTGGAAAAGCAGATGTAAGTAAGCACAGTAATTGCTCTCTAGCTCTGCCTCCCCACTTACAGGAGCAGCAAGTGCCCAGATCCTACTGTCCAGCTTCCTAAAACTCCATAGACCTACTCTTATTAATCCTGCAAAGTGTAAGTAATTTTTGTGGGGGAACAAAGTAGTGCTAAACAGGAAACTCATCTCAGGAACAGTGACTTTTATCTGTCAAGTATGTGCAGTTATTCCATTTTCAACCTTGCTGTTTATAATGCTTGAGGGAAAAAAAGTTGTATATCACATATAATCAAGTTCTGCTTAAAAGGTGCATGAATTCTATATATTTGTAGCTGAAGAGCATGTTCCTAATACATCAGATTTGCCTTGCATCTGGCTGTGATTCTCTGCCAGGGAGAGAATAATAACACTTCAACAGCTTTCAGAAAAGAGGTTGTTATTTCTGCCCCTGTGGACTGAAACTTGGGAGTGGTATTTAGGTGCACTTCTGTCAGCTCCAAATTCAGATTCTGAGTGAATTTCCTGTAGTGAATGTCTGGTATCTGCAAGAGTGGCCCCTGTCCTACCTCATTGTTGCCCTTCCTGAACAATTTGGACAGACTGGCTTGTGTGGTGGAATGACCCACTGTCCTGTGTCATAATAAAGATGCAGCCTCAGAGCAGGGACCAGAATTCCTGCTACATAAAGAAAAATCATCCTGTGGAGCAATTTACAAAGGTTAGACTGGTATTCCTGGGCACTGAGAAGCCAGTGGATTCATGCAGTAAAGTGAAGAACCTGTGTCTTGAATCCCTGAAGGCTGTCCACTCCAGAAATTGTCATTCTGAGTTAGAGGCAGAATTTATATGCACTGGAGAAGGAGGGTGGAATTTAGCATGGATGTGAGTGTGCACATTATAAGAACACTTTGTTCCTTAATGCTAGTGGCCTTAAGAGAATTAACAATCCTTTTACATTTCAAATGCTCCATAGGAGGGAATCCTCTCCTAGTGTTTGAGAGGAGGTAGATCCAGAAATTGCTTTTCCTTTGACATTTTATTTTTCAGGCACTATTTGGAAGCTTAAGTTTGGAACAGATAATATCATCTGCAGGTTGTCATGTTTCACCTAATCAACCTCAGCCTTTGAACTGTTTGTGCATTGACAGAATGTGTGCTTATCTCCAGTAGAGGAAGTAGCAATCATTATTGTGAAATCAGTCACTGATATTGTTAGGTGAATGACTAAAAAGCTGTAAATTTAACTGTAAATTTGGTCCTCCAAGTTGAGTAGTTCCAGCTTTCCAAAGTCGCTCGCCCAGCCCCAAATACATTTAAAATAATTGCAAAAAAGTGGGTTTCTGTTACCTGATCTTTGACTCATAAATATGTTGTTCTGTCGTTCTGTCTTCTAGTATAACTGCAGTTATACTAAAACTGCAGGTCTAGTTTTTCCCTCTTAATTATTCAAATTCCGGTGACATGAGGTTATTATAGATTCTTCAGTATGATGGATCAAACCTAAAATGAAAGCACAGTTAACAATAATGTGTCAGAAAGTGGAAGAGTTTGCATTTATGGTACCATAGATTATTCATAGTAATTCAAATTACTCAAGTTTTAGTAGTGTGGTACATCACCACAGCACATGCCAAACCCTTCTTTCTTTTTCTGCGAAAGTGGAGCCTGTTTTTGCAGAAAGGAATACAAGATCTAAAGGTAATGAAGCACACAAATTGCCAGGTGGATAGGTAGGTTAGGATATTCCCCAAACAAGCAGAAATACCAAGGTTAGTATATCAAGAAAATATTTTTAGTTACTTGTGACTGAGGAATCTGTAACTATGAACTTAGTAACTCATAGGCCCAGGGGAATTAAAGTAATTTGTTCTATTTCCTCAATAACAGTGTAAAGAAAAAGTGTGTTCTGCTGTTTCCATTGTCTTATTGAAAGTGAATCCCTCCCAGCCTTATAATCAAGATCTGGTGGTTTCCTGTTTTGCTCTGACTCAGAAACAGAGTAGTGTTGTGCATTATATAAGCTGTAATAACTTATTATACTTACTGTAAATTGATGCTGCTCTCCTGTCTTCAGTGGAGCTGTGGCCCCTTAGTGACTGAGACCTGACCATTGACAAAGTAAGGGATGTCAGGAAAAGCATTCTGTAAACCACAATCAGGGTACTTACAAACATGGGAGGTAATCCTGATAAGGATCAAAGTGTGTTTATGTTATTTTTGTTGTTCTAACAAAAATTATGTTAGAATTTTCCTTTCATGTTTGCATTGTGCACCTGTGTTTTCCAGGATATCTTAGAAGACATTCAGGTTATTCCATGCTTTTGCACTGGTGTCTTTCACAAGCTTTAATTGCATTTTTTTAAGACCACATCACTGATGTTTAAATCTTTGACCTTTCTTCACAAATGCCTATATGCTGACATTTAAAAAAATAAGCACACCCAGGACAAACAGACCCAATACAGTTGAACAGCAAATCACTCAGGAACTTAAAGCTGATTATCACTCTATGCTTATCACACTAGGTAGCTGGAACAGGAGCAATCAGAGTGTCCCATTTACATGGACATATGACTCACAAACAATTACACTTCTGGGTACTGCTGTTTACTGTCAGGTGTAGCCAAAACAGCTTCCAGACGTCACATCTGAGTCAGATGTGCTCTCATCAACTGTTTGATTTTCAACTCTTAAAAGCAGGTTTTTCTTCCTCAATCCAGCCCTGTGTTCTTTTTCCATTTTTCTCTGAATATCAGAGTCCGGGATATCTCTCTTCTTTTGGTAAGATAATATTTCACTTTTGTTTTATTTGGCCCTTTGGGGAGAAAAGAAAATAAAGATAATTTTAGCTAATAAGAATAGTTCTAAATTCTCCCAAATCCATTTTCTAACTCACACTTGTGTTAATATTACTCTCTCACACTCAGAAGGCAATATAGTCTTTAAGTTGCATGTTGAGAAACACCCTTCACCAGTAAATATCTAATGGGAGATGAGGAGGACACTACTTGAAATCATTTGCATCTGTGTCTCCATCTTATTTGTGAAGTGATGAAGCCATCAGGCCCTCCCTGTCTAGTCTGTCTTGACTATATAAAGTATAACCTCTTTTTAGTTCCCTTTAATGCAGACTTTGGTTCCAATCCACCACACAATGAATTTTTAATTTGGGCACCAATTTTTTTTTTAGCACATTCATCAGATTTGACCATGGAGACAGCAGTGCAGGGTAGTTAAGAGCATGATTTCTGTCAAAGAGATTTATCTGGTCTTTATTCACTTATCTTTTTAGTTGGAGCATCTTTCTAAGAGTAAGAACAAATGGAATAAAACTCCTTTACACAAGGCAAGCAACAGTTCCTGGCAAGAACAGAGAGAGAGAACTTCTGATGTATTCATTGTCTTGCTTAGGCAGACATGGTGGTGTCACAGAGTGTTTCAAAGTGCACCTGGCAGTTGCAAGGAAGGAAGAGACCTTCCTTAGAGACACGTTTGACATAGTACAGTGTCAGGCACATTACACTGCTCTGGAAATTAGGGAAGGGTCAAAGCACTTACTCATGGAGTCTGGGATTTTGAAAGCTGATACAGAAGAGCATGCACTGAGAAGCTTCTTTATTTGCAGTGGCTAGTTTAATGAAGGACCCACCTCTCCTCCCAATTTCCTTTTTTCCCTGAATTGTTCACACCCACTCCACAGATCCACCAGAGATTTATATAAAGCTCTCAGAGTTGCCACAGTTTTGTTTAGAATATGCCTTTTTGATAGATCTTCACACTTCATCACTCTTCTCCTTTTTCAAAGATTTATTTTAGCAAATCTTTTCCACTGTTAACTGTTCATATTCTCTATGTGCTTTTTTATTTTGTGTATTAGTTTAAAACCTGATGTATCCCAGGGATGAAATATAGCAAATGTGTATATATCATGGATCTACTGTTTGCAAGACAGATTTTAATGTGTTGCTCCAAATGGGAATTTCTTACATAAACATGTACAGCAGTCTTTTATTTTATGGTTTCCTGATCTGAGTTTTTCCCTTCAGCTGACAGAACTACACGCCTACACAATTTGCAATAACTTCATCTCGTGCTTTTTATCCATAATATATTAAATTTTAAAGATATCCGTGTGCTATTGGTAACAATTCATATCCTGAAAAATTAAGTAGTGAAAGCAGTATGAGTGGGAATATTTGTGTGTGTATTGACCTCTTTTCTTCCTTGTAGATGGTATCATGGAGCAATCAGTCGGACAGATGCAGAAAACCTGTTACGTTTGTGTAAAGAGTGTAGCTACCTTGTAAGAAACAGTCAAACAAGCAAACATGACTATTCTCTTTCACTGAAGTAAGTACTTGTCAGTAAAACATAGTAAATGTATTTATAAGCCCTACCTTCTCTGGTGCCATACAAGAAAATTATCCAGTTTGTTGTTGCACTGGTTTAGCTCTGAAGGACTCCCAGAGAGTTTGGGGCTGTCAGTCTGCATAATGTATAGTTACAGTCACTGAATTGATACCCTTCCTATCTGGGGATATTAAGAGATTTTAAGTCTTTATTTTGTGTCAGTTTTTTAAGTAAATGAACTTGGATCAATTTTCTTTTTCTGGTTCTAATTTGAAATGCTCCTGTTGCTTCTGCTTTAGGCTGAATAAGAAACTGTACTGTTTGGGGATTTTATTCCTTTTGTTTTGTGTCATTTACTGGAGTAAAGCTGTACAACATTGCTACAGTTTTTCAAAGTAAAAAGCCCAGGATTGAGAATTAAAGATGTACAGAATTAGGAAATGAGCAGTGTTCAAGTCTTAGCACTGCTTCAAATTTGCCTTACCTAGCTTAGGCTGAGCGGGGTGCATTACAGACATAGTCTTCAACATACCATAGAACAGATTCATAGAACAGTTGGGGTTGGAAGGGATGATCAAAGATGATCTAGCCCAACTCTCCTGCCCATGACAAGGTCATAAGTTCACTTCATTTTTTAGCTGAGAAAACTTGTCCAGGTTTTCTGTGCAGGAGAAAAAGAAGCCCTTGACCTTGGTATAGGCTGTACAGGTGCAAAGAGGAATGTTTCCTTCCTTTTGTTCATGCAGGATAGGGTCTCATGTGGAGCCTAACCTTCCAAGTAGGTCTGGGATGCAGGCTGACTTGCCCTTTTCACTAGCATTACTCCTGACAGTTTGGCTTTTATGCCATTTCTTCACGGGTCTGTTCTGAAGATGCATTTTACTGCTGGGATGATGGTGATACCTGGTGGTAACAAGCAGTTTTATAAATGGCACCAAAGCTGATCTTTTTTTCATAAGTTTAAAATTCCATTCTAGGGCTTGAGAAGAAAAATGTTTTGTAGGAGTGTATTTTAAGTCATTACTCCTTTGCTATTATTTTTGGGATCTCTCTGTAGTGCAGAGGTTTGCCTTGAACTGGAACACATCTGCTTTAGAATTGTGGTTCAGTCCCTGTTGTCTCTTTTGTAATTTGATCTGTGTATTCTCTGATATAGGTGTCCTCGAGATATTTGCAAACACTGAAGCATTAATGTCACAAGCTTTGAAGTAAATTTCCCCTCAGGCTTAAATTTTCCCTTATATTCCAAGTCTTGGGATATGACCTTTTTTAAAAAGTATTTCACATAATTCTGGATTCAGCCCAGTGATTTTTGTTATTCAACCAGAGCACAACTTCCAGAGGAAAAGGTGACACTTATAATTATATTTTGCTGTTTTGGACAGCTGAGTTCATGCCTTCAGTATCCTTTTGTAGTCTGTTGGCATGGAACTACAGTGTTTACCATTGTCTATTTGGTGTGCTTGTGCTTCTCAGGGACCTTTACTGCCATGTGCAAGTCAGCAGGTTTTGGTTTTCTTTCAGTTAAAAGTTCCATTTCTGCTTCAGGGAGAAAGTAAGAATCACACTCTGATTTTGTACTGAGGTTAAGTAACAGTGATTTAAAATCTATTCTGTTCCATGTGACAAAACAGAAAGCAAAAACCAAACCCAAACCACTTCAGTCTAGTTTTTCAGTTTTCTTTTCTCTAGTAACAAAAGATTGTTTCCTAAAACAGAGTAGTGAGAATCTACCCAAATATTACCTGTATGTGTGAAGTGAAAAAGATGGTAGAACTTGTTCATTTTCATTAAATATAACTGAATCTTGCACAATGGAGACATCACTGAAGACCATTTTTTCCAATAGGAGGAAACCTTTTTGTGTTCTGTGGACATTGAGAAGGCCAGACAGGCTTAACTTGCATGGAGAATTTGTGTGAGATATTTGTCTGATCCAAATTCCAAAAAATGTCATTCTAAATTCAATGAAATGAGCTTGAAAATAGCTTTATTGCTAAATTAAAATGCATCTGTGTATAAAACAGTCATTGAGGTAGTTTTAGTTGCTCATGTCAATGTCTGTCACTTTGAGATGGTGTAGTTTACCGAGTGAAATCTAATTGCATGTGGATTAGCTATCTCTGGGGGCATCAGAGAAGATCTTATTGCAGTACACATTTATGTTGTTCATCCCAGTTAGAAACAAGGAATTGTTATTATTATAGACATAATAATGTTATTATTATTATTGAAGCTAAAAACATCGTTCTATGGATTGTGATTTAAAGAGCTAAGCCTCCTTGGCAGCACTGTTTAAACTCTCCACAGCAGTAGAGAGAAATAATATGATCTTACCTTTCCAGAAAAAAAATGATCCCAAAGGCATGAAGGGCAGCTGTACATTCTCTTGAATCTCCTTGGTCAGCCCTGGATTGTTCCCTGTGTCTCCTCTTCTCTGTACTCCTTCAGGGTTGTAGATATTTGGCTCACTCATACCCACCCACTCCTTCTTTAAACCCAATTATAATTGCAGAAGGCTGGGCAAAAATTGGAGACCCATACTCCTAGTAACTGTGCTGTGGCCAGAAATTCCTGGCTGCTGAATTTGAAATGCCTAGTTTCAAATTCCTTGTCCAATACCTGTTCTTTACTAACAAGCAGACTGGTGAAAAAGGTAGATGTGCAAATGAAAGCAGGAGAGCTATTTCTTACTTACAAATGTTTTAGGTGTTTGGTAATTACTTCAGTGCACATCAAGCTCACAGAGGTACTTTCCTGATGTAGCAATAGAACAGAATCTCAGGATAGGGTTATCGCGTTCCAGACTTGCTCAGTGAAGACCAGGCACCAGCTGGGCTCTTCTGGCTGATCCTTTCAGTCAGAATTTCCCCCTCCCAAGGCTCTTGCAGCAGTGTGCACTGTGCCCACGCCACTTCATTTCCTGACTCACATTTCAATCTTGGGAAATGTGGCTATTCTTAATTTTAGATAAGGATTATCTCACAAGTTAATTAAATGTGCGGTCTGTGAGTAAAACAGTAGCAGGCATTGCTTTCCGTTCTGTCAGATTGTTCCTGCACAATTGCAGCCACTGAAAGTGCAGAGCTGAATTCAGAGAGGGTGGTGCCTATTGACATCCTGATCCTGTGGACTCATAAACAGGCATGTGGTTTCCCTGAATAGTGAAGGAAACTCCAAGCTAGGTTTTTTTGTCATTACAGTCTGTAGAAGTGGTCCCGATTTCCAAAGCTGAGTACATAAACTTTGGGTAGTTCTGGGTTCTGGATAAATGCTGGATTTGCACCTTTCTGTTGATTTTTGTCCTTGGAAGTAACTCTTGTAATATTGTAAAAATTACAGGTTTCTTCCTGTTAATACAGTTTACAAAGAGGTAGTGGGATTTTTGATGTGTCTCTAAATTGGCAGTTGAATAAAAATATTTAAAAGTCTGCTGTTAGCCTAAACCACAATGATAGGGTCTTGGCTGTTGGCAGAAAGCATGGATCCTGTTACTTGTACAGAAAATCCAACAAGCCATACATTCTCACTACCTTCAAAGCAGCAGATGGGAACTGGTTATAAAGAATGGAGCCTGGGTTCAGTAGTGATCTTCACACTTCGGGTGCAAATGAACACTTCTACACCTCCTTTGTAGGGGAAGAGACGTTTATTTTATCACGGAGACAGTGTCTGTCAGGTGTAGAATGACAGTCTTGTCATTTGAAGCATAGTGTGCTTCAAAAAGCAGAACTGAAACAGGAAAACCAGTTCATATGCCAGCCTCTGAAGGTCTCCAGTCAATAATTTTTCTATTTTTTTCATGTCTGGAGTTAAGTAGTGAGTTTTTATTTTTCAGAGGAGGTTTTATTTGATTTTCTTTTTGCTGTACGTTGACATGAAACATTACAGGCTTTGTTCAAAATAACAGGTAATAAAAGTTAAAATTATGAAATGGAAAATCATTTCAGAATGGAAAAATAACACAACATATATTTCCTACATTGCTAGAATTTTTTTCTGATGCCACTGCAAAGTTGTTGCTTTTTTCCTTGTGATGTTTCATGAAAATGAATGCAGAAAATCTGTTCTGACAAAACAGTGCTTTCTTCAGCAAAAATAGTGTTCAGAAGACTTGGCCAAACTTTCTGATTGCGAACACTGAATCATATTTCAAAGCCATTAATACTTCCTGGAAAAAAATACTAGGTTTAATGTCTAATTTAATATTTATTAAACCTACTTTTATCACACTTCATGAATAAGATCAAAAAAACACATTCTGATTAACTGTCTGCCCAATTCGTTTCCCATCCTCACTGGGTTTTGAAAACTGAAAGAAAGTATGTGGGGAAGTTGCAGTTCAAAGTCTGTTGGTGTTTTGGTTGTGTTGCCAAACAAGGTGTGACTGACTGTTAGTCATGTATCAAGTATTATGTCTGTGTAAACATCTGTGCTTGAGATTTCCAAAGAAATTTGGTGCAGGGATCAGCAATTAGCAATTTTCTTCTGTGTTTGAAACTCACAGGAATGCTTGCAAAAAGGAAAGCAAGGATAGAATATTGTCTCTACTAGCACTGTTTTGTCACTGTTTTCCCTCAATGGAATGAAAATGCTGTGAAGAGTTACTGCAACATTTGAAAACCCACAATGACATTCAGAATTCACTTGGTAAACATATCACATGCCTTAGTTCAGGTCCCAACACCTTCTCTTGCAAAATGTGTATATCTTGTGTTCAAGGCATTGGTTCTCATCAGTGTTCACATATGTCATCTTGGGATCACTATTTAGGTTCTTCTCTTTGAAAACCTTGGGCCTGGCAGATTCTAGTAGTTTTTGCTGTTGAAAGAGCTGAAAAATAGGCATTCCAAAACCAGGACTACTCAGTCAGGCACTTGTTCAGGTAGACTCTTACAATGCTTCAAAAACTACGCAGAAACTTACTTACAACCACTTCAATCATGAAGCTTTTTTCCCTCATCATTACCTGAAATTTCAGTGATCTCTTTGCATCCTAAAATCAGAGCTTGGTTTGAAAGAGTTTGGAGGAGAGGAAGAGGGAGTATGACTTCCAGGTTCCTTTTTGACATGGTCCCTGTAATTCTAGTCACTGGTCTAGCAGCATTAGTGCTGTTAATCAAGTGCAGATGTATTCTGCCCTTACCTGTTACTAAAAGCACTGATTCTGAGTCCAGGCATACCAGAAGAGGGGAGAGACTGTGAGACAGATTTCAAGGACAAATAGAGAAGGTGAGACAGCACAGAAGGATCCTTAGTGAGGATGTGAACAGTTTCACAGCATAGTTTACTGTTGAAAGTGTTTAATTCAAGGGCATGACTTCAGGGTGCTAAACTGACTTTCTTCCAACTTAATTTGTTCTACATTATAGAAGATGAGAATTGTCTGTTCTGATATGTCTGCTTTCAACCAATGCCAGTTCATTTGAAATGGGGAGGGGGGGGCAGATAGCACATTCACATTGTAATTTTTCGAAACTAAATGATGGAAGAAAGAGAGTGAAGGAGGAAAATATTTGAAAACATAGTCTTTGCTTTCATCCACCAGTAAGCCTGGAATACTGCTCAGTTTAAAGAGTTCTGGACCAGAACCAGATCCAGAAAAGTGACCAGGATAGAAATGAGGTCTATCATTAACAATGTGGCATTGACTGCAAACTCTAGCAGTAGGCAAAACCAGTTCATTGACTGAATGTTCTTGCCTCTCAGTTCTACTCCTTTACAAACAGAAAATTTGTGTGTAAGACCCTGCAAAGCTTTGAAGTCAGTTTCACATGCCTTCCAGTTATCTATAGAGATCTAGTTGCAGATGGACCTCTGGAGGTGTCTAGTCCAGTCCCCTGCTCCAAGCAGAATGTGCTTGTCAGGTTGCTGAGTGCTTTGGAAAACTTGTGAGGCTGAAACCCTTCTGACCTGCCTGATCCTGGTCCCCAGGCTCTAGCAGTCTTATAAGGAAGAAGTCCCTGTGTCCAGTGGGAACTCTCTTGCAGCTTGTACTTGTTGACTGAGGAACTTTTGTTTCCTCTGTAACTCTCCCTTTTAGGCAGTGGGTGATAGCAACCTGACACCCTCCATCTCACCTTTCCTTCTGGAGACTAAACAGACACAATTCCCTCAAGCCTATCCTCATATGTCATATATTCCCATTCCCAGACCACGTTTAATGATCCTGCTCTGGCTATGCTCCAGTATTGACATCTCTTTTATGTTGGGACACTCCTCTCACCAGTTATGGATGCAGCCTTATGAGTACTCTGTATAAGGAGTAGTCACTGTCTTCCAGCAACTGGCTGCACTTTGCTGTGGAACTCAGGGCTGCAGCAGGCCTTCATGGGCAGACCATTGAATCATTCTCCTTCCCACCATGTGTCCTTCCTACCACAGTTCCTTTTCTGGCCTGTTGTGCCCCAGCTTGCACTGCTGCTTGTGTTTGTTTCATCCCAAGGGCAGAAGCCATAGATTTGCCTTGTCTACATCCCATTAGCCTGTTATTCATTACTTTTTTCACTCCCAGAAGGCTCATCTGTCAGGATATACAGCAGAGATTCTTTTTGTGTAAGCTCAATGACTGTGTGCTCCTCAAACCTGAATATATACATAGGTCCTTCTTGGGGAAGCAACAGCTGTGTGTCATGAATACATGGCTTGTAGCACTTTGTTCATACTATGTGCATTGTCTTCCTGTTCTAAAAAAGGCTTGTGTCTTTTCCTTTTCTGCACTAAAATGCACTCAAAAGGTTGTTCTTCAGTCCTTGCTATACTTCTGAAATTAGCATGCACCTGTGATTCCATTAATTTATCTGCACACTTTGAAGTCACTTTCTAGCAAAGCAGATTCATAGTGAACTGAAGAAAGAGAGCAATACATCTGTCCTCATAATAAGTATTTAAAGATGTCACTCTTGTTTAAGGGAAATAATTTAGAGATCAATTATGTCTTGAAAGATATATTTTCCCACAAAGAAATTGATTTTTAAAGCAAGATTTTAAGCATGTAGAGCCATAATTACAGTGCCTGCAGTGGTTTCTGCCCACGAGAAAGGTTCTCTTCATCAGAAAATTGTTGAATACATCTGAAATATATGAGTTTGGTTATGATACAGGCACTTACAAAGGGAACACTGCACCTGCTAACTAGAATATGGCAGATTTTAGAGAAGCTGGTTTTAGCACCATTTGTTTTCCTGCTGCAGCTTTCTGTGTCATCTTGAATTGGGTTTCTTTGCTGACACAGACCAACTCCAGTTTTAACACTGCTGTCTCTGCCCTGGACACACCTAGAAGAAACAATGGCTTGGAGCCAGAAGGTTAGGGATTGGGACATCAAACAAGCTGTAAAAACCTTCTAAGCCTCATTTAACGTCTTGACGTGTAGGAGCTGTTCTTCGCACTTGTGTTGCCCTGGCTGAACTCTACACTCCTAAAGTAGCCTATATGTTATGTTAAAACAGCAGACACTGAAGGGTCACTTCTGGGAAAAGCTGAGACCAGCTTTACCTCTGGTGCTGTATGGCAATGTGGGTGCTGCCCATCAGAGTGGCATTGTGTTGGATGGGTTGTTTTGCCAAGAGCAGGCAGGGCAGTTCCATGAGTTCCATGGCACTCTCCTGCCTGGGTAATCATGAGCCTTCCCTCAAAGGTGCAGTGCATTGTGCAGGCAGCCTAGTCACTTTGGACTTGAATGCTTCTGCTGTGGAAGTCACACCATGGTTCCTGCCTGCAGAAAGACTACAGGACAGCAGTCCTTGCTCAGTATAGTGCTCAGTCTAGTGCAGTATTATGCCATGAATCTTGGGAACATGCTCACCTGGAGTAGTTTTCCCACCTGAAGCCACCAGATTATGCACAGAGATGTGTTCTGGACAGTTACTGCCAGGGTGGGATGGGTAGGGTCTGCCCTGAGGCATCCACAGGGTAAAACAGGACAAGTCTTGCCTAGCTGGGCAAGGTTCATAGTCTGCTCGTGCCTATGAAGGGACCCTCAGGCCTCTGACACGCCAACACCACAGATACCTTTGGGTCCAGAAATAATGAATGGCTGTAGTGAAAAGTAAGTGTTTGTAGGAAAACATTGAACAGGCTGAAGAGAGGGGCCATGGGGAGGAAATTGATTGTCTTCTGGCACACCTCTGGATCACTTTCCATGTGAGACAGCCTTGCATGGGGATCTAGGCAGCACAGGTGCTGTAAACAAAATGCTACCTTAGGCTGCCTTTGTTGTGAACTGTCCATGGGGGATTGCAGCTAGCAGCTGGCAACTCAGTCTGGCCCCTGTCCTGGCCTGCCACCCAGCAACTACTGGCATTTTGTTCTCCTACTCTCCCCTCCATAAGGAGAGCCTGTCATGCTGCTGTGCCCCTCTTCCCTGTGCACAAGTATGAACTCACACTTTGCTTTCCTTGCAGGAGCAGTCAAGGTTTTATGCATATGAAGCTGACGAAAACCAAAGAGAAATACATCCTGGGTCAGAACAGCCCTCCCTTCGACAGTGTTCCTGAAGTCATCCACTACTACACTACAAAAAAACTGCCTATCAAAGGAGCAGAACACTTGTCCTTGCTCTACCCTGTGGCTGTACGGACTCTCTAATAACCTAGTCTCACCCCTTCCTGTGGATGGGAGGTGAGAGATAAGCTGGGTTGCACAGAATTTATTGCCAGAATTCAGAGCTTGAGTATATGATGGAGAGAGGCAGCCTTTAGTCTTGTGAATGTGGGCTCTCTGCAGAGTTGTCTATCTAGAACTGTATTGCTATGTAGGAGAAAGAACACTTACTTTAGTGCAAGGAGAGCAGATAACCTTCCCAGATGTTCTATGTGAATGAAAGTGCTTCCCAACAAAAGTTCTTCCTTCGTGCTTTGAGAAGAATCAACAAGTTCTTCTCAGCAGTAAAAAAACAACAACTTTTATTTTCTTGCTACCCTGAGAAACTTCTCCATGAGAAAGAGTAACCTTACTCTGAGGGACCCTAGGGTGTTCTTGATGGACCTGAGAAGGAGCTGCTTAGCAGGCAAGTCTCTGGCTCTGGTCACATAGCTTGATGGGTTTGGGATTTTTTTAATGCAGTTTCTTGGGGTAGTCAAATATTGAACTTCTATTAGACACACAATCTTAAAATAATTTTGTGAGAGTGAATCATGGTCAATTACTTATGAATAGGGGATGTAATTAAACAGTAGTTTGTTATATATTTTTATCCTTTTTGGTACAATAATCTCTTAATGTTTACTGTCTTCATTTGCAAGTTTCATTTGTAGGTACAGGCAGCTAATTCTGTTTGGGGCAGTTACACCATAATGTTTTAAGTAGTTAGGATAAGTCATTTTGATATGTGGGTTAGTATTTATGCATGAGGGTGGTCAAAGGCTTTTATAAAGCTATAGTAGGCAAAATCTTCACTTGCTCATTCATCTGGATCAAACAGCTGTCCTACTGATGTAGCAGGCTAACACATGTGTCACGCTGCCTTTCCACAAGATGGCTTTTGCAGCTGTGAGAGCTGCACGACGTAGCAGAGCAGAATTTGTTTTTCTGGTCTACCAAGGCATTCTTAAGGCACAGCCCTGTTGGCACGTACCTTCTGGCCAGTGTTCCTTTTCACCATGAGCGGGAGCCTGCCTCCTGCTCTATTTCAGTCACTGTCAACCAGAAGTGCTGTAGAAGCTGCTCTGTATCTTAGTCCTGCCAACTCAGTGCCCATCCACTTGGGACATATTTTCTACATGCTCTGTGTGCTCATTCAGTGAGATAAGTGAAAAATTATAATTGTACACAAGCTGGAACTGGGGAATCTATAGCCTTATAGTCCTCATGTTGTGCCATCTCCCACATATGTCTAGAATGTTGTGCATTAACCCATCAGCTGGTATAGTAGCAAACTGGTTATATGCAGGTTATGTATTTTACAGACAGCAATAGGACTGTGAAATTGTGTGCTATTTAATTCAGCTTTCTTAGCTACTACTATTTTTTTATGTATGCTTAGAAAGAAGTGCAAATCTGAAAATTGTAATGGAATAACCACTTACTGCCTGTAAAAGTAGTGCTTCATGGTATTGTCTAATCTGGTAAGAACCTCAAGGATGACCCATATACTGTCACTGGTGCTAAATATTCAGTTTCCTTTTAAGCCTGCCTTATTCTTTATATGGCATCCAATGCAGATTGAACAGAAGTGGATCATATGTATGTGAAGAGCCCAGTGTCATTTTGTGCAGCAATGGTAGTGGGTCAAACTGTCTGTCTCACCCAGAATCAGAAGCTGTGTTAAAATAGGTTTTCCAGTTTTCCAAGGAGGGTGGCGCAATGGAGGACAAAGAGACAGCATTCCTCTCCAAGTGAAAACAAACATCCCCTTTTTCATGTACTCACCTACCTGCTTTTTTATTTCCCTGAAGTCTTTACTCTCTTAACGTCACCGAACTGACAAGAGCATACAGGCACTTTTAAGTTAGTATATTCACTCAGCAGAGTAGAAGTTTATGAAGGTGGCAGAGCTCACACAGGTTAGGAATCAGGTGACATCTGCTCTGAGTCGTGGTCTTTGTGGGCTCAAGCAACACCATCATGCCCTTTGGGACAGAAATATGTCATGTTTCTTCTTTTGAGTGTTGAATCTGGCATGGTTGCTGTTCCATGGTCTGTTTTTCTTCTTTAAAGGAAAAAAAATAAGCTCCTACTCTGACTAATAGCAATTACCAGTAGAAACCAATAGCATCATTAACCAAGGCCTTGTCTGGCTTCCTTAAGCACTTTGTCTTTAATTCATGGGGATAACTATTGTACCAGACCTTTGTTGTCATGGGTCTGATCAAAAGTCAGATGAAGCCAGCAAGTGCCATTTTATTGCTGTCTGCAAATTTTGGGTTGAGATCCATTGCTTCATACAAATCATGTGAATATGCATCATACAAATGAGTATAAAGCTTATTACAGCTTCAAGGATCAGATCAAGGTTCTTGGTTCAGCAAGAGGAAATCATCTCAGAACATATTGGTTATCCATGGGAAGTTTTTTTTATTATTTTTCTAAAAGACTTTTAGAAAGTACTCAGTAATTGCAGAAAAAATAAAACCAGGATTTTGTTTGCACTGTAATGTTGTCTTTGTTTATTTAAGTGATTGTATGATATTTTTCCAGTGAAGGAATATTCTTCCCAGATTTTTTAATGTACAGTGAAAATGCAGTGTGTTAACAGTGTGTAGTATTGCGTATAGGTGGAAGATCTTGTAGTGATCATGCCTATATAGCACATTAAAAGTTTATTTTAAAAAAAAATTTAAACCTCTCCCTTTTCTTCCTCTGATTGTCCTTGTGTACTCAGATTGTCATGAACAGCTAATAATTGAAGCGGCCTTTTAGAACAATTTGTGTTTATGCGTCTTAACTGTGTTGTGAAAGTAATCATTAGGTTGTAATTTGGAGTCTGGAAAATCATATGTCTCAGTTCTACCCTGACTAATTCTCTTGATAATGTGCACCTTTACAAAGGCTGACATGGGTGCATGTGTGAATGATATTGCTGGTGGTGTCCAAGGAATCCAGTTACTGCTGCTCACAGCATAACACTGGTGAGTCACTTTTTGCAGACTTTATAAGAGGTGTTAATTAGGCTTCTATTTTGATGAGTATTTCACAGCATGATGAAAGCTGTGAACATCTGTATGATGTGTAGGAGAGCTTTAGTGGCCAAGATTGCATTTCACAGCTCCTTCCATAATTGGGAAAATCATTTAGGCTTGTGGAAGTGTAGTCATCACCATGGTTTCTGTACTTGATAACAGATTATTCTCTTTGAAATCAAGTCTTCAGAGACAGGATGCAAAGTGCAGGACTGTCTTAAGTGCAAAAGTACAAACCAGACATTTTCAGCTTCTCAAAGAACATGGCCTGAATCTGTACTCTGAGGAAAATGGTTACTGCTCAGAGGATGACACATTTGTGTGCTTCTCTTCACCATCCCATTGGGTTTTGAACTTGATCTTGATGTCATGGCTCAAGCTGGCAACACAAACACTGTGTGGCAATGTTGGTGGAGTCTACAAATGACATATTTTATCCAGGCTGATTCGTTTTTGACACTGCTGCACTGCTAAGCTCTACTCTGGTGGACTCGGTCCTCTGCTGCTGGAAGTTATTCATGCACTCCTTGGGTCTACTTCAAGTGGTGGCTGAGCAGAACAAGCAAGGTCCCAAAAGAAGTTTAAATAAACAAAGTTAAGACCTCACTCCACACACTACTATCTCCCTGTAGAGGGGGTAAAACAAAACAGAGGAAACAGAACTGTCTGTACTTCTGGTCTGAGCAGTGGGAGAAGGAAATAAAAGGGGAATTCAACCGGTTTTTGTGCATTTTTTTCTTTTTTAATGATATGCAATGATCCCAAATAAAATACTGCATATTGCTTTCTTTTATTGCTTATTTCTGGAGTCCCCAGTAAAAAGGTAAGAAGAAAGGAAGAAAGGAAATCACAGCAGTTGAACCAAGTTGTTGACCTGAAATGAAGCAAATAGAAGTCCTATTGAAAAAAAGTTCATATGTTGCAAGGGATGACCATGTACATTCCAATTTTCTGCAGCATGTGGTTTCCTGTCTTGAGCCTTGATCTTCCTCTGAGAACCAGGTATGCACAATCTAGAGATGCTGTGGTGACTTCAGTGTTCTGCACCTTGTATTTAGTTCAGTGATAAGATTAGACCAAACATTGCCTTTGCTTTCAGGGTCCCTGAATTGCATTTGTTGCTGCTGACAGTTCCAAGAGACAAGCTTGGCAAAACTTGTCAGCAAGTGGATTAACCCATTCCCCAGGTCTGTCTCCAAGAAACAAAGGTTCCAACCATAGTAGAAATATCAACAGGATGGTTGGAAATCTACTGAGTTGCATAAGCCATGGGGATGGCTGAAACATGATTATATGGAAAGAGTTACAGGATTGTTTATGGAGTAGTGGCTAGATTGTGTCAGGTAGTATGGGCTGGGCCTGGCTGAAATGTAGCTATGAAAGAATAGAGAAGAATAAGGGACCCATTTACAAGTAAACAGCTTGTTAACTGCTATGAAAGTTGTAAGAGTGTCATGGAGAAAGCGTAGAGATACTTTCAGAAAGGGCAGACTGTGAATGCCAGTGAGGCAAGAACCAAGTGTGAGACACTGAGAGATTTTGATTGCAGGAACCAGGCACTCTCTAGCAAACTGATATTGTCCAGAGTCTCTCAAGAGAAACAGAAGATACCTACAAGAGGTAACTCAGAGAGATTATGAGGAGAGACTAAAGAAACTCGATGAGAATCCAGAGAGACTCAGAAGAGACCTCAAAACCCTGGGGAGGAAAGGGGGAGAATTCAGGAATACCTTGGGAGAAATACAAGAGACCCTGCATCCTTACAGACTACACATGGTAAGGCTGGAACTGCTACACTGACCCTTCTGACTTATCTCTTGGACTCTGTGGTCTCCCACACAGGAAAAGGAAGTTACATTAGGAACCACTACACTGATCAAATCAACTTCTCTTCTGGATTGTGCTGTGGAACAGGAAGGTCATGCTTCTCATGTTTGACATCATACATATCCAGATCTAAAATGTTTTTGGATCTGATTTCATTTAGACTCTGCACTTTTGTTTTGGTCTTAACTTGTAAAAAACAGCCCTGCACTCTCTATTTCTTATTTATTAATTATTGTTAATTATTTTGAAATATAAAGTTATGTGATGTAATTGTGTTAAATTATTATAATAAAAGCATTCCAGTTAGTAACTTTGTATGGCCAGGATGGACCATGGTTTCAACCTGACTATTACCAGTTCTGTGAAAATAAGGGCAATGTAAACAATGTATTTGATTTTTGTTATTCTTTCATAATCTCCTTTCAGCACAAATGTAGTAAACTTTCCTCTAAAATAATCTTACTATTTACCTCCAATAATTAGATCCATTAATAGAGAGGACAGCCTGTAAAATCTTGTCATGTGTCTGTTGTGTCTACACACTAAGACTTTTTATTTCCATATAAACGTATCAATATAGAATCATTTAGATCATCGAGTTCAACATTTAACCTAACACTTCCAAATCCACCACTAAACCATGTCCTTAAATGCCACATCTTTTAAATATCTCCAAGGACAGTGACTGAACCACTTCCCTGAGCAGCCTGGTCTATGATTGATAGCCCTTTCAGTAACAAATTATTTCCATATTAAGATGGTCTAAACCCCCACTGATGTAACTTGAGGCTGTTTCTTCTCATCCCCTCATTTGTTGGGAGAAAAGGCTGACCCCCACCTCACTACAGCCATCTTCCCAGTAAGTGCAGAGTCAGTTTCTCTGAGTCCTTTTCTCCAGGCTAAATACCCCGTCTCCTAAGCAGCTCTTCGTAAGACATGTGCTCCAGCCCCTTCACCAGCAGCTGCATTGCACTTCTCTGTACATGCTCCAGCACCACAATGTCCTTCCTGTAGTGAGAGGCCCAGAACTGGACAAAGAACTCGAGGTGCAGCCTCACCAGTACCAAGTACAGGGAGTCGATTCCTGCCCTGGTCCTGCTGGCCACACTATTGCTGATACAGGCCAGGATGCCTCTGGCCTTCTTGGCTACCTGGGCACATGCTGTCTCATGTTCAGCCAGATGTCAACCATATCACCCCCAGATCCTTTGCTGGGCAGCTTTCCAGACACTCTGCCCCAGCCTGTAGCACTTCATGGGGTTGCTGTGACCCAAGGGCAGGACCTGAGGTTTGGCCTTATTGAACCTGCCCATCAATCCTGCCTGTCCAGATCCCTCTGCTGAGCCTTCCTGCCCTGCAGCAGGTCAACACTCTTACCCAACTTGGTGTTGTCTGCAAAATGACTGAGGATATGCTCAGTTCTCTCATCTGGATCAGTGAATTAGATGTTAAGCAAAACTGGCTCCAATACTGACCCCTGGGGAAAGCACTTATGACCAGCTGCTGCCTGGATGTAGCTCCATTCACCATTGCTCTCTGGACCTGGCCATTCAGCCACTTCGTTACCCAGTGAATGATGCACCCATCCAAGTCATGAACAACCAGTTTCTCCGGGAGAATGTGGGAGACCGTGTGAAAGGCTTCGCTGGAGTCAAGATAGACAGCATCCAAAGTCTTTTCCCTCATCCGTTAAGTGTGTCACCCTGTCACAGGTCAGGTTGGTCAAGTAGCACCTGCCTTCCCTAGATCCTTGCTAGCTGGGCCTGGTCCCTGGTTGTCTTGTACATGCCCTCGGTGTGATCTGTTCCATGACCTTCCCCAGACTGACAGGCCAGTAGTGCCCCAGCACTATATAGATCCTTCCTTCCAGCCCTTGTAGAAGGGGCCAGCTTCACATTGGCCAGCTTCCGATCTCCTGGGACCTCCCTGGTTAGCCAGGACTGCTGCTAAATGATTAAAAATTATTCAGTGAGCTCTTCCATCAGCTCTCTCAGTACCTTTGGGAGGATCCCATTTGGCCCCATAGATTTGTGTGTGACTGCATGGTGTAGCAGATTGTTAACTTCTTCCCCTTGGATTTTTAGGCCATCATTCTGTTCCCCAGCTGTCTTCCAGCTCACCAGATGTATCGATAGAAACATTTTGTCTTTTATTGTGGTAGCCAAATTAAGTTCTAGTTGGGCTTTGACCCTTTTAATTTTCTCTCCATACAGATTTTGATCTTGGTAGTCTTCCTGAGTGGAGATCCACTTCTTCCAAAGTTTATAAACTCTTTTCTTTACTGAATTACAGCCAAAACTCTCCTGTTCAGACCAGTTTCCTTCCCCCTGCACCCCCCCCCCTCCCCCCACCCACCACGTGTCTTTTGGCATTCAGGGACAGTACTTCTGCACCTTTAAGATTTTTACTTCAAAATTTGCCAGCCTGCCTAGACTCCTTTGTCCTTCAAGAATGCACAGAATCATAGAATCATTGAGGCTGGGAAAGACCTCTGGACCAGAGTCCAATCTTTGGCTGATCACCACCTTGTCAACTAGACCATCGCACCATGTGCTGTGTCCTTTCTTGAACACCTGCAGGGATGGTGACTTCACCACCTCCCTGGGCAGCCCATGCCAATGTTTAACAGCCCTTTCCATCAAGAATTTCCTCCTGATAATCCAGTCTGAACTTCCCCTGGCACAGCTTGAGGCTGTGTCCTCTCATGCTGTCACTAATTGCCTAGGAGAAGAGGCCAACTCCCAGCTACCTCCAACTTTCTCTCAGGGATTTTTAGAGCAGTAAGGTCACCCCTGAGCCTCCTTTTCTCCAGACTAAACAACCCTAAGTCCCTCAGTCTCTCCTAATAGGACTTACGCTCTAGACCTTTCACCAACTTCACTGCCCTTCTCTGGACTCACCCCGGCACCTCAGTACCTTCTTTGAAGTGCCTCCCAAGAGACTCTGTCAACAAAACCAAAGCCTTCCCTACAGAAGTCCAAGCTGGTAGGTCTCCTAACCACATTCCTTGATTCTATCACTTCATGATTAGTATGGCCCAGACATCCTCCAGCCATTAGCTCCACCAGTTTAACTGCTCTTAAGGCTGTTCTTCACCTCTGTTAAACAAATTAAACCATCCCTTCCCTTGCTCGTCTTTTGTGCTGTCACCATGTGACTGCCTGCATAATTCTGATTTCAAGGTGCTGAGTATTGGCTGAGAGAAAGAGTTTGAGTTTCAGAGTCCAGGGTCTGCTGTCATTAATAGGAGCTCTTGTGAAGGAAACTAAAGGTGAGAGCATGCCCCTTTTGCATTTGGAAGCTGCTTTTAAACTCACACTTTACTGCTGACCCCTATCTGTGCTACTCTGTATTATCTTCACTTACATACTTCATTGCCTTGTATCGCGTTGATTCTGACCCTAATCCTGACCCTTCACCTTGGTTCACGTCACCTTAACCTAAGACTTTCTACATCCCTGTGCACTTGCTGTTTTACTACTGGACTGAGACTGACTTGCTGGCTCAGAATCATGCCTGAAAAAACAAACAGAGACAAACAAACAAAAAATAACTCTCCATCCTGTTCCTGCTGTAGGTTCTGTTTCCATAGAAGTCATGTGAAAGTGGAGCTTAACAGCAAGAGATACGATTCTGGGATGGCCAAAGCTGCTGAACTGCTCTGGTTTTTTACACATTGAGCAGCTGAGTGCTTGCATGTACATACTTCATCCAGTTTTTACATCTTCCATTTACAGCTGTGGCCACCCAGTGGCTGGAGAAGGAGTGATAGAAGGTTCATGGGCAAAACAAAATTTTCCTGCTTTTCAAGAAATGACATGTTAACCAAACCTAGAGCAATTGCAGTGGGGACTATTGCGATTTCTGTTTGGTTTTTTTTTGTTTGGTTGGTTTTTTTTTTGGTTTTTTTTTTTTTTTTTTTTTTTTTTTTTTTTTTTTTTTTTTTTTTTTTTTTGGTCTATGCTAAATCTTAACTTAATGTTCATCATATAATGATTTTTCTCCATATTGAATTTTCTTGTTACCGAATCCTAGAATTTTGGCTATTTCAACAACAGCAACAATGAAAATGGAAGATGTGTTTGGCCTGCTTGTGCTCATTTCCCCCTTTATATTTGTCTCTCCAGATGCATTTCTTCTTTTCTTCCTTCATCTTAATCTCCCATTCCTCCTCCTTTTGCCTACCTGCTTGAAAAGCTGAAATTTTGAAAAGCTGAAATCTAACTGTCAGGTATTTTGGTTTGGGTCTTGGAAAATTTTTTTAAAAATTAACATTTTGATGCAAAATGAAATTTCTTGGCCACTCCCAGCATATTTGGTCTTGATGCAGCCAGTCAGACAGTGCAATCCCCAGGACCCGGAACGGGCAGAAGGGAATAGGACTATGTCTTCTCTCTGCCCAGAACTGCCAACACTCTCCAAGCCTCGATGGGCCAAGACACTACTGGGTTACAGGGAAGGTCCTCCAGCCTTGTGAGGACTGAATTTCCCCCAGCCCTGTTCAGTATAGAGACAGAGCATAAGGAAACTCCTCCAGAAAGGGATCCCTCCCGCAGGCAGGCAGCGATCCTGTTTTCTGTAGGCTCACCCCCCCCTATCTTGTCCCACCCAGCCTTAAATCCTCATGATCCCTGTTCCTGTGTCTCTGTGGAACACAACAGGGGGCTGTGTAGAGATACTCCTTCGATAGGGAGTGCAGGAAGAGGGAAGGGAGATTTCCTTCAACCGCGTCCTGTGTCTCCAGGACTGATATACAGGGGGAAAGCAACTCACACACTCTTTTCCTGGGAGCATAGCTCCCTCATGAGGCAGACTTCAGCAGGGCCACGAGAGGCTCCAGATTCAGCTAAGTAATGGCATACAGCTGCAAAACTACCTGCAACACCCAGGAAGCAGACATAACCATCAACCCTCAGCACAGGTACAACTGGCAGAAGATGTGTCTTGTAAGAGGAGAGGTTGGGGAAAAGAATGCTAGACCCTGTTGTTTTCCAGGAAGCCCAGGTGCCCTGCTGCTCACTAGCCCTGCTTTGCTCCAACTGCTAGTCACAACTGTTTTCTCAACACCGTAAGAACCCAGACTTGACTTCTACACCATAGAGACTGCTACTTAATTCCTCAGAAATCAAAGCACAGACTCCCACCCGTATAAACCCTGCTGCCCACCTAGCATGCTTTTTTATCCCACTTTTTGATGTCACTGGTGTATGACAAATGTTCAGGAGGAGCATCCTGGTAACTGTGTAGCTCTGATTAGACCATGACAAATGGTAGGAGTGTGCTTCCTGGGGCGGTTCATTCCAGGTGTACTGACACCTTCACATGAAAGCAAACTGTTGCTTCTGCTGCTGAAGGAATCGAGAAAAAAACTCTGATAATATCTGTTGTAGCATATCACTGGTCTGTCCTTGACTCCAGCTGGCATAGGGACCCCAGCATATCAAGTATAGCAGACCTCAGCAGTAGCCTGACATCTTCATTCAGGACACAATAGTCCCTGCTAATTTTCACCCTCCACCAGACTTTTGCATGGGCCATTTGAGATATTTAAAAGACACTGATCATTCTTTGGCTCTCCAATGGGTGAATCAGCCTGCAGGTGGGAGCCAGGAAATCTCAGTTGCTGCAGTATTGCTGTTTGTGCACTGTCATGGTGGCAATCAGAGCCTGGGGTTCATCCACCCACAGTAAGGCCACAACAGAGAGATGTTCTGAGAGGTCAGACAAGCTAGTCAGCTGTTTACTCTCTTCTCTATTAATGGTGGCTGCACTTAAAGCACATTGGTGCGCTTTTGGGCCCTTGAAGTGCACTGTTCTCAGGCAGTCTACACCAAGGACACATGAGGCCTCCAGGACTGTCCAGAACAGGGTGTTTTTGCCAGAAACCCAACAATATCAGTTATTAGTATTAAATACCTCACTTAAGGGTGAACAAGAACCTTGTAAATCCATGCAGTAAAACCACCAATATCAATCTCAGTGAAGACGAAGGTGTATTCTCTCATTGTCTCTGCAAGGTGACTTCCCCAGCATAGTTAAGTGCACAACATTTATATTAACTTGCTCCAAAGCTCAGCAAAATAAAGAGGTATTCAGAGCAGCTAGCCAACTTCAGAGATACAGAAACCTGCCAATTAATAAGTACTGTAGCTATTGCATACTCAATTCAGAACTCCAATTGTCTCAGTCTGCATGCCCAAAAGGATGGTGGTGGGTTTACCTTAGCTGGATACCAAGTGGTCACAAACAGCTCTATCTGGAGACCCTGTCACAGGACAGGGTGAATAAGATGAAATAAAATAAGATGAAATAAAATAAGATGAAAAAGCTTATGGGTTGAGATAAGGCAGTTCAACAAAGAAAACCAAAGGCTGTGGGGGGAAGCAAAGCAAAGCAAAAATATTTATTCTCTCTTTCTCATCATCAGGTTGTATCCTGGGAAATAGGGCCTCAGTATGTGTAGTGATTACTTTGGAAGACAAAAGCCTTAATAACAAGTCACTCCCATGATCCTTAACTTCTATTTTTTTGCAAAGTACAATATCATACATTATGAAATATCCCCTTTGATTATTTTGAGTCAGCTGTCCTGGCTATGTGTATAGTCCAAATGCTTGCCCACCTCCAGCCTACTGGCCATCAGATGGAATATGAATAAACAGCCTTGATGCTGTGGGAGCCCTGTTCAGCATGACTAAAACATGGGTGTGCTGTCAACACCATTGTAGCTACAAGTACAAACAACAGCCCTGTAATGGTTGCTACCAGGAAAGTTGACTCCATCCCAACCAGACCCAGTACGCTCACCATGCTTGTCTGTGAGTCGGCTGCAATCAGAATCTCATCTCCCTCCACTTCACCCCTGCAATACTAGGGAAAGCCCTGTCCTCTGCCACTCCAGGCTGACCCTCACACAAAACCTTCCCTTTCCCCATAGCAGAGAAGGAGGCATTGGAACCTCCTTCCTTGGCTCCACACAGATGACAATTGGCAGGGCTGGCCACTCTCCACTGTGCTTTCCTCCCCAAGCCCAGGGAGCAGGGCAGCAACCCACTAGGACCTGCCTGTCCCAGCCACGAAGGTTTATTCCTCTGATTTGTAATGAGCCTGGAGTTGCCTTCATCAGAGGTCTGCTTGCCTGAGAGCCTTCTGTTCCTAGGCCATTTTTTGAAAGATGCAAAGACTGCAGCAGGGATGGGATCTGGCTCTCTAAAACTGGCCACAGCAGGTCAGTCCTCATGATTGCCAGCAGCTGTAGTGAGAACTGGGTTGCAGGTTTTGTGTCTGCTCCAGGGAGTCACAGTGTACAGCTGGCCATGCTTTCAGCAGAGATGTGCCTTGGAGCAGCTGCCAGGTTGCAGAGCAAAGTGGCAGCTTTTCTCTCCCCAGGCTCTGTTGCCCTTTGCTGAGGTACAGCCAGAAGCTGTTTGTGAGCCTTCTGTGAGCTGCCTTACCTGCCTCCATCAGCTCCTGACATCTCTTCTTTTGATGAAGACGTTTCCACTCAAGCAACCTGCACCTGCCTCCTCCCAGTGCCAGGGAATGCTCCGCAGTCTCGGGCTTCCTCTGAGGAGGGAAGCACAGGCGGGCACAGGCGAGGACGCTCAGCCAGGCAGTGCCCTGAAGCTCAGACCTTCACTCTGCCTCTGTGGCCTTCTGTCTTCACTCTCCATTCTCTTCTGGGGGCTTTGCCTGTGAAGGCAGCATTTCCACAGGAACACACTGAGAGCCCAACAAGCATCCCTCTTTGACCTGGGCCACTACCCATCTGCTTTGGAGTACAACAGAGCCAGCTGGGCCTTCCAAAGCTGAGATTCACCTGGAATTCAGCCCTGGATGTGCTGTAGGTTCAGGGCCTGGATCCCGAGAGGAATCCCTGAGGCCTGCTGCCAGTGCTGACTGCAGCACCCACCTCACAGTTCCAATTCTGCTGAAAAGGAAAGAGTCTCAGCACTTCCTGCACCAGGAAGAAATGTTTCCCAGTCCTGGAGCTGCTTTGTTGTGCAGTTCGCCCTGTAGTACTTGTTACCCGATGCTACCCAATGCAATGGGGACAGGTTTTTCTAAGGATCCTTTGGAGAATTAGAATGTGTCACAATGTTGCAATTACAATTAGATCTTTATTATTACATAAAGTGAGTCACTTTCAGGCAGAAAATCTTTTGGAAACTCTGCAGTAGCATTCCAGATAACTTCAAGCATAGCAGAAATATTTAGAACAGTTGTTTCAAGTTCAACAGTAACTAAAGTTGGAAAATTCTTTCAAATTTTTTTGTTTTCTTGCAGTCAGTTATCTCCTGAGTCCCATAATGTAATCACACGTAGAAAGAAAAAACTACTGTATTTCATTGGCTTTGAGCTGCAACTAATTTAAGTGGAGTTTGGTCATGTGACTGACTAAAATATTGGAGGGAGTGTCATTACATTAGGGAAGATTTATGATGCTGTGAATTTATTTAAAAACATAGAAAGAAGAATATGTTCCAAACTGAGGACTGTGATTTAGCTCAGATGGTGAAAGTTGCCTTTCTTTATGTAAAAGCAACTGTCTTAATTTTTACATTCTGTTTTCAAGAAGAAATTTTCACAAAGCAATAGATCCTTTCCTCTTTCATCAAAAATCTGTTCCTTGAAGTTCATTTCCTGCTGGAATTTTTTTTCCCAGTTTAAAGTATTGTAAGCATCATGGGGAAAAAATCTGTGAAAATTTTATTTCCAATAATAAAGAAGTATTCAGCTTAAGATTGTCTATCAAAGTAGATGAATCATTCATTAAAAACTCTAATAGTGAGTTTTTAAAATATGGAAGGCAGTCTGAATAAAAAATATACATCTGAAAGTGCTAGGTACAAGGAGTGATTTAAGGAAGGATTGTTGCAGAGTCTCCGTTTGGCAGAGACCTTTGTGAATTTAGGAACCATCCAGCATAATATTAGTTTAAAACCACAGGCTCTAGAATCCACCTAGAAAACTACATATGTCAAAGAATTGTTACAATTCTATATACGGAAGATGTGGAAAAGCAAGATTTAGCTAAGTATAGCTTCTTTAAAGCAGGTACTTCAATGATGTAACAGAAATTCAGATGTTGTGAGAACTTCACAATATTTGGTGCTTGAAGGAAAAGACAGGATGTTACAGGAAAAAGTGCAAAAGCATTTGAAAATGACAGCTAAAAATTGCATTAAAGGGAAAGTCATGCAAAATAATCAAAGAAGAGTTTTCCCTTGTGAGATTTTCATCATGGCAATATGGCCAATAATCTGGAATGGTATCCCATCCAACCATTTCCATCTTTAGAATGGCACTCTGGGCAAGTTTTGGTGATTAGCTCCTGGTGAGTACATGCATTTAAATGTGAAAGAGCTCTGAATGACAACCAAGAGATGTAATATAATAAGACAGAGATGGATGCCAAGGCGATGTGCCTGTGCTGCTACACTTCGGACAAATGCAGTGTGATCTGTCATGCATTTAACAATATTGCAAGAGAAAAGCATGACAGTTCAGATAGCTTGAGTATGGTACAAATCAGACCAGTGGAGGTAGTGCATTATTCTACAGAACTAAAAATACCTTCTCCTGGGGGTGATGCCTGCCCAATTAAATGCCTTGCAAGTCTGGAAAACTCATAAAATCATCAGTGTCCCAAAAGACATGGGAACACCTTGTCAAATTTATGTTATTGTAATTTCATCAAACCCCATTGCAATGCTGGAATTGCACAGGCAGCTGAAGAGAAAGCAGCTGAAGAAGGTAAATATGGCTTCTAGCCATCTAGTCCTTTCATGCCCTGTTGTGAGGGAGAAAGGGTATGTGGATCTGCCTATTTACTGCATGCTCTTACCGGGAAAGCCCACTTCATCTAAACAAGTGGCATGGGTATCATGGAACTCTTACCAGGAGTAAACAGCCCATGCGTAATTACCCTTTCAGAGGGGAATCACACTCTCAGTGCAGGGGACACTGCTCCAGACTTTTTATCATTTTTTAGGAAAATCACCATTTACAGCAGAGTGCATTCATGCTGCCATCAAGAGGGGGCAGCCTTTGTTAACTGCACCGGTGCTCCTCACAGCGCAACGCTGTGTCTGCCTCTTTGGGGTGTGTTTTCATGCCAGGTTCTTGTTGCGTGGGCTTCTTGCCTGTTTGCTAAGCTGTCGGTCTTTGTCGAAGCTGTTCAGAACAGATACCATCTTCTGGGCTGAGCTTCCCAGGTAACGGTGATGGTGTTGGTGGCAGCTGAGATTTACCTGATGATGATGTAATTGGGGCTGCTTCAATTACACAGAGATCAGGACACTGATAGCAGTAAGAACCAGATCTTCTAAAGAAGTTCTCGTAAACTTTGGTTTTCTTCAGTCAGATTACGTGAATCCCATCTAGGTCTTCCATCTAATGATCTCACAGGAGTGTTTCTGATTACACTGGCAGGTCTAGATAAGCAGTGAAGACTGGATCTGTTATAAAGTCAGATACCACCTTTACCCATTCAAGATTCTTTTTCTCGGTTGTACACAACAATTATCTCTGTTTTTTCTTGTTAGAATACTGACTTTGTATTTCTATGGCTTGAATTTCAGATTTCAGTGAGAATCCAGATGCAAGGGGCATAAATAAAAACTTCATCCAAGGACTTTTGAACTATGTTTTAAAGTTCTATTGCCCTCAGTTACCTGTGTACAATACCCTGGTTTTTTTTGAGGATCTGGGTCATAATTCAGTAAATGCAAGATAAAATTCATCTCCATGAAGTGCAGAGGTCAGCTCCAGCTCATTAATGATCAGTCTGGGTTCACCAACATTTCCACTGAGCCCACATTCTCAGTGTGACAGTGTGTGTCAGAAAAGGATCAGGGAACTTTCAATTAAAACAAATGGGGAAATATCTCAGCACTAAATTTAACCAGGACTCTGTGTCTCTTTGGAGTTTTTAACTCAAGAAGAGCAAAGAATTAGGAATAATGTATCATCAGATGCAACGGATCTTTAGGCGACTACTCTAAAAAGTGATACACAACTGCCACCCCTTAGAACTCTGCAAAGAATGATAAAATTTGTTGCCCCTGAATTTGTACCCTTGTACAGCATTCAGATACCCTGCAATTAAAACATAACATCTTGAGAAACAGAAATTACCTGGTCAGATGATAGTGAATAGGTCCAGGTATTTGCCACATCTATGACTGTACTCAGCCATAATGCAGAATCCCAGGTTTGCAATTTACTGCATTCTTTCTCCCAGTTCAGTGCTATTGTTGGAAAGCTTTTTCAGTGAGTTATCCATACTTTTCTAACATGGAATGAGGCATTCAGCAGTCATTTCAACATGCATTAACAAGTGCCTGACAAGTATGCTTGTTTGTTGTTGTTGCTGTTCTTCTTGCTTTAGTGACACAAAATGCAGTGCAATGCCTTGGATAGGCCAGGGAAAGCTCACAGGTATTTTTCATTTCTTGACAATAACTGAGTCTGGTCTGCCATGTCTCTGTAATGAAAAGAAATGTTGATGCTGGATTTCTGCATTAGTTATCTTACTTAGATTATCTAATGTTCATTATTTTTCCTATGTTACATCATGCACCCAGTCTAATTGGCTGCAAAACAAGCAGTATAGGTGCAAGTGCATATGCCCATGTCTTTACTAAGGAAAGATATTTCTTCATCTGGGTGAGATCCAGAATAATATTAGGAAACTGAGAATAAAATATTCCCAAAGCCACTGGAGGCCAAATGGTAGTATTCCCTGAAATGCATGAAAGCTGTGAAAGAAATGATTTTCCAGGTAAAATTAATCATGTTATTGTAGTTGACTCAATACTTCTATAACTATTTCATATTCATGCCTCTCTTCTCCCCCCAGAGGCCAGCTGTGAGAGGAGCCTTCAGGAAGCACAAGGCTAATTATTTGCATGAATAGCATTTTCACATGTCCTCTAGCAATGACATCTGAAAGCCTCAGTCACAGAACGTTTTCAAAAAGAGCTGTCCTCTGAACCTCACACAGCATCCTTAGGGCAGCAAGAGACAGGAGAAACAAAGGGTGAAAATAGAATTGCCACCACTGACTCAGCACCTGCTTCTGCTCAGAACAGCTCCAGCACGGCTTTTTCATCTGCATCGATTAAAGCTGAGTCAGTATGTGGGTCAGATTTGAACAATGATTATGCATTTTGCAGAACTGGGGCATGGAGGTGAGATCTGAAGAAGAGTTATTTGATTGACTTATTTTTCATATTATTGTTGAAAAGGTTGTTGAGGAATTCCATGCAACTGCTCATGCCATATATCCTGTCACCCAGGTACTAGTGGTGAGGAATTTATCCTCTACACTGGCTGAAAGGGACCTCATTTAGCGTTCTGTCTCTGGACAGTTTTGATTGAGTATTTGAAATAGTATGGCATGTTCTAGAGATAAATGTTTATACTCCAATAATGACTGAGTGGATGCTTTTATATGCACTTTTATGGCTTACTAGTACTAATTGTTACATTCCTGGATTATTTGCCTGTTTTTCCCCCAGACAGACTTGTTTCCTGGGTTTTCTTTTTCCTGAATATTTCTAGAAGTCAGAATTTACACTGCAAATTTTCCTAATAATTCTGGAAGGATGACTATGCGTATAATTTATCTAAACCTACTTATAATACTTCAGAATACTCTGAATGTTCTGTTTAATTTTGCCTTGGTTACAATCAATGGAACCTGTTTTCCAAGCGCATTTTCTGCAAACTTCTGGCTCTGTGTGTGCCTACACAAGGTGCCCTAATGAACTAACACCACATCTGCAGCATGCACTAGATCTTTCTGTGATGAGATCATTTCAGTTAAGCAGGTGCAACCAGCGTTAACCAGGTGTAATGGGTTAACCCCAGCCAGCAACTCAGTACCATGCAGCTCCTTCTCCACTGACACCCCTCCCCATGGTGGGATGGGAATAAGAATTGGAAGAAAGAGGCAAAATGTGTGGATTGAGATAAGAGCAGTTTAATAATTGAAACAAAGTGAAGATAACAACAATAATAATAATAATAGTAGCAACAACAAAAACAACAACGGTAATAAAAAGGAGAGAGAAGAATACAACTGAAGAAAAAAGTGATGCTCAATACAATTGCACACCTGCTGGTCGGTGCCCAGCACGTCCCTGAGCAGTGTCTGCTGACACCTGGCCAGCTCCCTCCAGTTTATACACTGAGAATGACTCTCTATGTGATGGAAAATCCCTTTGTCCTGTTCAGATCAGCTGTCCCAGCTGTGTCTCCTCCCAGTTTCTTGTACACCTGCTCAAGTGGCAGGGCATGGGAAACTGAAAAGTCTTTGATTTAGAGCAAGAACTACTTAGCAACAGCTGAAACATCAGTGTGTCACCAACATTATTCTCTTACTGAATCAAAAACACACTGTACCAGCAACTAAGACAAAAATTAACTCTATCCCAGCAAAACAGGTGAGGATCCACCTCTTATCCCATACCATTTTTGCCTTGCCAGGTCCCATGCTTCCCAGCACCCTTTCCAATCTTTTGATTGCTAAAATTCCTTAAGTCTATGGAGCCTCCCTGTTAAGAGTCTGTTGAATTAATTTAGTCCATGACATTAGACTGTCATAACAATCAGGCAGGAAAGATGGTGTGTAGTGTTCAACCATTGCATGTTGTAGGCAATTCTGATTCCATCACCACTATGTTCTTTGAGTCCCATCAAAGTTCAGTCTCCATAAACATGGTGATTGAAAATGTGGAGTTGTGGAGATGGATACTATGAGGCACCCAGAGTGACAAAAGGTGTACAGCAGCCATAGAAATTATAATATACAGTTGTTGCAGTTTTGAGGTTTGGGGATCAAAATTAGGTATAAACATTAACCTTGTAGTTAAGATTATTTGATTTTGTTGTGAGATAAGGATTAATAGTAGGCAAAGCAGGCTTATACTTTAAGGAATACAAAAAGGAATTTTATTAACAGACTTAAAATAAGAATAATAATCAGGCATCAACACCAAACCCTTTAGAACACTCTTTTCCCCTCCCCACCTTTCCCATTTTCTTTCTTGCTGCCCATACAAAAGGTAACATTTCAACTTATAGTTAATCCACCACCTCTGGAACAAAACAGTTTTCTTAATTAATGTGGAGAGAGAAGCTTTCTTTTGTTTTATCATGTTGACTCCCATAGGAAACACAGTTTCTATGGTTATTAGCTTTCTAGTAAGCAATTCTTTCTTTGAAGGGAGGCATTTGCTTTTCCAGATCCCTTCCCATTTCAGTAGCTTTCCCAGGGCCACACCAATGGACATATGATGGTCATTGAGGTGTTCTTTTTGAGAGCAAATATTTCTATTACAGTGACAACGACATCCCCTTACTTCATCATCAGCAACACAAGTCTCCTTCTACTGTTTTCCTGGGGCGGGGAAAGAAAAAAAAATCTTAATACACAGAAGTCTCAGTCTACTGCTTGTAACTTAGAACATTACATTCCCTTTTTCTCACCTCTTTTAGACCATTATTCATACATTACAGGGTATATTACAGCTAACTTTATCAACATGTTTTTACAAAAAGAACTTTCAGCGTTAAAGCACTCCTCACCTCTTCCTTCTTTGAAAATAAGCTTAGTTATATTTATTAACTTAAAGTCTCTATGTTTTACCTTTCATAGGTGCCTTCATCTTTGTGCTCTTTCTGTGTGGGAGGGGGAAATGAATGCTCTCAAAGTCTCATTTTAGTATTAGAAAAGGAACAGTTAATTTGTCTTTCGGCTGGGCAATGGTCATGTGGCTTTTGCCCGTGTGGTTTGAGTGTTTTAAGTCCGTGCCCGAACTGAAGGAAAGGAGCCCGTCCATGCCGGCTCCCATCCAAGCCGTGTTTGAATTGTAGGAGCCCGGTGGGACTGCACCCGTACTGCAGGGGCTGGTTCAAGCCCCCTTCTGTGCCGCAGTGTGCGTGGGGCCACCCGGCAGGAGCTGCACCCGAGCTGCGGGAGGGGCTCAGCTTGAGTCCTCTCTCTCTCCCGCGCAGAGTTACAAGGAGTAAACGGAGCCGCACCCGAGCTGCGGGAGGGGCTCAGTCTGAGCTCCCTCTGTCTCTCTCCCGTGCTGAGTTTGCTGTGGGGCTAACCGGGCAGGGCGCTCCCGAGGTCCACGGGCCCGACCCCAAACCCTCTTCTCGCTGGGCTGTGCCACGGAGAGGAGGGGGAAAACCAGCCTGGCCCAGGCTAGGCAAACAGAGCTGGCGAAGTTCTTTAGCCAAGGACAGCAAGATGAAGCAGCTTGAGTTTTCTCTCTCTCTCTCTCCTCCCCCTCCCCTTCACACCATGTGGGTTGGCAGCTCCCAGACCATGTGGTTTGGGGAGACCTTACCCAGTTGGTGCGGAGGGGAGGAGAGCAGCGTCTTTCTTCAGCGAACAGGAAGCCTCAAAGAGCTCCTTCAGGTGCTTTCCTGGTTGTATGAGTTTTTTTAGGTAGGCGGAGTTTATGCTGGCTTACCTCATTTCCGACTCCACCTCCTCTTTCTGCACCGGGAATTTTTAACAGCAATTACCCCATGACAACAGTATGTATATATATATACATATAGCAAATAACATCATACAGTTTCATTCATTGAGGTACACACTGGATTTCCCCATACTCCTGCATTACACACCAGGTGCACCCAGGGTCTTACAAAAAGGCAACCCACAGATCGGTTTGTCTATGCCTGAGACAGGGATAACCCAAACTGTTACATTATCCCTTTTTGGTCTGCATGTTTGGCACGGCCCCACAGATGTGGAAATCCCTGTGCTGCAGCATGAACTCAGCCAGTTCCATGCAACAGCAGCCTGCTCATCCCACTTGGAAGTAGCAATTGCAACTCCTGCCTTTAAACGTGCAGAAAGATGCTTTCAAGGGAACTTAATTACAGTTTTGACTATAGAAATAAATTATAATAGAGTTGTTCCTTGCAAGAAGAAGCTGTAATTGCTTGAAAGTCCAAAAAGGGATTGCGTCTGCAATGGGCCATTGCTGTGTGCCATGCTGCATGTTGGAGGCTGGCTGATCTTGAGAGCAAGAGATTTGCAAAGTGAACAGTCACACAACTGAAACTGAAACTTATAAGTCATGTGACCAACAGCAATAAATAATTACTAAATTACATGAAAATCAGAATAATTTATATTTAATTGAAACAAAGACTTGAATGACATTTAGAGCTCAGTGAAGGATATTTTATCAGCTGGAATCCCCAGAAATGCATTTATGCTCTCAGGTTAATTTCCATGTGTATAACTTGTTTTGCACATCCACTTAAAGATTACATGTTTTCTTCTTCAGGTCTTTTCTTGACCTAAGATGATTTAAACATTGGGAACACAAGAATCTTTGCTGTCTTCTAAGTTCAAACTCTCAGCCAGATAAGAAGTGTCATGGCCAGCATGGAACCAGGACAGTTTCGGAAAGAGAAAACAGTGAAAACAGGATTTTCTACTCACTAACCATATTACTTGATCAAGTTCTTAAAGTATTCAGTGCTTATTATTAGAATTTTGCTTTCAACAGACCTCAAATTATGTTTCCCATGTCTAACTAAAAAGATTTTTTTAAATCACCTGAGCACTCAGACCTTAGTATTATAGATCTGGCCATAGACTCTGTCTTTTATCATTCTGAGGAAGAAAAGGATGAAGGGGAGTCAGTTTGCAGTGGCTGATATATGGAAAAGTTTGAGTAGACGTGATTTTTTTTATCCGGTTTAGCAGAAGAATCTTATTACTTGGGCTGTACCTTCACTACAGGCTGCCAAAATCAGTGAGGATGTAACAGATGCAGAGTTCTGGGCAGAAAAGGTCAAAGTACAAAAGTCAAACCAATTAAGGACTAAAGGTCAAGGCATCCATTCTGCACAGTACAGCATAGCACTGCCCAGGATCTACTCAGGATAGTTGTTTTGTGGATCTGAACAACAATCTTTGGTTCAGGATCACTACAGTGGCCTGTTCCATATTCCTGAATATGTCTTGAGTTTACTTAAGCACGCAGTTGTAGAATAGGATCTGAGCTGTAGGACAGAATCCAGAATGTAAATATAATTAATTAGGCATTATTGACATTTACCACTTCAGTTTTTAATCTAAATTTCTACCTGCTGTTATCACTTGTTTAGATGCCTGGTCAGACTCCAGAATGTTGGTTGTGCTTTACAAAACTAAAAAAGAAAAAATTATGATTCTTGTTTTAATGGTCTAGTACAATAGGACAGGAAAACGTAGTGGAAAACCTATCTATGGAAGAAGAAAATACAGAAGGTAAAAGTTAGTATAGCAACAAAACCTTGTGAATATCTGCAAAGCCCAAGTAACTGTTGCCCATCCTGAAATAATATAAAAAACCAGGAAACAAGTCAAAGAGAGTGAGTTTCCCCAGCACAAAATCCATGTGAAAACTCTTAGCTTGGCTCCTGCATTCTTACTCTCAATTTTCCACTCATTTAATGGTATTTTATGTTCCAGCTTTCCTAGGAAAGCAAAAAACCTGGCACAACCTTAACAAAAGCACTGGAGCCAGTCAACACTTTTGTGAGCTATTTACTGTCTTTGTGCCACGGAGAAGCACAAGAGCCAACTGGACAGGTTGGGGCACTGCCTGTGGAGTTGGTGCTTCCTGTCAAACTTTGCCTTTGCTATGGACATGAACCTGACCTTGGATAACGCAATCAGAAGATAAGTAGGAACTATGTTACAGAAAATTTCAAGTGAAACTGCACTCCAGGACAGCATCAAAAGAGCAGCTTTCCTGCCCATTACACCTTGTTTGTGGCAAAATTTTCTTATTTCCTCTTGGCCCCTTTGTTATGGCAGTCTGGATGACCAGCTCAGTGGGCAAACATTCCAGCAGAGGCATGCACTGTAGCATTTCTTGGATCACAGAAGTTTTGGGATAATTTAGTGGATATATTTGCAGGGCCAGGGAATCAGCTCCCAGGCATTCTCAGCCATAAATAAGAGCTCTCAGTTTTACAGAACTCAACTCATATCACAGTGTTTAGCTCACAGCTTAGCGCCTCCCACTCAAAACAATGAAGATTCTTCCTTCCTCCCTCATTCTTAGAAGAAGAAAATGGATATGATAATAGCCAGGATTTTTAAAATCTGGATGTCAATATATCTTTGGGTTATTGTTTTTATTGCAATTGCTTGAATAAGAGAGAAGATACTGTTTTCCAAAACAAGACTTAAGAGAGGAATGGAAGATCTGTAATACTAGGGAATTTATACTAGAGTGATAAATTATTTGTTTTTCCTTATTTTCATTCTGTTTATTCTATGTCCACACCATAAGACAGATAAAACCAGAGATTATTCATATGAATAAGGTTATTAGCCAGTATACCAGATTACTAGTACAAAATACATATCCAGGTGTGAAGCAGTGTAATTTAGTTTTTCAGAGTACTTTCAGATCAGCTAATCTGTAGTTCTTCTTAATTCTCCATTTTAAAAGAGACTTCTGGCACATGTGGTGGTACGTTATTGCTGTCTCCTAGACTGCTCTGAGAACTCAGGAATTCTTGTTGGGCTTTGGCCTTGATTAATTGCTCCCGGGTGATGAATCTCCCCTTGAACTTATCAGAAACATCTTATCCTGGTCCATAGCAGGAAATTCTGTTGCCTAACCAAGGAAGGGGACAAGAGATAACCAAGAGATAACCCTGAAAGCCTTGGAACATAACTTGCCTGAATCATAGCCCAAATGGAATAATATTATTGTTACTGAAATTTTGAGGAAAATTACTGATCTGGACTGAAGCCAGGATGGAGACTGACTGATGACTAAAGCCAAGCAACTTGCAACCCTATGAACAACATTCCCAAGCAAGGCCCTTTGAGCTCCCCTGGCCTGCAGTAACTGCACCAGCATCTTGCACAAAGTCTCTTGGAGCTCACCAATTCACACGTTTGAGAACTCAGGACACTCATCGAAAACTGAGAACAGGGTCTGTGCTAGCACCGAGCTTCTTGAGGCTCAACCCTTCACCCACAGAGATGCAAACACATTTGGTGTCAATCTTAACAGGTACCTTTTACCTATTTATATACATTTGTCTTTGTATGTGTCTGAATTGATCAAGTACCCTCGATCAAGTGTAGTATGAGTTTGCCATCTTGAATCTATTATCAAGTCACTGTTGTAATTGTAGCAAATCCTGTTGCTTCTCTTTCTAAATGCTAAATTTGTCTATGATCATGCACTGCCAAGTCTTTTAGACATAAACCATTGACCAAGGGGCTGGGACTAAGATTGTGCTCAGCTGCACCTAGGCTCCAGCAGGACTTTAAAAAGCAAGGGGACCCTCACTGAACTTCATGGCTCAACAGGGAGGTCTCCCTTATTATTTTGCATCCTTATCATTTTGCATCCTCAGTCTACATGTCAATCAATCAATCTAAACTGATTCTAATCCAATTGTTTTAAGTATGCTTCATAATGCAATTTTTCTGTGTATGCTTCATCTATAGAGTAGGGCATAGAGTGAACCTTGCCACCAAACTTTGTTAAGTCATGCCTTCACAAATTTATACTGCACCTGCTTTTGCCAATACCCTCAATGGTGACTCTTTAAATCACCTAAATCATTCATCTGTGGCCTCATTGAAAGAATCCAGCGTGTTCGAAATGGAAATATAACTGTTTCTTCATGCCACTCACAGACCGCAGAGTATCCTGGATACTAAAATACAAGATCCAACGGAAAAATTCAATGGACGAAAAAGCAGTTAGAAAATGGAAAGACACAGCATGAGGCTCAGAAACGTCAGCTTACAGGCTGAAGCAAACCTGGTCTCAAACAATTCCTAATACCTCCTGTACTGCCCAGTGCTACAGTCAGGGTTCTGGACAGACTCACAGACTTTCTGAAAGGAGACAAAAAAAAAAGAGCATGGTTGTTTCTCATGGTTCTTTCTCCCAGTTAAGAGAAGGCTTGAAGCCACTTGATTATTTTCTGTAAAAATATCAAATTACAAAATGCTGTGTTGGGTGAGGAACTTTTTGAGCTAAAACCTGATGTTGGCCTAAGAACAAGTGAGTACAGTCTTGCTACCAATAAGTTTAGAATAGACATTTGGGAAGGTCAGTGGAGCACGGAAGTTCCAGCAGAGTCTGCCCCCAGGAGTAATAGAGGCTGCCAGTCTGCCTTTTGAGGGAAGCATAGCTGAATTTTTCAGAGGGCAGTTTGATGAGGTTCCAGAAGGAATGAGGCCACTCAAGCCAGGAACCAGTGCCAGTCTGGGTTCTTTACCTCAAAGCTTATCAGCAAAGGCATCTCTTGACTATAAATCATTTGCTTGGCACTCCAACATATGGCAATTCCTATATTCAGAATGCATTACTTAAGGTGAAGGTGAGACACTACTTCCTTGTCATAATTTGGGCACTTGAAATAACACGTTTATTTTCCAGGAATTACTAACTGGAAATGACACATACAAGAGATTTTCACACACAGTTTGTCCTAGGTTGTATTGTTAATAGCAGCCTGAAAGGCAGACCTCTGACCAACTTTACTGCCTGTAGTGTGTCCAACTACTGAGATCAGCCATGAGGCAATGATGGCAGGTGACACCACTAAAGGTCAAGCAGTGAATATATTTTCTGTCATAGAGACATGCTTATCCTTCTGTCTTCACTGTTATTTGCAAATCTTCTGTCACTGTAGCTACAAAATTCACACCACCAATTTGTAAGGGAAAACAAGCAGAAGAAGCAGGACAGGATTTCTCTGACGTAAGCTTTGAAACCTCCTGGCTAAAAGGGCTACATCCCTTTCAATATTATGAGTAGAGACGTGTTTGTTATGCCTATGTGAGCATGGCACAACTCAGTATTAAAAAAGAAAGCGATGCTGATTGGTGGATAGCTGAAGTCTGCCACTCTTCTGTGCAGCAATGTGAGCACAACAGGCTACAGCTCATCTCACACTCTCTTTCATGGCACAGGTTTCTCAACATGTTCTAAAAGAGAGCTTTGCACATAGAACTTTGCCTTTAAAAACTTTTTCTCACAGGTGTTGTGCGAGGACTGCAGGTTCTCAGGGTGGCAGTATGAATCTGAGAGGAAAACTGTGTCCTTAGAGTACCAGGTGGCCCCACTCAGCAACTGTGTTTACCTCAGGCAGGCACCAGATCCTGGGTCCTTAGGCTGTGCACGCCAAAGGTCTAGTGTTGGAGAAACAGCAGTTTAGAAACTGCTTGGAGAAGCTCCAAGTTTCATTCCCTCAGTCTGACTGCTTGTGGCCTCAACACTTTTCACTTCCTCAGGCGTTGTGCCCTTTCTGCCAGCCCTGGCTGAGTAATCATAGTTATTTTCTCCTCTCAAAACACAGAAGGCGAAATGTTAATTTTCTACTCACAAACTAGCTCTCCTTAACTTGTTTTTCCTAACAGACTTCTAATGTGTAATAAGAAACTTACTGGCTAAGAAGACTCACATTGGAAATGTCCTTCCTCATACTCATGAGAGGGTTTGCATGAACCTCAGTGAGAACCAGGCTAGTAGAACAGATGAAGGTAGACTTTTATGCAAGAAGTTTCTAAATTAATCTCACTCTCAGGAGCAAAATCTCCAGCTTGCCAGATCAAAGTGACCACTACCAGACATTTCCATCCCAAGCAGAAGTAATGCAACTAGAATGTGCAGGGCAAAGGCTGACACCAAGGAATTGTTCACATTTTTTCCACTTTAATTTTTTGGCAGCCCTGCCAAAAAAATCACAGTTTCTCCCACCATCTGGAATGATGGGGAAAAAAAATCAAACCATTTCCAAGATCAAGTGACAGCCGTAGTTCTCAGGTGGTCCTTGCAGATCTATGCTGGTTTCCATCGCAGTAATTGGTAAATATCCTATTGAGTAGGTCAGCAATCACACTTTCACATATAGACCTTAGCAATATCAATTGTAAGACTGATTATTCTGTTTCAAGACAGTACCAGCAGATTATAATTAAGAGAAAGCAAAACAACAAACAAACAAACAAAAAAATGTGACATTTCAATTTTCCTTTTCTAGGGAAAAGATAGGGGAAAAAATTAATAGGAACCTTTCACCACTCATCTGAGACTAGGATGTTACCTTACTGAGGACTTTCCAAATGTATAAGTGAGGGATTTGATACTTGAAAGCAGTGGTATTTTCATTCAGAAGATGAAATACAAAAGTTTTAACTTCTTACTGCTCCAAGTTATCTACAGCAGCAGTATTTGATTGATCATATTTACTGTAACAAAAGATTTTTGCAAAAGTACTAGGAAAAAAAATTATTGTTCATATAGATAGAGAAAAAGAAATCGCACCTGGGATGTATGTAGCATTTAATAGCTACTGCTTTAGAAGGAGAAACAAAAATTTAATATTCTTATAAGAACTTTCTATTTTTCTAGAAGAAATGTGTAAGAGGTTCTAGGTAAAGTGACAATCATCTGAGGAAAGCTGGAGCACCATTGTGTGATCAAAAGTTTTGTTTTACTTTGCATGGCTGTATTAAAACAGAGCAATATTGCAAAATTGACTTGGCTTATCCTTTTCAATGGTATTCACATTAAAAAAGGAACTGCACTGCAGGTTTTGTGTCAGACTATGGGTGGTTTAAACAACATGTATTTCTCATTCCTAAGTGACTCACACTATTTCCTGTTTTCTCTAAAAGAGTGTGCAGCTTGCAGGTATATCCTAAGTATCAACATGAAAAATCATGGATATTGTGCCATTTTCTATCCAGCTTTCTTTCTTACAGCTAGAGAGAGAATCTAAATATTTATTCAAAGCTGGAACATGAGCACCTGAGCACAAAAGGAGATCCAGTACCACAAGCAGGCAAACAGCTACCAAGCCTCACTCAACTTGTTGCTTCTCTTGTTGCTCATTGCCAGAAAGTGGTATCTGTATGCAAACACGTTTCTAATCAGCCTCACTCAGTTTCGTCTGCTACCTGTAATTTACAGTCTCTAATACCACACTCATTTCTATGCCAGTGTAACTCGTGGAACAAGATTCATGTCTAACTGTCTGGGTACCTTCTTCTCCTTTTGTATTTTGGACAAAAGTACTGATAGCCCTCACTCAGGCTACAAAGCCATTTCCTCTGCAAGTGGTGAGCAGACCAATCTGATTTATTCAGAGCAAGAGAAAATGCAAACTCCTGGTGTAGGAATGTTGACTAACTATGCTGTGTTTTGCTGCAATTAGATAATCACATCAATTCATTAAAAAATGAGAAGGAGCTGTTTTGGCCAAACTCTGAATTTTGGGGAACATTTCTGTGTTGCTCTTCGCACACATAGATCTAGTACAAGAGTTTCTTCAATAGGTAAAGCTTCTTATGTATAGTATATGTTTCACTACACATTTCAGTTTCTTTATTCAGCTACTATGATATGACAGGAGGGTCTCTGACTGACTTGTACTCAAGGAGAAAAAGCCCAGGTGTAAAAACAGTCTGTAGGGCAAAACAGAATTACACAAGATGAAAATGCCAAATCAATTTTCTTGATTGACATACTGAAATAATGCTCTGATGGAAATTATGGTCAGCTGAAAGACATATCCTGGAGTAAGACCAGCCTGAAGCATCTATTAAAAAAGGATTCTATCTTGTTGATAGAATCAACAAGATTATTGTGGACAACAAGTTATTGTGGACAATAACTCAGGGAAGACCAAATTAAAACACAAATACCAAGGTGACTGTTGATCATTATTACTCTCTGAAAACAGCCTGTTCCTGCACACTGAAAATTCCCACAAGAATGTCAACACCTAAAATTCTCCATTTGTCTTAAAATCCAGTCTGACGTGTAGCATCTCTTGAACATCTAAACCATACTCTTCCAAATGTCATAATGCACAAGAAAAAGCGCTACAGTCCTAAAGAGGATTACCTCTTTTTCCCAGGCTTTATTCCTCTGAAAGACAAGCATTTAAATGGGTGGTGACATCTGTGTTTTTCAGAGGCAGATAATGAAACAAGTTGCAAAGAGTACCATTTCTTCTCTACTAGAAAGCACAGGTTTTATACAAGTAATGAGTGAAAACATTTGCAAACTACTCAGTTTCCTCACAACTTCGTTCTCTAACAAATGAATCCTGGGTCTGAAACTATGTGTTCTCTAAGAGGTTGTTATTTCCAAAGTTTAAAATATACCTGATCTCCTTAACTTTTCTTGCTGGAAGAATAATCCTCTCAGTGATGTGGCTTACAGAGAAAGGTGCAGTGAATCATGAATCCCTGACTGAAAGACACTCCCTGGAGTTGTTTCCCAGCTGACTTCCTACAAGATCTGACTGTGGACTCAAATTTATTGTTCTGAGCTATTGGGCAGAAGAACACAGGTCAGTTTAGCTAGCAGCAAACTGCCAGACAACCATCAGACTTGTGCAACACAAGACCCCGTACACAAGAATGAATCAGGCCTGTTGGAATGAGACCAGCTCAAAGACCACCAGAGGGTCAGGGCACCTTCTCTATGAGAACAGGCTGAGAGGGTTGCATTTCTTAGGCCTGGAGAAGTCTCCAAGGAGATCCTACAGAACTTTCCAGTACCTAAAAGGGCCCTCTAGCAAAGCTGGAGAGGGACTTTTTACAACAGCATGCAGTGACAGGACAAAGGACAATGGCTTCAAATTTAGAGAGAGTAAGTTTAGATTGAAAATTAGGAAGAAATTCTATACCATGACAGTGGTGAGGCACTGGAGCAGGTTGTCTGGAGATGTTGTGGATGTCCCATTTCTGGAAGCTTCCAAGGCAAATTTGGATGAGGCTTCGAGAAACCTGGGAGATGTCCCTGCCCATGCCAGGGTGTAGGAACTAGGCAATCTTTAAGGTACTTCCAACACAAACCATTCTGTGATTTTATGAAATGCTGAGATTTCAGGGCCAGATGAAAAAAATCAGGTCCACTTTGAAAAAGCAGGCACATTTTTGAGAAACGGGACATTCAGATCCCAAGGGGTCCAAGAACTCATGGAGAAGCTGGAAGCCTCTCACCCTGTTATCAGTCCAGTGCTCAGGGCAGTCTGCACGATTTCCTGCAAATTCTCCACTGCCAGTATGGGACAACATCTGCTCTGGGGCTGGGAGCAGATACCAGTCCTGCCTGTGACACTGGGCCTGCCCAGAGGTATTTGTGTCACATACTGTGTTTGTGCCTGGTTTTAAACCCACGGTTTCCAGGCTTTGTCTGTCTCCCATTTATGGAGCACAGTGCAGTGGCTGCCAGAAGAAGGTGTTTTGCATCTCCTCTCCTGTACAGCAAGATAGGAATGTGGTCTAGCAAGGTGCTAAGCCCCCAGATTGGGAGCAAAGCATGTCAAACCATTATTCGCTTAAGGCAAACACCAGCCATGGGAGGGAAAACTGCTAACTTTCAAGTTAGTACAGTTGGCAGATGGCTTACCCAGGTCTATAATGTCAATGTGGATATTGTAGATTTTGTATCTTTTTAAATAGGTGTGAATAATGGCTTTCAGTCACTTCTGGCTGACTGCTGTGTTCACATCTAATGTTAAACAGCATATTGGCAGTGGGAATACAAGAACAGTGGCAAATAGTTCATATCAATGGCTACTCGTTTTCATTTCTTTTGCTTCAAGAATCTCAGGATGTAGAGAATCATACTGTGCTGAACTTGCTTTCTCAATGATTCAGAAGTGTTGCTGCATGCCTAGTTTGTGCAAGTATTTGTTGCAGTTTTCTCTTATGCTGAGACATTTCTGTGAAAATACTGCCATGTATCTCTTGATAGAGAAATACTCTAACATACTAATGAAATTACCAACTCTTTAAAATTTGAGCCAAATATCCCACCTCCTCCCTGAATGCTGTTAGTAGAATAAATGTAGCTATTAATAGAGTGAAGAATCTCTGCTGTAGTCAGTGTTAGACTCTGGTAAAATACTGCTCCAACCAGTAAGCTCCTCTCTTCTCTTTGCTGTTTACTGTTGCATTCTGTGGTACTACATCCAACACACAGACCAGTTTTGGAAACATATCTTCTAAGAACTGATCTCTTGTCTAACACTGGCAGTTCACAATTATTTGTTGCTTGAAGCAAACTTTCAGCTTACCCAGCACAGCTTGTAGAAAAGTTTGTGGTTTATTCCAGTCTTTGATTTGCTGATTGGTCATGTTTATCATAAACCACAAGGGGTTGTGAACTGCCATGCATTAAAGATCTTAATTTCTATTACTACAACATCCAAACAACAGGGTGGCTTCAAAAGCCTCCTGTAAGGTGTAATTCACAGTTTAAGGCATTTCTACACTATTGCTGAAGAAAATGTAGCCATAAAGGTTTAATGGGTTTAGATAAAGTCTGACCACTGTAGACAAAATATATAATAGCTTTACATATTTCTATATATAGGTGTGTTCATGCTCAATAATATTTCTGATTCAGCCTCCCATTTAGTACTGTTTCATTAACTGATCTCTGGACTCCCATGTAAGGAAAAGTACAGCTCTACCAAAGGCACCCACGACAGTTTTTTACATGCTGAAGGCCCACACAGTGTTGTTCTGTAATCAACACCAGGTATTAAAAAAATATCAGAAGCCAGAAACAGGGAAAGGGCGGTACCTAGTACCAAGGGAAATTGTACCAGCATAATCAACACTTATCCTTGGTAAGGAGTGTGTAGGTGATGGAGAGGAAATGCAAAATGTATTGCACAGCTTCCAGTGCCAGCTGAGCAGCTACATATAAATGTCACTATGTTTCTTTGCCTCAAAGATATTCTCTGTTCATCGAAACTGTAAAAGTATCTCTGCTGATTAAGACAATCCAGATGTTTTGCATTGTGTAGTTAATATTTTTAACAAGAGAACTGAGATTTTGTGTAGCGGTAGTAAAAACCGACAAACATGCTGTCATAAGCTTTATTTTTTATAAAGGGTAGGGAGCGAGGAAGCCACTATTCACACCCAGAGCAGGCCCATCATATAGGACGAAGAAGGTTAATGGTCTATGAGAAAAAACTCATGGTGACAGACAAGGCTCCAGTGTACTTCTGTACAGGGCCAAAGGAAAGGTCAGTGGTGGGCAACCACACTTCTAATGGCAACTTGCACAGGTAGGTAGTGATAGGAAAAGGGGAAATTGTTTCAAACTTTAAAAATAAAAAATAAAGTGTGTAAGGGGGGAAATTTGGATTAGATGGTAGGAAGAAATTATTTTTCAGAGGGTAGTGTGACCCTGGAACAGATTGCCCGGAAAAGTTGTGGATATCCTGTCCCAAAGCCAGGTTGGATGTGGCCCTGAGCACCCTAATCAAGTGGATGGCATTGCTGCCCATGGTGGAAAGGGTTGGAATTAAATGTTCCTTAAGGTCCCTTCCAACCCATGCCACTCTATGATTCCATGATAATGCTGAGGCTAGCAAAGACCAATTCTCAAATTTTACCACTGTTCATTTTTGCAGGATTTTGTCATTAATAGTTTAATCATGCCTTGAATTTTCAATCTGTTTACAGGCATTAAATTTTTAATTAACATTATTAATTCCATTTTTTACAGCTCCTTAAAGCAGGATTTCTGGAGATGGTAAACATTTAACTGCATTTTGCTGAATGCATATTCTATATAAATTTATAGAATGCTGAAAACTAATAGAGGACCATGAAAAGGAGTGGTAGAAAGTTACTTTTTTTTTACTTTGAAAATGTCAGTTTTATGAAGTCTTATGAGATTCCTGAAGGGCATCATTTTAATGCTGTGCATTCATCTAGCCAGTGTGACGAACTCCTGCTTGGCACAATCACTGCTCAAATCTCAGCTTGGCACATGACAGCCATTGAAGATCTGGACCTTAACATTTCTGAAGAGGACTTTGATGCAGGCATTTAAGCATTTCCAACTAACTCTTTTGCTTTTGAGAGAGGTAGGCAGGCTGTAAGGGAGCCTGTAAAGCTCCCTCTTGGTCAATCCTGAGTAAGTAATCCCACGGGGTATATGAGGCTACTTGTGGAATTATTTCTTTAACACTCACTCTGAGCCTCAAGGCTCAACAGATCATTGTGCCACAAGTGCTAGATTTCAGGGTCTCCTGCAAGTGTGAAGGAATTGAACTAATAATGCTGATGAAGAAGGTGTGAAAGAGTGTGTGCCGTTGTTCCCCAGAAGAAGGAAGAGAAGATGCTACTTAGTAGTCTGGACCTGTGTTTTTACCTAGGAAAGCAGATTTGAAGTTGCTTGAAGAATCTGGAACCAGTGGTTTTCCAGAATGTCACCGTAGTTCCACAAGTGTCTGCAGACAACAGCCACAGTTTCTGCTCAGAAATTACAGGGCTGCATTAAAAGTTAAAAATAGCAACATAAGAAAAAAAAGCATAAATCCATGTCTTATGACTCTTCTGCATTGTTTCAAAGTTCTCCACCTCAGATACCATGGCAGGAGCTTCCTGTTGGCAGATTGTGATGGACTAACCCCAGCAGGCAGCTAAACCCCACATAACCACTCCCATCCTAGTGGGATGGGGAAGACAATCAGAAGGCTTAAAGGCAGAAAAATTATGTGTTGTGATAAAAACAGTTTAATTAGTAAATAAAAATCTGCACAGGCAAGCAAAAAACCTCAAACTATCCATTCACCACTTCCCCTTAGCAGGCTCCAGGAAAACAGGGCTCCATCGTGAGTGTTTCATCTCTGATCATCACCAATGCACAGAACATAAAATAAAATTTCCTTCATAAATCTTTTCCAGATATCTGGACTTCTTTACTCCTCTAATGTTTAATCAACTCAAATGCAGTCCTCCTTCTGATGTTAGGAAGACTAATAAACTTGTCATGTGAGGAGGGTTGTCCAATGACTTCCAGTTTCTCATTAGCAAATCAGAATCTGATCTTGGTTAGCCTGAATGGGGGACTGGAGGAGGGGGAGTAAGCAGCTTTCACTGCATTAATTAGCTCACATCTTCCGAATGCTGACTGTAACAACAGTCCTTCACATGGTTGATGCTCTTCTATGTGCCGAAAGAATGAAAAACATTTAAGTTCCTAGCATTGAGCTATAGCCAGCATAGATTTGTGCCGCACCTCTCAGGTGTTCCGAGAGCTGACTGCCAGGGTTGGTCAGCACCCCGAGAAGCGGCGAGGGGGTGTCCCTGGGGTCAGGTCCACGCTCGCCAGGATCCTGGGACCCCAAGCCGGGGGTTGCAGCTTTCCGAAGCAGGCAGGCAAAAGCTACCGCGGCTGCCGAAACTGTAGCAAAGCGAGGGGCTCCCGAGACGGAAATTACGACACTGAAACAAAGTATCGGGGGATCCGTGCTCCGTGAGCTCTGAGAGCGGAGAAACTCAGTAGCTGAGAGCCCTGAGCCCAGCGTGCATCAGCCTTTATTGTGATCATAACAACCAATGGAATCGGGGCACCGAGGAGGGACGAGGGAGGGACAAGGGGAAAGGGACCAACAGAGGGTATTTCGGGGAGGGGGCTGAGAGAAGGACAAGGGGGGAAACCAACCAACTACCGAGTAGAAACGAACATGCTAGAAACTGAGGGTGATAGACAATTGATGAACATAGGCATAAACCAATGGGGAGAGAGTGGCTGGCTTACTAAGAACACACCCCATTCAGCATCTACCACACCTTGCCCTGCCTAAAGGGGAGTCCTGCTGCTCCTTGGATCTGTTTCACCAAGGGCTTTCTCGGGGGTGTTATTCTTAGCTTCAACAGCCACCACAGATTTGGAGTCTGCATTTTGCAGAGAGCGGCACTCATCCACTTGGGCCATTTTTAGTGATGAGCTAAGAAGCAGCAATAAGCAGAATGGGATTTGTGTCCCAGTTAGCAGTGATCATGACTACTTATTGGCAAAAGCGTTTTACCAAAAAAGGACTGACGTCTTATTTACAGAGGAGTTTTCAGAGATTATGAAGTTTCTACATATCCTGACTTTGTTTCATCCTTTTATGCCTCTGTGTGTACACATGCACGTGTAAATGCATATATATATTTCCATATCCATGTATACACAGAGCAGGAGTATATCCCATTACTGCTAGCATTGCTGTGCAGCTCTTTCAAGAAAAGGGCTGGGACTTCCTGTGGTCATATGCATAACTCTAGAAAGCTCTGTAGGTTTGATCAGAGAAGCAAATATGGAGAAGCAAATGTTTATGACTGTCCCCCAGCTACTGCTTGTTAACACAATAAATTGACCTCCATTAGTTAGTGAATACATTGCAGATTTAAAAAACAGAGGTGGTCACTTTAGAGCTCAGTTCTGTCTTCATATTTGGCTTCTAAGTACGTCAGTATTGGGCCTTTAGACTGGTGCTTGTCTTACAATTTTCCCAGAAAAACAATCTCATCTGATTTTAGAGTCTTCAAAAGAAACCACTAAATCTTTTGGAAACTAGTTCAAAATGAATATCGCCTGTTTAAAATGTGGTATCTTTGTGCCATCTAGCTTTGACACCTCCTGCCTCTTTTTCAGTTTTTCTGCTGCAAATCAAATAATTCTCCAATACTTCCTGCAACCCAGAGCAAGTCCCTGTACATTCGTAAGTTGCTTCAGAGAGCTCCTTTTGGCAAAGCTGCACAGGTCCTGAAGTCTCTCACTGAGAACAAGGTCTTCACATGGCACCAGAAATGAGGTGAGAGCAGAGATGAAAAATACACACTAGCAGAATTTAGTTGACTTGCTGGGGTCATATAGGAATGAGATTTGGTTTGTGCAAGAATGGTGTACCAAAATACCTCAGGGCTTCGTTGTCCTCCATGTTATAATTCTTCCTGAATGTAGAAGGGAAGAACTAGGGTGGAGAGTGGAGGTACAGACTGTGACTGGAAACAGCTGGGAACACAGCATCAAGTCTCATAGTTTCTTGTCCTGCAGAAGACATGGCCAGCACAGCAGCAGTTCCTGAATATGGTTTATTCAATCCAATTGTAGAGGATTTCTCAAAATTTCTCTTCCTGCAGCACTGTCTGAATTGATTCTGGATCTTGTTCCAGTATCAAGCTCCTTGTAGAATGGAAGATGTTATCAAGTATATGCTACGTTGGACTTGGGGGACTTGGCTCTACCTCACAGCTGAGCTACAGAGTTCTTATGCCATCTTGGGCACCATCATCCTGACCTTTCAGCTAGAATCCTTGCACATATCTACGAGGGAGTTTCAGGATCTTCCTCTCCCCTAGACTCAGTCAAGGTCTTTCCTTGTGTCAGACACAATGGATGAAATGTTGGTGCTGCTGGTCCCATTAAAGCTGATGCTAGATTTTCACCCAAGTTTCAAACACAGGAATCATAGTGGTGATCCTGTCCCTGCAAGGTTGTGGCTCAGGCACTCACTAGTCCTTGCCCTGCCTTCTTGCTTGCCCATGCCTTCATTCAGTGGAAAACCCCCACGAGGGTTTGTGCACCTCGTGGGTCTCAAACTCTCTATAAAGTGCCCAGACTGAGGTTCTCTGGTCCCAGTTCAGTAAGGACTGATTTCAAAGACAGGCCTGTCATCAGGAATCTTTTGGCTGTATGTCACAAATAAATCAAAAGGCCAGAATCCCTCCTTTCACCTCCTCCCACTGCACACTGGGATGATCTACCTGTCTGTCCTGTCTATTGCTCTGCAAATCCCCATGGTCCTGCTCACTGTAGACAGCTGCTGTCAGACCTACTTGTAGCATGCATTGTCATGACTTGGCCAGGCAGATGTTTATGGGATGAGCACTTTTCTGCAGGAATTTTTATTGATTCGAGCACCAACACTTTCCTGATACACCTAATTCAAGGCCACACCAGTAGCATTTTCTTTTCTGTCTCCTGGACACCATGATGTGAGAGGCAGACACAGAGTGAGTCTGATGCCTTTCTTGGCACAACGAAGGTGGAACCAACTGAGCTCTCCCCGCCCCGCGTCAATCCTCACAGCCACCTCTCAACATCTTTGATTTCAGCATGGTTCTTTCATCTTTGTGAAAAATATGCCTGATGCAGTGATTCTGGACTCTCTTTTGATATCTTGCTGATCACTGAAACAGGAAATTGACCTCTGGAGACCCTTGAAGGTTTGTATTCTTATTAACACACAAGTGAAAGCTCTTGTTTGGGAGTATTTGTTCCTCTCTGTCTGGATATATTGTGTGTTCTATCAAAAATCCTCTCAGAAACTTACATGCTCCCAATTCTGCTGCATGCAGACTCATGATCTATCTGTTACGTGCTGTCTGTTACAGCAGTACCTTGCCCTGCGCTATCACTCACTCTAGGCTGCTTCAAATCAAACACCAGCAAACAAACATCTTCTAACAAACATCGGAGGGGTGTGAGCTGTTTCAATCAGTTTCAGCACTAGCCTCTGTCATATTATGTTACTCACAAGCCATGCTGATTGTCACAAATGACATTTTGTTTTAGGCACTAATCAAGCAGTGGTCCTCCAGTGTGTCCCTTTCATCTGGTTAGCAGAGTGGCTTTGAAAGGGCTCAGTGGAAGAGCAGACCAATAACATGCTGACATGTTATTGGTCATTGGTCATGTTAATTCCAGCTGCCTCAGGCAAAAAGGCATTTGTTTGGCCAAACTCATCCAGAAAATCTACTATTCTGAGATACGGCAGGGTTGTACTGATCAGGAGGGAAAGGCATCTTAGTCAAAGAGAAATTAAAATATTCGTTATATCCCCAGCATGTCATCTCTTTTTAGAGCCTTGTCCTGCCTTCTTTAATCAAGCTATAAGCACCACCTTGCTCTGGAGATGATTTTACAGAAGAAACAGGGCTGTCCACAGAGAGAACCATGAAGAAGTTGGGTAAGACATAGCACACTTAAACTATCGTACACTTATTTCACTGCTTAACTGTCTCCACATGTTGACTGAATGCACCTGAGGACTCTTTCTGTCTCATCCATCTGAAAGTCATGGCAGACAATATATTCTACCACCCCACAGAACTATGTATGTACCTCATGGTTGCATCTGTACAGCACTTCCATACCCTTAGTCTTAAACAGCCAGTCTGTGGCCAGGTGGATCAGGATTTCCCCTGATCCAAAAAAAAGGGTTTTTTTGTAATGAAGGAGAAATTCAATGGCAACTGCTCAGCAATGGCAGTTTATGACAGAGGAATTACCTGGTGTAGTTCACAAGAAGACTTAACTGCCGAACCAGTTAAACTGACTGGAAGCAGGAATGCCAAAAACAGATCAAACACCATTTAAAGGAGTGAAGATTCCTTTGCTGCTGAGGAAAGAAATGCTCCAGTGTTATCTTGCAAGATCTCGTAATTCAAGTGGTCAGGGGCCACTTTGGTAGACAGAGCTGGTGCTGGGGAATTAACCCAATGCTGGGCTGAGGTGCTCCATGCCAACAATCACATGATGGGTGCAGGTGCAAGTGTGCATACAGAATCAGCTCATCCTGCATCTTTGTAGACTTCTTGGAGAACCATCAGTGACAGCAGGACTGTGTCCAAGGCACCTTCTGTTAGATCTCTTTATACTTAAGTAAAAACACATGTTTAATTCACCCCAAGGAATAAAATAAAACAGTCATTACCTGTGTATTCTTATGTAATATAAAGTCCTACTTGCCTAAACGCAGCAAGGCTCAAATATCAGCTTCTTTGCTCATATGTCGGCCAATATTTTACCATAAAGTCTTCTTTTAGTTTCTTCCTCTGTATTCCTTGACAAACAGATTCTGGAATTGGCTGGAGTTTTTCATTCTGCATCCACAAGGAGGTTTGTTTTTTCATACACTCATTCTGGATGAAAAATGGTTATGTACACTGTACATGTGGACATTCACAGATGCTCATGAACACACAGAAACATCCTCTCCCCCCCCCCCCCCCCCCCCCCCCGCCACCCCCCATTATAGACATTCCCCAAGCACCAGGAGGAGCCTTAGTCTGAATTGAAATGAACCCACTAAAATGAATCGGCTTTGAGAACCTCACACTAGCTCCAGAAGTTTGTAAATAACAAAGCCCTCAAAGACTAGTAGGCAAAACAAGCAATGGCAGTCTTTGCCACCTCATCCTAGATTTGCTTCTCTGTAGGCATGGAGGTTCACATGGAAATGCTAATTCACTTGTTGGGGTCTAACTAGGGAAAAGAAGGAAACTCAGTAAAGGCTCTCCATTAACAGAGACAGATGTTCCTGCTCTATTGGCAGAATCCTTTCTTTTCACTAAAGTGATGCAGCATGTGAAAGTGAAAAAGAAAAAAAAAACCACATGCATCAATGAAATATGTAGCTCTGTCAAGCGAAGAGATAAATATCACAGTGTAATCAGTACCTCTGTAGGTGTGTTTTCTGGTTTTGGTGGATGAATGGGTAATTTCTCTACTACTTGCTAAATACGCCTAAGAGTGAAATGCAGCCTCCAGAGGCACTGAGAACCAGAGCCTGTCAATTCCAAATGTAGACATCTTGTAAATTCTCTTTGTGCCTCAGACCCACACAGTCACTAATGACGGTTTCTGTCATTCAAACCCGTTTTTTAAATTTCTGGTTTTATTTCTCCAGGAAACTTCAGCCCAGGATAGGAGAAATTACTTCAGTGTGCATTTGACGGGAATGTACACACACAGCCCATGAAACATTGAACAAGGCAGACAATAAATGCTGTTACTTAAACAAAAACACCAGTACTAATGTTCTGTCAATGCTCTAGCTCAAGGTATATTAGTCTAGTGTGTCCTCTTCTCACTCTGAAACTAAACTCCAGTTGTTGCCTTTTCCCCCAGCCTGGAAAAGAAACTCGGGATCATTTTAGCAAGGAGGTAATATAAGAGAGGATCTTTAATTTGAAGGTCTTCAGGAGCAGTTATGGAAAGGTGTCCATAAAAGCCCACCTCCTCCAGGGGTGAGTACATATTTATAGTTTTTAGGAAATTAGCAGAATTGATTAAAAGCACCAATAAGGAGAACAAGTGGTGATTCAATTCTCCCCCAGGTCCAGTCCCTCTTCTGGAGGCCCCCTCTCAGCACCGGCTGTACTTTGTTTATGAAAATGCACCTCAGAGTTGTTCTCGGCCTTGGCTCCCAGGAAGAACCGAGATAGGACAGGGCCTTGTACCCCCCGGGGCTTGGAGCTCTGGAATTTGTTTTGTTCCCTTTCTGCTTAGGGGAAGGCCATGGAAAAGTACTGGAAAAACTAGCTATTAATACAGTAGGCTACAGAGCTACAAATATATGTGCAAAGAGTACAGAGAACACATAAAAGAAAAAAGGCAAAAACCAAATGGCATCACAGTCACTGTGATTGACAGTCCCTCTGTTCCGAATCAAATGGCTGTTTGTTCCTCCCTCCTTTCCTGTACCTTTTTATTCTTTAGGGAAGGTACAATGATATTGAAAGGCATTTTGTGGGGAAAAAAAAAAGAAATCTGGCCACAGCTCAAGACTGTATACCAATTATTTCTTTTAACCAGGTTCTGAAGCTCTGTCAGTGAATAAGCAAATATAAATCTAGCTTTCAGAGTAGTCCTTGCAGGTCGTCTGTTGGTTATACATACATTTCTTATACACTATGATGCAACATCTGGAAGGAGATAGTATTCTCACTGGCAGGTAATCATTTAACAATTGATGTGTTTAACGTGATATATTTTCGACATGGAGAAAAGCAATATGCAAATATACCAGCATAAGAATAAAAAAGCTAATAAAACAGAATACTATAATACAAGGATCGTAGGATATAAGATGCAATATGCCAGATGCAGATGGTGTGGATCCCATGAAAATATCACACCAATGATATCCAGCAATTTGTTCAATTTCTGTTGCAATTCAAAAATTCCAGCAGGTATCATGGTTGATTGCAATAGTCACTTGTTTTTGTTACATAATAGCTTTTTCATACCTGATTTTTAAGGTTTTCAGTTCTTCAATTTGAGAGTATACTGTGTTCCATATTGGTCCTAACAGGCGAAGTCGAAGTCCAGAATTCTGCCAGCATTGATAAGAGATTTTTGATATTTGGACCTCACTGTCCAAGTCACTGTAGAGTTTACCAGTTTTTGTGGGTTTACATGATAGAACACCAGATTTCTCAATGCAAGGGTTAGCATTGAAGCTTCCTATCTTTTTAGATGTTGTCAACATTGTCTCCAGTTATAACACCTCATCATAAAGTTCCAGGGAATATTTAGTATACTCTCTAGATAGTTACTTTCTGTAGTATGCAGGTTGAATGACAGCTTTCACTTATTCATTTATCAGCTCCTAGTGGAGGAGAAAGAAGACTTAAGTCTTGGACTGTATTCAAGCCTCACTAATGACTAGTTTCATTCTCACAGTATCCACAGTTTCCCTTATTCCTTTCCCTTGAAAGTCCAGCGAAGTGACTCTGTGTTTTTTGAGTGATAAGTGTTGAATCCTCTCCTGATTTCCTGAATACTACACCAAGGTATTTAAAGTATACTGACGGTGTTGTTCAGTACATGCATCTTATTCATTAAGAATATTAACTTTATCACTTTTCCAGGGAACAGCTGCAGTGGGTGGCTCAGGGATGCTGTTCAGGGCTCTGTAATCTACTGTCAGTCACCATGTGCCATGAGATTTTTCTACTGGCAGCTAGGAGAATGAGACTCAATAACAATTCCCCACTCCTCTAGTTATTTTATCAATTAGTGATAATATTAATCTATCAATTCTTCTATCAACATCAATTCAAAATCTTATCAATTCAATTATCTAATTCTTTCATCAATGCACAGGATGGATAGCATTAGAAGACAACTTGCAATGTGAAATGTCAGCTAGAGTGCTATGGGATAAAGGAGCAGCTGTCTGCAACAGATTGACAGCCAGGGATGTGTTCACGTGAGGCAAACTGTGAGCCAAAGGGTGTGGTGCACCTTTCCCCACTTTCCCCGTGAGACCACCCATGACTGTCCCTTCAATACATGCTAGCCAAAAACCGAGCAGGAGGTGAGTGAACACAGCCCATGAGTCTAACTGTCTAAAGGCTAGCTTTTAAATCTGCACTTCAACACTGCAATAGCAGGTCTGCTTTTCTTCAGTTTGATGTTCTGCCTAGTCTGGCTACACTCTTTTACCATTACTCAGTAGTTAGGACAATCAGCAACTTCACATTGGGTTTAAATATTAGCCACCATGTCTAATAGTCATTTGAAAAAGCAGGTCCATATTTCTGCTACTACTTGTTCAGAAACAGAAGGATGCATGCATGGTGTTTTACAGTGTGGGATAAAGCTGCATTATCTACTACAATGTCATATTCTGCATTGTAACATGGAAGAGCTTCACGACATCCCTCTTTGATAGGCATTTTAATATATCTGAAGACTAGAGTACAAGAAATTTAGAATGACTGAAGTTGTTTTAGCTGGGTTTCTTCTGGGAAACCTGTGCCACCACAGGGCAGAAGTCTTGTATTTTACACAGATGCTGACTATCAGGCTTAATCCAGAACAGCAACTGAAAGGATGAGAAATATCCTGCCACTGACAAAGCAAAATGCATGATGAAACCACCTACCTTTTGCCTCCACTGTCCCTTCCACACTGTATTTCTCATACTCATTTGAACTGCATATTTTTCCATACAAATCAAAACTTCTTGGAGAAGAGTTACTCTAAACTGAAGAAGGGTTAATTTAGATTAGGTATAAGGGGCTTGGGAAATGTGAGAGTTTAGCATTAAAAACTGAGGCTAGAAAACAAAAAATGCTAAGTTCCTCAGTTATCCTGTCTGATTTATTGGGGGCTTATTTTCTTTGGTCTCCTTTTCTGACCACATACCTGCAGAAGTCCTTCTTATTGTTCTTATAATTGTGGTAAAGTTTCTCCTCTGATTGGGCTGTCTTTCACCTGGATTAAGACCTCAATACACTCCAGGAGTCTCCTGGCCTGCTTACAGCTTGCTGTGTACTTTTCCAGCAGATATCACAGGGGTTGATGCCCCCCATCAGGATCAGAGCCTGGAATGTGAATCTTCCTGTAGCTGAAGTTAAAACACTTCACTGACATCCTTCCCTAGATCTGGTGGCTTGTAGTAAACATCAACCACTAGGCTTCCCTTGTCGGCTTGATCCCAGTTTTTACCCATAAATTTTCACCCACTTCACCTGTTCATTGTTGGCTTTCCACGGCAGCTCTGTGTTATGGGTTATCCATTTTTTGCACAGAAGGTAACATCCTCCCCACTGCTGCACACTCCTCCCTCCCTGCCTGTCCCTTCTGAAGTTTATAGGCACTGCTGCAGTGCTCCAGCCATGCAGTTTGTCCCTGCATGTCTCAGTGACAGGGATTAGAGCCCAGTGTGCAGCTGCAGTGGCTCCCAGCTGTATCTGCTCCCCACGCTGCAGGCATTGCTGCACGGGCACTGCACCTGGGCTACAGGTTGTCTCATCCCTTTGGATGGATATTCCCCAATGCCTTTGAGGCATTTCACAGGTCAGTTATCATACCAATTTTCAGGGTCCATAATCAGTTTTTCAATCTTGCCCGCCTTCCTGGCAGTAATTTTCTTTTTCTAATAATCAGGGACTTGCAGCACCAACAGAAATAAAACAGAGATAATGAAGGATTCATGGTAGAAATCATCCCATTGCAAAGTCTGGCTTATGCAAAGTCTTAAACACCACTTCAGCAGCTATCAGCTTTTAAGAGATGCTCCAGGCAGAGTGGATGTTTAACTTTTTTCAATTTAGTGAAACAATATATCTAATACCAGTCTTCAACATTGTATCACAGTAAGAATCCTGAAAATCATATATGTAAATGATTCTTCCAGACCATTGGGAGAGATATGGAAACCTAGACTCCAATTTTGTATTGTTTTTTAGGTAGCATTCTAAGTTGGTAAACTTCAAAATAAAAATCACAACAAAGGAGGGGAAAAAAAGCTTTTTATAACTTTTCCCTGGATCTATTTTACATAAACTACCAAGGAGTGTAACTGTGGATAACCATCAGTAAGTTTCTGTTTAGAAAAATGAGTTAACAGTTGTTTCAAACCTTAGATAAAACCTTGTCTTTAAGTACATGAAGACCTTAATTAGATCTGAAGGCTTCTTTACACTGGTAAAAGCTTGCCTGTTTTCCAAATGTGGGACTTACCCTAATAGTGTATTAGACTAAAGGTAATATCTCTTACCCTACTTGAGTAAAACGACGCTCCAGAAAAAAAAAATCTGGATCTAGCTTTTGCAATGATATTATCTTGAAAAGGCTTTATTTAAATTTAGAACCAACAGGAAAATGGAACACCAAAGCACCAGAAGCAAATGAAGCGCAGTGCACCACAGCTGTCAGGTAATGTCTGCAAGACTCCTGCCCCAAATTGCACAGAAACAGCCTTCCTGAACTTCCAGACAGCCTGTGGTCTGGAGTGTGTGTTACACCAACAGTTGAAGTAGCTTCATACTGCAGAAATATCTTTTCTTTGCTTCTACATACAAAAACATTAGAAAGGTTGTCTTGGCTGAAGGGCTGGTGCTATTTTCACCCCTTTTCCTGTAGTGTAAAAGGAGTATTCAAATTTGCCATTTTTGGAGGGCTCACAAAAAAGGAAGTCTGTGCCACAATGCACTTTTAGGTATTACCTTCAACATGGGAGTAGTTTCAAAGCCACTTCCCCCCAGGAAGTGAGTGAAAAATGAATCATAAAAGCAATAGTGGCTCTGTTCGTCACTTTGTGCCAGCTGTGAACTGCCAAGAGCTTCATGCAGGCTGCATGTGCGTGCCAGAGAGCAGCAATCTGAAAGAGGTGCAGACACCTCGGAAAGGTGAAGTGGAAGAGGTGACAGGATAGTACTTCAGACCCTCATGTTTCACAGAATCAGGAGATAGGAGCTGTTGAAGTTGTTTCCGGTTTCAGGGCTGGAGACCTGAAACACTCCATGAAGCTTAAGCAAAAAAAGCAAGGAAGGTTTTGAATGACCTTAAAAATTTGTTGGGACACAAGAATCATATCAATAGTCTGCTACAAGCCCGAGAGTTGTTAATCCTCGGGGGATGGTCACCTGGTCCCACACTGAATGAAAACCTCAACTAAATGACATGGGGTGAGGGAAAATACTGGCACAGTGGGGCAATGCTGGCAAACGCAGGATTTGCGGAAACATTTCCCACCCACAGCATTGCACAGGAGAAGGCAGCACTGCTGTGATGTGCAAAATGAAACGAATTCTCTGTCTGCACATTTAGATCTCAGAGAATTACTGCTCTTCCACTGAGGACAGCAAGTGCACCCCTCTAGATAGTAAATGTCCCCGTAAGTTTTCTTTGTCAATACATGTATAATTTTCCCCACTATTCCACTCTTCCTGAGAACCAGACTCGTTGGGTTCGCTCGGCACACGCAGCCGTTTCTTCGCATCGCAGAGACGCACGGACGCACGCACAGAGGCACAGAGGCATTTCCCTCACTTTCAGAGAAACTCTTAGCTGCTTTCCCGGTGTCCTCGCATGTCAGTGGATTTGCTAGAATGTTTTTCCTCTGACAAGGAAGGAATAAACCCGCGTCACAGTGACAGCGTGTCAGCGTCCCTGTCCTTAACCTATCCCTTTACCAACATCCTTGACTTTTTAGCATACACCGGCAGGCGCGGTGTGTCCCTGTGAGGGACCGGTATCTCCCGCCCCCCGCTGACGCCTGGATGGGGCGGTCCCCGCTCCCCACACGTGCCCGTGGGGGCCGGCTCGCCCGTCGATCGCGACCTTTGCCCCCTGCCCCCGGGCTGTCGCCCCCGTCCGCGGAGCGCCGTGCCGACTCGGGGGGCGCGGAGCCGGACAGCGAAGGCGCCGGGCCCGCGGCGTTGCCCTCTCCCGCGGAGACGGAACGCGGGACAGGGCGAGGATGGTGCCGGGCTCTGCGCGCAGGGGCTGCTCGGAGAGGGCTGCGGCCCGCCGGGGGTCCCGGCACAGATTCCGCTGCCGCTGTCCCGAGGGGGCCCCGCCGCAGTGCGGGGCGGCCGCGCCTGTGCGCGCCCCGCGGGTCGTCACGCCCTGCAGCAGCGCTGCTGTGGGCGACGAGAGGCCTTGGGGAGGCGCCGGACTGCCGGCGGGCCGCTGGGGCTGGAGGCAGGGAGGGAAGGAGGGAGGCAGGGAGGGAGGAAGCAGGCGGGGAGACTTCCTCCTCCTCCTCGGCGGCAGCAGTAAGCAGCTTCGCCGCTGGAGCGGCCGGCACGGCTGGGCACCGGCCCCCCCCCCGCTCGGCGGTGGGCTGCGCCCCGGCCGGGGGCTCCCCACGCCGCCCATGCCACCCACGCGTCCCCGCTGGCGCTGACCGCTCCGCCGTCCCCGCGGTGGGGCTGCTCCCGGGGCGGCGGTCGCCGCCGGCCGTGCGGAGCGGGCAGCGATGCCGGTGGCAGCCCGCTCGGCAGCCCCCGGGGCGCAGCCCGATGCCGGGTTCCCTGCCCCTGCCCGCCGGCGGGACCGCGGCGTCGCTCCGCGCGGCGAGGAGAGCGGCGGCGAGCAGCAGCTCCGTCAGGCCGGCGAGGCGGGCCGGCGCGGCAGATGGGTGGCTTCTTCCGCCGCCCCCTTCCTGCCTGCCTTCTCCTCCTCCCCTCCGCCGCCCCCCGCCTCCTCCGTTGCCTCCTCCCCCGCTGCTGGGGCCGCCGTCGCCGCCTCCACCTCCCCCTCGGCTGCCTCCCTTCTCCCGGCACTCCCCCGGACCCGCGCCCGTGTCCGCTCCTGCTCCGGCTTCCCGGGACTCGCCATGAGCGGCGGTTCCGGTCGCTTACCGCCGCCCGCCGCCCTCTGCCCGCCGCCGCCCCTCCACGGGCCGAGCTTGCCGGAGGCGGGAGCGCGGAGCCAGGGCCGGGGCAGCCCCGCCGGGCACGGCGCACCCCGCGGCGCCCCGGGCGCCAGAGCCCCGCCACCAGGTGAGCGGGAGAGGGGCCCCGGGGGACGGGGAGCGGGTCCGGGCGTCCCACCCCCGGCTGGCAGCGCAGCCGGCCGGCAGGGCCGCGGAGTTGCCCTCGGCAGCGTCTGGGGTCCGTCCCTAGGTGGGGGCCACAGGCGGGACGGGACAGGACGGAGGGCAAACTCCCTCTGCTCTGAGCACGGCGAGGCGAATCGCGGCGGCGGCTGGCGGCAGGCCATGTGTCGCCCAGCCGGCAGCGAAGTGCTCGGGGCCGCCTTTGAGCCGGTGCCCGGCGCGGCGATGGCTCTTTCCCCGACGGTCGGTCGGGATGCGGCGGTGCGGACGCGGGCGGCCCGCAGTGCTGGCGCTCGGGCGGGCGCCTCTGGCTGTGGCGCTGCCGCCGCCGGCGCTCCCCAGCCCCGCGCCCCTGCCCGCCGTGCAGCCGCAGCGGTCGCGCCGTGCGGGGCACCGTGTGCGGTCGCCCGCGTCTCATCACACTTTGATGTGCCCTGGGCAGCGCCGGGGCCTCGCCGGCTCTGCCGCCCTCCCTCCCCGGCGCAGCGGCCGCCGGCCTTCTGCAGCCTGCCGGCTGCGCCCCGCTCCTGGAAGGATTTCTGTGTGTGTGAGCGAGAGAGAGAGGGGGCGATGTGTCCGTGTCCGTATCCGTGCCCGGAGCCGGACTCCGCCCCTCGCAGCGGGCTGCCCGTAACTGCGGGAATTCACGGGGCGCAGTGACCGGTCATATCGAGTTCCTGCGTGGAGCTCCACAATGCTGACTGCAAGTCAGGCTCTTGCCTTGTGAGACCCCCGCTGAGTGTCTTCGGGCCTCTCATCGTCAGTCCCTCGGACGTGTTTTTGGATTTCCTCTTAGAAACCGCCCCACAGCAGGGTCCCTCTGAAGGGCTGGTTTTGGACGTGTGGTTCGTTCATCCCGAAGCTTCAATGTTTTCAGGACTGTGGTCCTAACATACGGGTTGATGTGCTTGTTTATAGTCAAACACAAGAGCCGCTTCCAAGGCTGTGCTGGAGTTTCCCACATGCTTATATTTAAACGCGTGTCTGTGTGGTTTTGGGATCAGGGCCTTAGATGTTTTCCTAAGTTGTTCTTTGTGAATGGCAGCCAGAATGAAGTTGTTTATGCATATATGAAGTTACTAATTAGGAAGTGGTATGGGAGAAGGTCAGAAAACAAGACATCATTCTTTGGGCCTGGAGGGTGAAGAAACGAGGTGTCTAATTAAGTCTTTTCTTAGAATGTATTTTTAGTGGTGCTTATGTCTTGGGCACTTAGTTGGGTGATTTACCGGAGTCTGTGGTATGGGTGTTTATACTGATAGAAATCTTGCTCTGAAATGAAGTAGGTTTATAGACAAGCTCCTGTTGAAATTCGTGATTGATGACATAGCAAAGAATTACAATGCTGAAAGTTGAGGGAGAACCTGAATTTTTACCTTTGCATTGTATTATATTGTTCAAAAGCAGCTTTTGCTGTTTCCTGAGACTACACAATACAGGGGGCAGATTATTCTCTCCCAGGCCTTCCAAATAAAATATATAGGAGAAAAGTATTTTTCCAGTATAGGTTATTTGGGAAATGAAGGTTTTTCCAGATGAAACTCTATTTCACCATTTTGTTTTAAAATTGCATGGGCATTCCTGGTGTAGATGATAAACTTATCTTAAAACCTGATCTCAAAACCTCTCCTAATCTTCTTAAGCTCTTAGCAGTCCTATAGACAAATTGACCTAGTATGCTACAATTGGGGCATAAATGCTTTTGTATTTTCCATGATTTGGAAAGTCATGGTGGAGAAAAGAACTATCACCTTTATCACAAAATACATTCATCATAGGCCTAGTGTACAAAGACTTTAGTGTTGGATTAGGGAATGCTGGACCTTTTCTTCTCCAGAAAGGGGCTTTTTTGGGTTTGTTCTGAAGTTTTGATATTCACTAGGACAGATCCTGTGTTAAAAAGCCTTAGAAGTCCTGTATTTAATGGTAACTGCAATAGCCAGAACAATTTTGCTCAAAGGGGCTCTTGCAGATGCCCAAATTGAAAGGTTAAGTTTTACAGTATACTTAAGTCACAGTAGCAGGTGAATGCTTGTTGCTAGTCATTGTCTCAAAATTATATGAAACATTTTCGGATAGTATGGTATGTGATTCGTCATCTAATTTTGAAATAGTATCATAATTTACAGACAAATCCAGGAGATTTCTGGATTGGGCATGAGGAGTGTTTGTTTCTTTGCTTGCTTTTCTCCAAAGGGAAAGATTCTTCATGAAGGTCGGTCTTTTTCAGTCAAATATTTGTCACCAGAGGGAAAAATTACGCACTAAGCTCATCAGGGCCAAACTTGGATTGTTTTGCTGAACATCCTCTTAGTGGTACTCTTGATCCTAATATATTAACTTCTGATAAAAACCTGAATTGTGATCTAATCTTCAAACATTGAGGGGAAGTGAAATTGCTGTAGTTTGCATGCGAGGTTAAGACAATGTTTGCTAAGTCTTTTTTCCCCAGGAGAAAAATGTTTAGTGATGGTTGAGTCTGTTTTGGTGTTGTTTCTTTTGTGTTTTTTTCCAGTATGTGTCAACAGAATGGAAAGTCTACATTCATAGCTGTCAAATGTGAAAGGATATTGGACTAGAAATGCTGCTGATTCTTTACTTCATTCAGAAAATTGATTCTGATCTTAAAAGGCATTTCACTGTCCATAAAATATTTTGTCTCCACTGGGGTACCTGAATCTCCTTAGTGAAAAAATTAACTCACCTAGAGGAAAGGTTGTCAGCTAGGAAAAGTGTGTCTGTAGTGGAAATTCTTAGGTTTTGTTGTTGTGGGTTGTTTGTTTGTTTTTTGCTATTTTTTTTGCAAATACTGTTTTTTTTTGTTTTTTGGGTTTGTTTGTTTGTTTGTTTGTTTTGGGTTTTTTTTTTTTTGGTGGGGTTTTTTGGTTGTTTTTTTTTTTGTTTGTGGTTTTTTTTTTATTTTAGGTTTTTTTTTTTCCTGGGTGGGTGTTTTTTTAAGGTCTGTATTGACATTCTCAGATTTTGCAACATCTGGAAAGGAAAGATGGCTTTTGAAAGTTGTGCTGTATTTAAGATATGGTGTTATGTCCATAACTGGTGAAAACAGCTTTTCTCTTAAACATCTTTACTCATATCAGCTCTTTGGATGTCTTCTGGTGAACTTTGCTACGTTTACTTAATATTGCTTTTTCTCCTCCTGTTGCTAAGTCTTTAGTTAGTTTAGCTGTTTTTTAAGGTGCACACGAGGTTAACTCCTGTATTAAGAGGGGTAATGGAAGGTGCTTATTTTGGCAGACAGCTGTGTATTTGCTATGTCTTTCGGAGAAGCTGAAACTTCTGCTGAAAGGATTAGTGCCAGTTTTCAAACATAGTTGATTGCAGAACGTGAGGAGTTGGACTTCTTGTGAAGATTATATTAGGTGTCAGTTACGTGCAGTAGAAAGCTGAATTATTAAGTGATCCTGCTTAATGCTGTATATGCTGAGTAGTTGTAGTAGAATTGTATGTTCATACTGACACATGTAAAATTCCATGCTTTTAGCAGTTGTGCGTAGTTATACCATATCTGTGTGGTATTTGTGGTTTTGTTCTCAGACTGGAGAGCAGTTAATGTGGCTTTACAGTGAGTGTCATACTTGATTCTGGCATGCCTGGTGATAGGTGCTAGCTTTTAAATTTAGGACATGGTGATGCCTTCACAGCTTTATAACCGTATAAAATAAAGTGAGATGGAAAGACTCTTGATAGGAACTTCCAGCTTCTTGATAGGAACAAGGGAAACATGTTCAGTCTGTGGAGACTTTTCAAGAGTCAAAATTTAATTTGGTAAATTAAAGAAAAAATAAACAAACAAAAAGACTGCCACCGAAAACAGAAACTATCACTGGAGCATCTCTATTTTAATGTGGTCAAAGTACAAAGTAAAGAAATGGCTTGATGGTACTTCTTGGTTAGAATTACCACAATATTGTAGATCTGTTATTCTGCATGTTTGAACATAATCTGTTTTGGACACGAGATTGCAATCACCTTTAGCATATCAGAATTATTTATTATAATGTTGGTGTGCTAGTTTTGCTACTTTTGAATTATAAAGGAAGATAGGAGGCTTTGTTTTTTTACGTAAATTAGTTGTACTTTGAATAGATTATCGTAATTACAGATTTAATGTTAACAGACATATAATAAATGTTTGTTTCAAGAAGCTGGTTATGAGATACAAGTTGCATATTTATAGGATTAATTTGGGAAATAAATGCAAATGTACTTCCTTAGCAATTATTTTCAGATAATGTGTATTCATTTTAAGCCATGCTCTGTGACTATTACTTTCATATTTTTATTTCACTTTTACTTTGTAGTATTTACAGGAACTGGAAATTATGATTTTATGGCCTGAAATTGTTCTTTGGAGGTGTACCTTTTAGATGCCAGCACCAAGGCAGCTCAAATGGATGCTAGCAAGTTGATATACTGCCACCCCCTGCCTCCAGCATAAGTATTTAAGGATAGAGTGAGACTGAAACAAATCTATTTTAAAGAAAATATATAATATAAAATTAATATGCATTTATTTTGACTGTAGTTCATAGAGTATGAACAGCTTGATCCTTGTCTAATCTGGCATATTTTAGATGTAAGATATGCAAAAGCACAGAAATGAAAAATTCAGAATATTCTGTGAAGTACAAATTCCAGTTTAATAATGGCAAGAAGACCAGAGATATGTCTTTAATTTGGAAATGCATGCTCTGTTTTGCAACATCTGCTTATGAAATAATCTAAATTATCCTTTTGGTCTAAGTCATCAAAATACTGAGTTTGAGAAATATATTTGCCTTGTCACAGAAAGGTTAAAATGAGAAACTGCTTCAAAGAATATTAATAAGCATGATTGAGAACATTGTAAATTCTTGGAAAAGCTGTGTTCAATTAAAAAATAATGGTGGGGTTCGGGGTTTTTTTCTTTGCCTTTTTATATTTAGTTTTGCTGCTTATACAGCCTTTTTTCACCCACAGATTATCTTGGCAGAATGAAATCCACATGCGCACAGAATCTGTTTGACCAATTTTTTTTTCCTTTTTTATTTTTGCTGAGAAAGATAGGCTTTAAATCTTTTTCAATCAATAGCTTTGCAACTTTTTTCTTAGTTCTTGCACCTTAGGTATTTTAAATGGTCTCGTATGGCATCTGCTTCATGTTAGAAGTTCAAATGGAGGTGTGTCATCTAAACATCGGGGCTGTCACTGCTAACGTGATGTAAGATGTGGATGGGTTAACAGGAAGGTAGGGTCCCCGAATAAGAGAGAGTGTTAAGAATTTTGCGTGTCCTGGTTTTGGCTGGAATAGGCTTGATTTTTTTCCTGGCAGGCACTCTGGGCGTCAGTCAGTGTGTGGTGACTGATGGTATTGTGCATCACTTGTTTGTCGGGGGTTTTATTCCTGGGGCACCCCTTTCCTCTCCCACCCCTTTATCTCCCTATTAATTATAATACTATATCATTATTGTTGTTTTAGTATTTTACTTTATTTCAGTTACTAAACTGTTCTTATCTCTTTCCTGATTCTTGTTCACATCCTACTGGCAAAGGGGGAGAGAGTGGTGGAGAGCTGCTGCTGGTACTTAGTCAGGGTTAAATCATGGCATACTGAGAGCTCCCTTTTCATGAATATTTTAATATGATAGTGCTGCTTTTCCCCACCTTTGTTTTACTGGGTTTTACTTGTTTTGTTATGTTACGGCTTTTTTAATGCCTTTTTTTATCACCTTCTGGTTGCATTCTTCTCTGCTTGTTCTAAAGCATTTTTTTCTTGTTTGTGTATGTGGGGTACAGTAAATGCTTGGTGTTAGAATTCCTTGCATAAAGATCCCCCATTCTTGATATGAAAAATACTCTTGTTCTTGTGCTTTGATGACTTAAAATATAGCTTCCTACAGGAAGTTGCTTAATGTGTAATGTAGGGCATGATGATTTTTTCTGGTCTTAGGAAATATAGGCTCAGACATGGTTAGAGGGCTGGGGGTTGTTTACCTCGGTATTTTAATAGGATCCCATTCAATGGCTTCTGCCGTCCAGGTGGAACACGCCCCAAAAGCCCCGTCCCCCCAGTCAAGTATACAATTAAAGACTCTATACATTAGCATATCTACCAGGAGGGCCCAATAAGGGGCCTGGGTGGGCTAACTTCTAGTTTACAAAATCTGTCCTACTAGGAGACCTTGAGGGCTAACTCTACGTGGTTTCAGGGGTGCTTAGTCTACCAGCCTCCTAAACACCATGAAACCAGGCTAAACTATCACCTAAAGCATCACAAGTATGCATGCTAATACTTGTGAATATAGGGAACAGTGTAAGAAGTGTAAGAAGTATTCAGGAGAAAAGCAGAAAAATCTTTCAGGCATCAGGCAAAGAATGCATACTTCATTTAAGGAAAGATGCAGGAAGTTTTTTAAATAGTAAGTCATAGATATTTTCACAACTATCTTAAGCAAGCATGATATAGAGTGTTTTCTGAGCTTCTGAAATGCACACATGTCCTCCCAATGTTCACTCTGAAAGCACTCCTCCTTAGATTTTCTCAATAAAGAGCCTGGAATCCCAGCTCTAAGCTCCTGAGTTGCTGTTCCCATTATCCCTGTCACTGTGTTTAGGTTGAGTCTCTGCATCATCCCTCTCATGGAAGCCCTTTGCCTCTGTGATATATGAAAAAGTAACATCTGTTATCAGTCTCTTGGTGGGAAAGTGTGTCAAGATGCTTCTCTAATGTCTTTTGTAATGACTGGGGTTCGGCATCCAGACAAATAATCTGTGTTCCTTGCTGCATTGTCTGGCAGCTGGTGTGGTTTTCTTGAGCATGGGCTGTCACAATAACCAGCCTTCAGTGCAACATTGTGGTGTTTCAGAGCTCACATCTCTAAGCATTTGGGCTTGGTCACCAGCTTCTAGGACAATCCCAAAAGGGAGATTAAAATATTAAAGGAAATGTTCTCTAGCATTTCAATTACAAAAACCAAACTAAACCAAAAACTCCCCAAACAGCAACAACAGAAAAAAATTCCAACGAAATAACCCCCTGAAAAACTTACTTAAGTCTTTAATTGAATTCCTATTCTTCTGTGTAAGGTACACAACTGTAGCACAAGGGTGTGCTGCCAGTATCAGTTAAGAATATTGCTTAAACTGTTAGAGGGTGTTTATGATTGTTTCTGATACTCTTTAGGAGTAGTGGAATTGCATTTCTTCCATTGTAATACTACCAATCTCTACTTCCAAAAAAATGTTATTTGTGCTTGTGCACATTTTTCTGGAAGGAGGGTACAAGGAAGGTTGTTATGTTACAAATTTTCTGCCGGCCTGTGGAGGAGTGAAGTATGAATTCTGTGAATTTTATTAAAATGCTTCATAATCTGCATGCCTGGAGAATTCCCTGTTAGGAAGACTACCCTTAAGTAGTTTAAAAATTGCTAAAAGCCATGTGCTGTGTTTGTTTGCACGACTTCTAGTTGCGTAAGAGCCCAAGGAATGGCTATTAAACCACAAAGCGTGGCTAGAAAAGTTAGCTGTGTGTATAGAGCAGTTGTGTCTGTTGGAGAATACTCAGAAAAACTCCTGTGCTGTCTGATTGAACCTGCACCCTGGAACAGAAGCATACAGTTTGAAAACATTTGCTGTCTGTTTTTTCAGCACAGCTGAAAGTTATCTCTTCTTTATCTTTTGCTGCTTGGCATCTGAAGTGTATTCAGGTTCCAGGGTAAAAATGTTAAGAGATCTTTACTCCCTGCTTGGGTTCTTGCTCTGTGAAGTTTTGGTTTTTAGGCATATGGATATTTCTGCTTTCATTAAGAGTCTGTGCAGATGTTTGCAGGATCTGAATTGTGGTGCCTACAAGCCAACATTTTAAAGTGATTTTTTGAATTTCCATTAAAAATGTGTTTATCTGCTTTTTTTAGTGTGTGCAGGCTTTCTGTATATATCTTTTCCATGGCATCACTTTTTTCCTGTTTGTAAGTTGAAGTGGCCCAAAGCCAAGCAGAGTAAGCAGTAGTTTTTGGAAAGAACTATCATGCAGATTTAGTAGTAGGATATTGAGCCTTTTGGCACAGAAAGCCTGTGAGTCTGTGATCGTTGTGGTTTGTGTGTGTTTTTGAGCAAGTTAACATAAAGTGATTATGATATGATCTGAAAATTGCTTTTGCATTCTATTTTAGAGGTTGGGAACAGGTTAGACGTCTGAGCTGTTTCAGAAATGCATTTTGATTTTTGGAGGCTTGGGAGTGAAAGCTTTTAGCCACCAGTGTGACAAGAAGAATGTGATTATCCTTGTAAAGATCAGCAAACTGAGGTACATTCTGCAGGAAAAGATTTCAAGAAGCTGAGAGTCAAGATGTATTCGATGTTGTTCTTCATAAGGGCCTGTTGAGTTGTACTGAAAAAATGAATGAGATAGAAAAATATTATTTTCTATATTAAAACTTAATTTAAATTGTTAAACACTGTCATTCTCTTGTGCCCATAGGGTATTGACTCTGCTTTTATGCAATAAGATACAAAAAAATACTACTAATGAAGAATTTGGACACGGAAGAAAAATAACTTAAAGGATTTGTTGCATTTTGGCAGCTTTTTATTTGATGAGGCATTCTGAACATGAGGGATTAGGGAAGAGCTACGAAGGTGGTAAATACGGTAAAAATGATTCAGTAGTGACTAGGATTGTGTCACCTCACAAACCTGGAAAAAACCCTATTATGGAACAACATACCTCTCTGGTGAAATAGTGGTGCTCAGCTATCTCACTGATTGCATTATTGGTGAGGACCAGGCAGTATGCTGGAGTGAAGGTGTGCTATTCCGAGGGACCTTGGCAGCCTGGAGAATTGGAGACCTGGTGGCATTCAGCGCAGGCTGAGGCTTGCACTGGGGCAGGAGAGCTGTGTGCCACGGGGGGGTTGAACGGGTGGGTTGCAGCTCTGTGGAAAAGACAGATACTGACCTCGTGGAGTGAGCCTGCTCAAGGGCAGCAAGCTTGGGTAGGGGCTGGAGCATGGGACCTGTGAGGAAAGGTAGATGCCACTAGGATTGCACAGCATGGTTGAAGAGATGGCCCAGGGGAGATCCCAGCTGAGAGATCCCAATAGCCTCTGTCCTCCTCTAATGGCAGATGAAGAAAAGACAGAGCCAGACTTCTGCATGCTGGTAGGGTGAGACACTGGGAATAGGACTCAGGCTGAAACATCTAAATATATGCAGATATTTTTAGGAAGAATCTTTCTTCACTCTGAGGCAGAGAACTGCAGACATAATGGACCTTACAACTTCGGAGAGATTCAGAACTTTGCCAGACAAGGCACTGCTCTAAATTGGCCTGGTCTGAGCAGGGGGATTGAATTATCAGATATCCAGCAGCCTCTTGCAGCCTGAATAACTTTCTATGACTGTGAAGTGAGCGTGTTACCTTTAGCCTGGGGATGCCTGCTTCAGCATTGTAAATAGAGAAGGAACAGCAGTTTGGGACTGGTTTAGTGGCACATAGTCAGAAGTGATGGTGAGAACTCAATTTGCTTCAGCGTACAAGTGCCACCTCAGTCCTGTGAGACTGCTTTTTTTTCAACCTTGATTTTTTCATGTGCTTCCTCCCCACACACCGAAAAGTACCTTTTGTGATGGATATTTAATGTGTAAATGCTTCTGGGTAAAGCATCAGTAGCTCTTTATATTTAAAGCAGAGCTACATTTCTGCCTTTCAGCCCTTCTTCCTAACTTACTTGCTGGTTTATATCTGTTTTCATCTGACAGAAAAAAATATGCACTTTTATTTTTATTTTTCAGTCCTAGAGGTATAGGGGATGTTGGGTCCTGTCTTTGCTGTCATACTTGGTTCACTCTCAGAAATTGCCAGATAAATTAACTGAGAGATGTGCCCAGCAATGGGAGGGGTTTTTCCCAAGCGTGGTGGGTATGTAAAAAATACAAAAACATACTCACTGATGTATTTTTATCCTTTTTTGTTAGTCTTTACCAACCCAATGTTTCCAATATGATGACTCTACTAGTGCGTAAATTTTCTATAGTATTTTCAAGTGAGAATAGTACAAACAAGAATTCAGCCAATAATATAATATATGAACACAGTGAAAGTTGGGAAGGAGTGGAAAACTGTGGTACATGAGCTCCTCAGGCTGCCTTCCCATGTAAAAGTGAAATTGGCATTCTTAAGTAAGGCTGTCATACTTGTTCGCTTAGTCCTGTTTCTCTCTAAATAGCTTCAAACTTGAGGGAGGCTTTTTAGTTTTTTAAAAAGACTTTTAGTAAATCACTGGTTAAGTAGCAGATAAATTAGTCTGCTCTCTGAAGCAAAGAGCTTGAGGGGATGTGATGCTGTTTTGTCTGAATTACTGATTCTGGACATAGGTAGTTGCTGGGCAGTTAGACTGCAGTTTCCAAACAGCTGCAGTCTCTCTTACAAGGACACAGGAAATAAAGGAGGATCTTGATGTCTAGGGAAACCAAAGGAATTGCAGGGAATGGGAATTGTAAGGGTTTGGAAGTAAACTGGGTTACTGCAGAGAGGAAACATAAAAATACCTATCAAAATTCCATGAACGGAGATTTTCATTATTTCTGATGTTCATGTAACAACTGATTTCTTTTGAGAATCACTCTTAAAACATCTGTGCCATAAAATAGAATTTTCAAAGCAAGTTGCCCATATTGTTACGGGCTTTAAGGTTAAGGTTGGATATTAGGAAAAAGTCTTTTATGGAAAGAGTGGTTAAATACTGGAATTGTCTGCCTGGGGAGGTGGTGGAGTCACCATCTCTGGATGCATTTAAAAGAGGATTGGACATGGTGCCATGGTTTAGTGGAGGTGTTAGGGCATGGGTTGGACTTGATGATCTTGAAGGTCTCTTCCAACCTAGTGATTCTGTGATTCCACCACTGTACAGCACTGCAAGAGAGCTTTGTTTTCAAGGCACCATGTCTAGTTATGGCCTTTTGTGTCTCTGTGGATTTTCAAAATAGAGTTGTTTGTCCAGAAAAGAGATACCTGAATTATTGCCACCTGGAGTGGTTTTAATTCTGATGTTCTAAAGATCTAAAATTTACACAATTTAAAGAAGAACTGTTGTCTAGGGTGTATTGCATCTCTTTTAAGACGAAGGTCTAGAATAACCACGAAAGATCTTATGATCTCTGTAGAGAGCAATAGGTGAGAATACTTTAATACTGCTTAGTACAGTTCACATGACTGTTGTTGAATATCTGTATACTGACATGCTTTGATATTTATTATGCAGCATATTTGAAGTTACTGCTTAGGGATTGTCTGTGCTAGAAGGTTATCCTATGCTGACTTAATCAGTGTATCCAGAGGGGCAAGGAGGCTCTTCTCAGACATAAGAGTGACTTTGAAATGCTCATTCTGCAGAGTTTGTCCTATTTTGAGAAACAGGGTAACTCATCAATAGGACCATTTTAGTCTGATAACCCTGTTCTTAGATTGCAGACACAGTGCACGTGGAGAATTGTGGCTTACAAATACACTTGTGTGTTCACTTACATAGACCACCAGCTTAGAGATGCTTGAAATTTGAAGTTACTAGCTGCTATGTGTGGTACTGAAAAGAAATTTTCAGCCATATTGGGGCCCATGTGATGCCTTTTTGGAGTTATGGGTGTCAGATGCCTCTTCTTTGCAGTCAGTCTGTGTGATGAAATTACAAGATGATTTCCCATAAAATGTTTGTGTTCTAAGCCTTTACCTTGCTTTGCCTAACTCTTGCTCGCTTGGGTTTGCTGCTCCTTGTGTTTAAAAATTTTGTGCTCCCCTCAGCTCATTTGAGGAGTCATGCTGGAACCTCCTGGATTGTTCTTACGGTTTTCCAGGCATTTTCTTTGCTTTTGCTACCTCCAAGGCCAATTAAGCTTGTCCTTTTCAAGGCTGTTACTGAAAGAACAAATCTAAAAGTGCAGTTAAAATACCTTTGATGGGCTGAATTGCACCTCTTGCAGGTTATTATGTTCAGCATTCTTGTGACCACTGAAGCTTTTCATGCTATCATTGGAGCAGTGACATCAAAAGGGGAGTGCTATCACAAAGTTTTAAGAGAGGCGAACCCAGGACATGTGGTTACCTGTTCTCCAGGGCTGCCCGGAGTGCTCAGTGGAAAATACAGGTAGCAGGCTGAGGGTGAAGAATCATGTCCTGGGAGACACATTTCTGGGACATGAAAGTGATTCTCAGCACTGGTAAACAAAATGCTGTCTTGCTTCAGCTGCTTGGGTTACTTGCAAGGATTTTGTATGAACTGCAAAACTGGGCTCAGAACTTTCTTTTTATGGTGTTACCAAGAAAGACTTCTGCATATAAAGCAAGCTGCTATTGTTACGAATGTATTACTCACGAAAGAAGGGGAAGTGGACCTTGGTTGTTGTATATATTAAAAAGAAATGTGGCAGTCTGATCTCTGGTTAAGCCTGCACTTGTGGAGTTTTGCTCTGGCTATAGCATATTTTGTTTTGGAAAAACTTGGGTAGTGAGAGCTTAAATTCTAAATTTACTCACCCAAGCACTGCAGATGTTACTTTCCAGAAAACACTGTGAAACAGAGCAGATGGAGGCAGGTTTTGAGGAGCAGATTTGCTCTATTGTCTTCAGAAGTATGATTCTCACCATCAACCACAAATAGTCCTGCTTCAGCTTTGCAAACCAAGTATCATGAAGACAGAATTAATGTCTGATCCACTGGTCTGTGTTGATGTCACTCTTTATGCCTATGTTAACAAGTCATGGACTATTGTACTCTGAAATCTGTATTTGTGAGAAGGGCAAGAGACATTCTTCCAGAAATCCAGTGGCTGATCTTCAACACTATAGAGAGACTATTAGAAGTCCTGCTTTTGCTTTGAAGATAAGACAGAAGTTGTTGAAGTTGAAAAGGGTAGCATGCTGAAACAAAAAATGGATCTATCTCAAGTCACAAGGTTGTTATTTATTCAAAGTCTCTTTTATATATACATTCCTGTTGACAATTCTCTATTTTTCCTCTCATTAACATACTGGTGATCTTAAAGAAAGCCTGAGAGTTCCAAACTGGTGGTGAGATGACTGATGTTAAATCCAGTGTCTTAAGTTCTAACCTTTTTTCTTTTAGTATGCATACTTTGAGTTTGTTTGCTTCTAGAGACAAACAGCACATGCATGTGGAAATGCTCACAGACAGACACACAAACTTAGGCACCTCACATACATAAACAATCTGTGTCTCTTAAAAAGATCTACTATTTGGCAGTGGCCACAGTCCTGTACTTCTGATTGCCTCAGTGCATTATGTAGGCTATAAAAAAAGGTTTGCTGAAATTGGCTCTCGGTTTTCCTACAGTTATGTGTGCTGAATGCATTGTAAACTTGAAGGATTTTTTTGATGAAACTCGTCTACGGTATGCAGTGGTATAGCTAATGGTTTGCTGTTGGGACTGGATGACCCAGCTGCTTTGAAACTTCTCTTCAGTTCTATACACTACTTGCTGAGATCTTGTCTTCAGCTCAAATGTGCCTAAAAGAAATCTGGACTCTTTATGTGTATTTAAATCTGTGTATATACTTTTTGTGTAAATGTGGGAGCCCTGTATTCTGGACTGGAGAGAGGTATGCCTCCATTAACAGCAACAGTGGTAGTTTGTTCAGTTGTACAAAAATGCCGGTGTTAACACTCTAGCAAAAGAAATTAGTCTCTTGAAATGACCATATAGCCTGGATATAACTGCAGTAACTTGTCCTCTTTCTCAAAGTTTTCATGTCAAAGAGGTATTTTGGCCACTAAGCTGCTAGACAAACAACTGAAAACTGCTGAGCTATGTGGATATGTCACAGGTATTGGCTGACATGCATCTGTGTTGCTGCTTTTGCTTTCAGATGTTACCATGAGTATCAGTTGGAGCACAAGGAGCTATGGTAGTAGGAGTGTTTGGGAGAGCTGGGTCTTGTTTACTTGAGAAAGGTAAGAGTGTGATGGGGTTGTGGGAATTCCTGATGGAACAGAGTAAGATAACTAGCCAGGCAAGATTACCCAGCAATGAGATACTTTACCTTACTAAGTCAAAGAGGGTATCACAAGCTGAGAATTGGCAGCTACAGAGAAGGAAATACTAAATCCAGTATTACCTCTGTAACCTGTTAATGAATTAGGAGACATGAAGCAAATTCCAGGGTATAGTTCATTTGTGCAGAACATATAAAATGAGACAATATGGAAACTAAAATCAAATTCAGTGGAGAGCGGAGATTATGTTGTGATGAGGTAACTTCGGCTGAACACGAAGTGCCCACCAGAGCCGCACTTATCACTCACCCTCATCTGAATAGGGAAGAAAAAGTATGACAGAAGGTTCAGGAAATATGGTCACAGGCAAACCAGACTTGGTTTGGAAGAAGTTAATTAATTAATTAATTGCCCATGAATAGTCAGAGGAGGATAATGAGAAATAAACACCCTTAAAACATCTTTGCCCCACCTGTCCCTTCTTCCCAGGTTCAGCTTCAGCTCCAGACTTCTCTTCCTCTTTTGTCTGAGCAAAATGGGGGATGGGGGCTGTGGTCAGTTTATCACACTTGTCTCTGTTGCTCCTCTGTCCTCACATTCTTCCCCTGCCCCAGTGTGAGGTCCCTCCCAACTTTCCCAGCATGAATCCTTCCCATGGGCTGCAGTTCTTCATGAACTGCCATAGTATGTCTTCCAGCATGGTTACAGCCTCTTTCAGACACCTGCTCAGATGTGGAGTCCTCTGTGGGCTGCAGGTGATCTCTTCCTGCACCATGGACCTCAGCGGGCTGCAGGGGGATAGCCTGCCTCATCATAATCTTCACCACAGGCTGCAGAAGAATTTCTGCTCCAGTACCTAGAGCATCTCCTCTCCCACCTTTTTCACCGACCTCGGGGTCTGCTTCGCAGTTGTTGTGCAGCAGTTTTCCCTCTTCTTAAACACGTTCTCTCAGAGATGCAGTCACTGTCACTGATGGGCTTGGCCTTGGCCAGTGGTGGTTCTGTTTTGGAGCTGGCTGCACTGGCTCGTGTGCATAGAAGAAGCTTCTGATGTCATCTGACAGAGGTTATCCTTGTAGCCAGCTACCAAAACCTTGCCACAAGATTGTTTTGCCACACAAAATGGTCTGAAAAAAGTCTGGAATTGTCCCCATAAGTAACCAATGCAGACAAACATTGCCTGTATTTATGTGTTATCTGACCTTTGGCTACACAAAGATTTTGATGTCATGATTTTGCCACAGCTCCAAGACAATTGCTTGAAGAAGGAAACATAACTCCTTTCCATAGGGTGTCCTGGAGCGAGATGACTTGTATGATGAACTGGGTGAAAAAGCTAATGCAGGGAAGTAGAGTGAATTCAGCATGTTGTATTTTTTGGTTTGTGATTGCTTATGACTTAAACAGTCTGTTGCCTAGAAAAGTTCTACACCTGAAAAGGGTAATGTAGTTGACCCTAAAGGCAGGTTTTTCTGGGTTTCACATCCCATAGCTTGCATCTAAAATTGAAAATGGACTGCATTGCAGCCATTACATTGAAAAAAGAAGTATGTATATACAGAAGGAGCTAGATAAAGGCTATGAATCCTACTAGTGTTCTCCAGATTACTCACTTGTCAGAAATAAAAATGCTGTATGTACTTGTAAGTTTGCCATTGGGGAGAGGTCTGGAATTATTAAAAAAATAAAATAATGAAATTCAAATTGAAATGCTAGACCACAACTTTCTAATGTAGGTAGAGATTTTTGTATCATGTCTTTTGCTTAGCTTTTCGGGGATTTCAGATTGTCAACTTTACCTTGAAGGCTTTCAGAAAGTTCTGGGGGTTTTGTGGTCGTGGTTTTTTGGGGGTTTTTTGAGTTGTTTTGTTTTGCTTTGTTTTTTTTTCCACCAATTTGAGAGAGAAAACAACTGCAGAACTCACAAAGATGCAGAAATAATCCAGCATATAAATGGAATGGAAACAGTAGTGTTCAGACAAATCTGTGATTTTCAGTGAAATCTACTTACGACTGACCCGCTGCTTTGCCATTTGATTGAAATTTCTGCACTTTTCCTGTTGTCTTTGTAAATCTGGTACCTAGCTTTTTGAACGTGTTTTTGCAAGTCTTTTAAGTGGATTATGTCTATCTAATACCCATCTTCTGGTAAAATGTCAGTGGCTGTGATGTTCAGAGTAAACTTCAGAAAGCAGTCACATCCATCACAAGGACAGAGGGAGCTTTGATAACATATTTTCATGTAAGGACAGGGGTCAGCAGGGTTGTTGACAGGAATAGAGAGTAATAAACTTTACTCAGCAGTGAAACCATGCTTCTGGAAGAGTGCACGGGTTTATGAGTAAGAAGAAAAGAGAAATGGCTTCGGTCCTTGTGCTTGTAAGGAAGTGCTTCTTTCCGAGTAGCACTTGGTTTGCATACCAAGGAAAAATGGTACTTGTAGGCATCAGTTGGTGTTGCTGTACATGACCCATCTTGTGTTTTGTACTGTGGTGAAAATGTGCCCATTTCTAGCCTTTCCAGAGACATCTGTATTGTTTGGAGAAAATTTTCTGATTTGTGTTTGAAGGGATGTGTTTTTCACTGGAATGAGAGTGTGTGGGGCCTTTTCATGAGCTCTTAGGTTGATTGTCCCTCTGTGAAGCTTTCACTGTGATGATGCACAGTCTCTTTAAAGAACACCATCTGAATCCACTGCCAGAAGTGTTTTGGTGTTACTTTTTACTGAATGTGATACTGTGGACCTTTGGGACAAAATAGAGTAAGAAGGTGAAATCAAGACACGCTGCAAGAGCTGGTTTGGTTTGTGGTGGTTTTTTGAGTGTTAGGGTGGCTTAAAGGAGATAAGGACAGCTTTGGTCTTTTCAGAGTTCATAAAGCATTTGGTTTGTGTGTGTGTTTTCTCTAATTCATGTCATGAGGCTCTGGATCAGGCATCTACCTTTTTATTAGCTGTGTAGAAACAATACAAGGAAAATCCCAAAAACTGTGTTTCTAGGGTAATAACTTCACGTATTCTTAAGCTGCAGCTGGGAATAGCAGAAGTAGCTGCACATTATCACCTGGCTTCTGACCATCTTACTCCTAAAATGGATGAATGTACTGCTGCAGTTTAACACTAACAGTAGGTGTTAACTGAGGTAAACCACTTGTCCAGGTTCACTGGGTGTTCTTACAGATGCATACCTGCAGTACGCAGTGGGAAATCTGGAACTGTTTCCCTCATTGGTAGTGCTACTCTAATGTGGGATCAAGAAAAGAGAGCAAAGAGATTGCAACCACTTTTTTCTGCTTGTGTAGTAACTTTGAGGTGATATTTGTTTCCTCCTTTCATCATCCATTGTGCCTATTGCAATCTGTTTTGGTAGTCTTTAGAAGGCTACTAGGATATACACAGTAAACAATAAACAACTGCTTTGTGAAAGTAAATAAATAATGATGGCATTGATTTTTTTATATTTTTGGCTTTTAAAAAATAACAGTTGGAAATAGTGATAGAGGAGGAAGATAAAAAGAGTAAACTTGTTTTTTCAGGAGGAAAATTTTTTTTTTCTGTTGAATACAGTGCCACAGTAGTGTAAAGTGGATGAAAAATATCACACACACAAAGACCTCAATGTGCAGGTATTTCTTTGAACTTAACCTTCATTTATGTGATTCAGATTGTTTGTGAATCAAAGAGAATAGCTAATGTACTCTGTAAACTGGAGTTTTGAGTAATCCTCACTAATCAGGGGACTGAAGCTACAGACCTCTCATTTTGAGGTACTGATCCTTCCTGCCTGACCCCAAATAATATTGCAAAGCATAAGCTTGCAGGCTGGTAAATGCCAGCCTCAGCTGCTGAATGTAATTTTTACCTGACTCTGCTGTATAGTCTGTTCATGTAGCCCCAGTGCTTTTCTCCTGTACAGTGCTAGTACAGGCTTGGTGCTTTTTGTCTGGTACTTGATATGCACAAGCAAATAGGATATAAACCATATACAAGTCATATAATGAGTGTTAAACAGCTTTTCTTTCATATCAAGTGAAAAAGCAGAAAATCTGAATTGCCTTTATCACCTAGAAGCTCGTTATCATTTCACAGAAATGTATTAACCCTGTCATACAGAACTAAATGTTTGACTGCACTTCCTCCCCCAGCTGAACTGTTCATTAAAAACATTTTAGCATCACTGTTATTTTCAACTTAGTGTTCATTCTCATAAGCTTTTTAGTATGGTTGACATTTTTGGAGAGAAACAATTTCCTGTAAAAACTTAGCGAGTTTCCCATAATAAGATGTTGCTTCTGTTATGAAAATAATGTAGACACATTGGCAGTTAGACAAGTGAGGATCTGTGTCTAGAAATCCAGAGCATAGCTTAGTCATTTGATTCTAGGAGAAATAACATTAAAGTAAATGGTTTATTGAGGCAAGATGCTGGTACTTGAGTTATATAATCTGAATTGTACTTTTTTCTCTCGAAGTTGCTCTTGAAAGAAGATCTAGACCTAGGTCTATTAGGAGCACTAAGCAAGGCTTTCAGTCTTTCTGAGAGATTGTATTGAGAGCACTTACTTTAGTTGCTGCTGTATGTTGGGCTCTCTTGAAAGGATAATTTGAAGATGTTATAACATCCCACTATTAGCAGCAGTGGAAATCTTTTAGTATTAGACAGGTTGAGCTTGTGTCTGGGAGGAGTTCTCTCCAGTTCCTTTTTTCCCACTGTTTAGTCTTGGCCACACATACTCTTCCTTATTTCCTTGATATTCAGATCCCCATTCCTAATAATATTTCCCTGTGTTCCAACTTGTCTTTCCATCCATCACCTCTGCGTGTCTTGAGGAAGAAGAGAAACAAAACCATAATTTCCTCTGGAAATTCTTTCTTCTCTTTTGACTTCTGTAGCCCTAATGTTATCTGCTATTCTTCCCTCTGATTTCAGTTTCCAGGTACCTGAGCTCAGAAGGGTCTGTCATGTGCTAAGTGTTGAGCAATCTAAAGAAATTCAGCCTTCCCTCAGGGCTTGTATACTGCTAGAAACTGACAGCTGATGCATGGTCATGTTCCAGGAAAATCATAGGCTGGGTCTTGGGCTTCTGAACCAGGAAACAACATGCCATGCTTTTTTCTTCATGGTGCAGAATCCTTTTACTTATATTGCTGTTGTACTTGGAGAGGCTGTATTTTGCAAAGTGCTGCAAATAGATGGTGCAGAAAAGAAAAGCTGTAATCAAGCAGCCTACTTTCAGAGTGGGGAGAAAGTGTCACATATATTTTATCTCACCTGGGGTCAGGAATGTTCTTTTGCCCTGTTCAGGCACTTACCAGTCTGATGGGACTGCTAGGGCTGTGGAAAGCTGCTTGTTCCCAGTAACCACACAATGTCCATTAATGGGTTTCTTCTCCTGAAGAGAACTGCTGTCAGTCAGAGGACTGCTGATGGTACCCTGTTCTGTCTTGCAGCTTTACTGATGCCACACAAAAGTACTGAAGAGTTTTCCAAAACCTGGAATGTGTCAACAACTGGACATAAAAGTCTGGGGGAATGTTTTTAGAAAGTGAACAATGGCTTTTGGAGCAAATTGTTCTTTTGTCAGATAGCAGTTAGTCCTAAGACAGGCTAGATTATACCTGTCCCATCATATTACCAAGCTTCAGGAAGTCCTGCTCAGGGACTTCCAGAGGGGAAGTTGTATTCCCCTCTGGGCATATTGTGTTCAGTGGACTGGACTTCTTTTGAGGCACAGTGAGTGTTTTTCATCAACGTTCTTTTTGGTAGTATTATACTCACTCAAGCAGTTTAAAAGCTGAAGAGTCCAGGTCTGTTTGCTCTTTTCCTGCTTTTCCCCATACCCATCTATTTTATCAGTGTTCTGTGACTAATTACAGTCTTAAGGTTCTTAAGAATGAAGTTTTCAAGGTACTGGAAAACCCTGAGGTATCTTTCACTCTTGTTCTGTAGTCTTTTTCTGATAATTCTCAATGCAGAACTTCTGATAAAATTCACAGATGAGCAAATGGAATGTTGCCATTTAAGGGGAGGAGGCAAAAGGAAGTTTTTGGTCTGTACTTGTAGCTTGTGATGATTGGGATGATTTTTCTCCTTGCATGGATTCTTCTGTAGTTACTGGCACTGAATTTCATCAGTCACTTTATTTGCCCCTCACTTGCTATTGTTAAATTCTGTCATAATTCTGTTGTAATTTTCCTCCATTTGACCCCAGGTTGTGCCTGTTGCTGATTTTAATAGGCTAGAAAACGAGGATTGCTTTGAAACAGATTGCTTTGAAACTTGGAAGGTCTTGTCCAGTAATTGCAGAACCATGGTAGACAGATGAGGATAAACACTCCTTAGTTGAACAATTCTGCCCACACTTAATCAAGCATATTTGCCTGTCTGTGGAACTGGCTGGGTCATGTCTTCCACATTTATTTTACTGGCAGTGTGCTGCTCTGCTTGCTCCTGAATAGAGCATATCCTGAGGATATTCTGGAAATGTGAAGGCTGTGCCCTGGCAATGGGAACAAAGGTTGCACAGAATAACTCCCTCTGATTTCAATCATGATTTTGTCTTCTTGCTCCTGCTTTCATCTCCTTGAAGGTATTTTTTGGCCCTCTCCCCCTTCTTTTACTTATGAAGTTACTTAAATGATTTTTCCTTTTTAAAATGAGTATGTAACGGGGTCAACAGCCTTGATTTTTAATTGCTATGAATAATTAGGAAACTTTTTTAGTAACCCATCACTGCTTCTTCAAGATGACTTAGCAAATCTCCTGATCTCTCCTTCCCCTGCTTTCTGGGAATGTGTTCACTCCACATTCCACTCCTGGGATTGCCTCTTTTCCATGTCATTCCTAAGAGGTATCTTAATAGAAAATCTTGCTGTTAAGCCAGAGCGTACAAAGCTGTAATTGCACAAGAGTGGGATGAAGATTGGAAGATCCTACAAAACCCCCACAAATCTAGTGGTTTTCTTTGAGGAGTGCTTCCAGCTGTTTGCTGTATTCCAGTTTTAGATTGTGTCTTTGCACCTGCTTGAGAAGTCTGTGTTCTGTCCACTATCTGAATCAACTTGTTGCTTCCTTGAAATTAGCAATACCAAAAAGTATGTCTCATGTCTGCTTTGTTTGTGTTCTCAACAGAGAACAAAAGGCAGGTGGTATTTATACATGGGGTAAATAACTGTAAACAACTGTAAATTTCTCAAGTAAGATTCGAGCAATGCTATTGAGGAATAATCTCCTGAATGTAACTGACTACTAGTAGTATTACTACTACTATTAGTTAGTTATTAGTTATTAGTAGTACTACTAGTAGTTAGTAATACTGCTAACTGGTAGTAGTACACCTAGGAGTCTCCCTGTTCTTAGAACTTCATTTTTCAGAGGCAAAGTGAACTATGTTCTGACAATGTTCTTGTAAATGTATCGACTTCTCATTGACGTGGTGTCACAAAAGAAGGATGGACTAAGCTCATATGGGCTTTTGCAGTAGTGGAAGTGCTGGAGGCAGTGTTCATGTCTTGCATCTGCAGTTGAGCTGTTGGGAAGAGAAAAGGCAGAAGGACTCACCCTGGGGAGTTGCTGTACTTAATGTGGCAGCCACGTCCTTCGTGTTTCCCAAATAAGCTCTGACTGGAGTTCTAAGCTTTCTGATACATAACATCTGCTTGGTGTCCAACTTAAGAAATGAGTGAATATTTGAATCTTCCAATGGATGGGGAAGCTGAAGTGTTCTCTCTGAATAGCATTAGCACTTTCTATTAAAAAGAAGCCTTTGGTGAGATGTACATTATCATTAGCATGCTAGTTGGTCTAGGTTAGTGACTAGATGTTTAACTTCATGTTGTCAGTCTTTTATTATTTGGCAATATGCCTCAGGTAAAAAGGAGGATGAGTGAAATAAATTTTTAAAATTGCTGCAGTGAGAGAAATGGATATTTGATATTTCTGTACAATGGTATAGCAGATCTAGTCATAGTAGCAAAGAATTGTTGTACATTTGGGGTTAAGAGAGACAGAAAAATGAACACTTTAAGCAATTATGTGTGATACTGAACCATACGTGCTTAAAGGATGAGCTTCCAAGAGTACTCAAAAAACTTGTGTCCTGTGGTTTAATTTCTGCTATAGCCATGAAAACATAGGATAACTTTCCTGTTTCTCCATTCTGAGTTAGAAAAGGCTGTTTAACGATCGCAATTCAGCTCCTCAGTATTCAGGCAGTTAACTGAAGTTTTCCCACTGCTGTTTTTCTCCTGTGAGCAACATCTGCAGCTTCTTGTCCCTGTAAAGTTTTAAGTTTTAAAACATCTTCTCTAAGTTAAATATTCTGATATGTGATTATCCCAAAAATTATTAACGATATTTGTTATGTAATATTACTGAACAATATAATTATGTGATCTTAATTTCATGCCAGATACACTTTGTGCTTTTGCCAGTCCCTCCTGTATGAAGGCTCCTTCTGGGTAATTTCTTTCAGAACTTTTGCAAAATTGCCTTCCTTAACATACATTATGCCCCTTGACCTTTTGCTTTCTCTTTCAGTGTGCCTTTCCTGCAGTTGTCAGAGATACTCTTCCCTGTCTGATCACTGACTTCCATACTGTTATGTAAACCCATGACTTCATGGGACTTCAGGCGTAAGTGTAGTGTCCTTTAGTTACCTTTTGTCTAAGTTAAAACATACTGGTCTTTTTATGATCTCTTCATGTCCTGATTGTTGTTGCTCCATGCCACTGTGCTGTCTGCCAGGTTTGAGCATAACCTGATGTGTATGCCTTTGATTCTTGCTGCTCTTCATCTGCCTCCTTGGCAAATTCAGCTCTCTTGTAGTTTTCACACCTCAGTCACTGAAAGCTGGTGTAGGAGAGAAGTATATTAATGTGGACCTGAAATGTGCTATAAGCGTGTTGCTGCTACCAGCTTACTTCCTCCTAACCTTTTAAGCCTTGCTCTGACATCCTCTGTAGCCTCCCAGTGAATGTGGTAAGCTGTGTTACCCTCAGCTAGCCTAGCCTCAGGCAGCAGACTTTGTCTAGCATAGCTGTGCTGCACTGAACTCTAGGCACCTGTTATAAACACAAGTGCTCAATCCAATACCTTGATAATTAGCTTCATTAAGTGTGCAGCTTTTTCATGTAGGGAGTGATTCAGAAAGCATATTAATTCTGGAAAGATTGTATGGTTGGGTTCTCTGTGTTCCTTCAAATACAGTCATTTGGAGGGTGTAAAGACTGTCCTGACTGTAAGCAAAATTCACATTGTACTTAAAATGTCTTTGAATTCATTCTTCATTTTGCCTAGTAATAAACAGTGAAGGCCAGATTAAGGTCTCCATCACTCACGTGTGATATCACAATAGAGTTTTGACAGTTGGAGCTAGCAATCGGTATGTGCAATAAATGGCACTTGACTCCCTTCTCTGAGCACTGCTGAAACTTAATCTTTTGTCTTCTCTCAGCACATGGTATCTTCAGGTTTTCTCTTCGAAGTTAATTGGACTTCTAAGTTCACGAGAAACAGAATCTTTGGTGCAAGAGTCCACCAGTATATATAGTTGGTTTTTTGGAAGAGAAGTATTTTTATTCAAAAATCTTAATTTGCTTATTTCCAGTTTTGATCACTGTATTGTATTACAGCTTTTTCAGACGAGAGCACAGATAATGAACAGTGTTGTAATGAATTTCCTTAACAAATAAATTGTGCCATGGGCTTTATCACTCTGCTGGAAGAGCATTTGGATAAGTATGCAAATTCTGTGTTCACAATGATTACATCTTTGGCATTACATTCAGTTTGTTTTGCAGTCAGTTATGTAGGGTCCTGTACTTGGTAAGTGTGCTGCTCTTAAACTTCACAGAAAACAGCAAGCTGAAAAAAGGGAGCATTTTGTGGAAGGCTTTTAAAAGGTTTCCAGGTTCTAATGAACAGTTGGTCAAAGCTTGTAGCTCTTCCTATTATCACATACATGCTGGAATTAATTGATTGTCATTGTTAAAGTTGTGGATTTAGAACTTTCACTTTTACTCAGCAAGTTTCTCCCAAATTATGCCTTTTTTAGAAGGAAAAAATAATTAGGGCATAGTAATTTCTAGTTCTTGCACTGAACTTTTCTAAGTTAAGTAAGCTTTTAAATTGAGTGTGTTTTCTAAATCCATGGCTTTTGATTGTCTGAATGTATGTAGTTGGGGAACTAACTGTTCTTCTGCTATACATTTCTTTTCCTCTGGTATACTACCTCCTACTGAGGATAAAAATGCCTTTTTATATTTTGATGTTGGAACTGAGAAGGTTGCAAATGCACATTGAAAAAAAAAAAAAGAAGTGATGGATTTTCTTCCTTGTTCTCCAAATAGGCAGCCAGCAGTATGATTTTGGAGTAATTTCATTTTCTTCTGCTTCAGTATATTCTCGCCCCAAATCAAGTGGACAGTATATTAAGTTCTTGTATCGTCATTTGCAGGTTACGTGCTGAAATTTGAAGGAAAAAGGAGTAATTGTACTCCCTTCTGTTATGACAACTCTTGTTGTGGGATTGAGGGTTTGAGGCAGTGAGCACAAACTGAAACGTAGGAGCTGCCTTCTGAATATCAGGAAATGGAGAGAGGGACTGCACTTTGGCACAAGCTGCCCAGGGAGATTTTGGAGTCTCCCACGTTGGAGACACTCATCTGGGCATTGTGCTGAGCAACCTGCTCTGGGTAGTCCAGCTTGAGCAAGGGTGTTGGACAGGCTGACCTCCTCCAGTGGTCCCTTTAGTTTCCAACCTCAGCTCTTCTGTAACTCTGTGATTCTTTGTTTTTTTCACAGCAGACTTGTTTCCATAGTAATCAGCAATGATGGCAGATTATTTCTTCCACATTAGAAAAGCTGTCAACTTCTTTCTCTGAAGCATGAAATGGGAAGTTCCTACCTCCAAAAAATGTTATCTTTCTTCCAGAAGTGCTTTCTTTTCTAATACTTGGAAGTGACTTTTGAGGCATTTCAAATAAAAACCTTCTACCAGAAATTGATTTATACTAACTTCAGAAGGTGAAAATAAAATACTTGTTGGTTTCAGTTGAGGGCTGTAGATGAAGGCCAGTTTAGGCAGAGTATCCCAACTTGTGGTTTGGAGAAGGCATCTTCCCGTAGTAAGGTCTTTGGAGGAGAGGGACACCTGAAGCAAGTACATACTTGTGCTAAGCCACTTGGACCTTATTAATATATTTGGCAAATTTAAACTTTAATATTTTTTCAGAATGTCAACTGTTGCTCTAATTTGGAATTTAAATAAGAATTAGCAGCTTTTCAGAGACAAGAAATACTGTTTTCTGACTGTTTTTTGTAACGTATCAGATGACTTTTATGACGGAAGGTGAGAGGTATGCTTTGACTGAATGGCTTTGATTTGAATTTGTCATCCTGTTGGTAACTTTTCATGTTGCTGAGAAGCATAAGCCCTTGAAAGCTGTGTTAATCAAGTGTAGTCTAACTTGTAACCCACCAGAAAAATTCCCACCTCATGAAGAGAAAAGAGGTGACACAAGGTTTCCTACAGTGAGAGTGAGAACTACTTCTCTGGGGGCAACAGCAACCTCCCAAGATTTAGCTGGCTCAAGAAAAAAGGAAAATCAAACCAGAAAAAACCCCCAAAAAACAAACAAAACAAAACAAACCAGCTGGCTTTATTGCAGAAATATCTTGTTTTGTTGTGACAGTCTTTTCAAAGGCAAGGTCAAACACTTGTTTTCCCATTGAGATGATAAGGTCTTAAAGCTCTTTATTTTTATGTGTAGACAAAAGCAGATTTTAGGAAAGAAGAATAAAAGAAGTTACTTGAAAAATGAGGTATTTTTGTTGAATCTATAAAGTGAAAATCCATATTCTGCCTCTGGAGTGCCAAATAGATGAGGTGGTCCAACCAAGGCACACATTCAGATGTGTCAGCAGTAAAAATTGCTGATAATTGAGGAAAATCTGTTCATGTATTCTTTAATTAAGTGCTGAGGTAGTACTTTACCTTGCAAGAACTTTCCCCCTTCAATATGAAAGAAGTGCTGCCAGAAAAAAAAAGCTCATGTCATCCCAGAGCAATGCACAAGATGAAAAGATCTGTTGGGCCACTTTTACCAACTGTCACTTCCCCACATAGCTCTTGTTAAGTACCATATATATGAAGTTTAGGTTTTAGCAGCAAAAATGATTGGCGGTAGGGGGGCGGGCTGGCAGCCTGTGAAGCAGTTTGGCATCTGGAGGTGTTGTGAGCAGTCTGTTCACCAGGGCTTTCATACAGAAATGAACTCTGGACGTTTCTGCAGAGGACACTGGCAAAAGAACAGCTGGACAAAAGTGAAACTCTTCAGAAAAATTACCCACATCACACCTTGCAACAGCTACACAGTTTCCAGTCATGGAGATCATAACAAATTCACCCTGGGTTAGCAAAGATGGTGTTACTGAACAAGAGGAACACTTTCTGTGTGCTGTGGAAATCCAGTGGTCGCTTCTGACGTGGCTGTTTTGTGGATTGCTGTCAGAAAATACTAGCTGGATGTCCTGTGTTTGGTAACTGGCCGTTGCAGCTACTCCGACTCTGAAAGTTGGTCAGAAAACATAAGGAGAGACCAGGGGAATTATTTTTTGTTCATGTGGTTGTTGGACTTTTGCTTCTTTTCTCCAGCTTTCTGATGCTGTCTAACATTGGTGAGGGTAGAATTTATGTTAGAAGTAATCTAAAGCATTTTATTCTTTTTAGAAACCAAATGTTCGATTTTTGCAACAGCTTTTTGAAGGTTTGCATCAAACTGCTCTCATCCTACAGCAGAAATCGAGCAGACTGAAATGGTTCATAATTATGTTGAACTGGTATTTTCTTTGAGCTCTTTAACAATATGCTACTGAAATTCTGCATCAACAGTTAAGGAATATTAGTTGGCTTTTGGATAAACTGGAGCTCCAGCTGAGTGCAGTGGCAAAGGCTTGACTGAGCTGAGTTACACTACTCCCTGCATTTTTCCTGACCACAGGCATGTCACATACATGGTTCTTAGATTTGCCAGTAGCAGTTTGTTTCTAATGGCCAGTGTCCTCCTTTGCGTGGTAGATTCACTGACAGATTTATCAAGCTGTGGAATTGCTAGCAGGTTTGTACACTGTAGGTTTGTACCCTGCAGCTGCTGTGCAGTGACTGACTACTGCCATGGAATAGCAGCTTTTAGGAGTGCTGCAGGTGAAGTGCTGCATGTGTCCTTTTATATTTAAAAGGATTTAAAGTTAGATCAGTTATTTTTACAGCATTTTATTGCTCTTTACCTACACAGACTTCACTTCTTTCAGTGCAAGAGTCTGTGCATTTTATTGGAAAATGTTAGTCTGATATCTGAAACACTTATGAAGTGTTGGTGAATGTGAAAAACACTTGTATGGGTTGCATTGCTGTAGAGGTATTTCTGGTACTGGTCTGTGTCAGGGAAAAGCCTTTTCTAATGCTCTAATTTTTTGTCAAAGTGAAAGGGACTCTCCAAACAACCTAGGGGCTGCCAGTTTAGCTTTAGGACACAAGCACAGAAATTCTTGGGTGTTTCCCCAAAGGCAGAATGTATTTCTGCTGATGGAAATCTGCTTTCTGTTTTTGTAATTTTTTTTACATTGCATGGGAATTTTTTTCTTTAGAGGGAAAGGTAGGTAAGACTAGGAGTTAAAACATCATTTTACTCCATAAAAAAATTTCCCCCTTTCAATTCATAACCATCTTGTCTTTCTCCAAAATCAGTTAGAAACTTTTCTTTTCCTTTGAACTACCTTTGCATTCCCAAACATCCTCACCCTCTTAACTGGTCAGATAGATTTTCTAACAGATACCTCATTCAGAGTTTCCCTTCCACTGTATATATGTTTGTATTACCACATTTTGAAGTTTAACAGGCATTCCTTTTCCCCATTTCCTTACTTTCGCTCTTAATTCCGAGGCATGCAAAAGCAGGGATGACAATAGGAACATGTTTTAGGTAGTAGTTCCTGGCTCCCTAGTCAGGGCACGGGTATGTTGGGGAGGAGAAAACTGGGGTTTTATGCAGGATTTGATTACTGTGGTGTTTGTGAATAATTGGGAGTGTCTGGCAAGTCCTGCAAGGTGGCTCCAGAGACACAGCCTGGGAGTGGTGGTCTGGACACACAGAGAACCTGGCTGGCAGGCCACAGGGGATTGCTATGGTGAGGGACCAGTGGAACTCACTGAAACGTCATCAAACCAAATGATCCAAATGGTGTTGACTAATTGGCAGATTGCAGTTTAAATAATGCTGAGTTTTTCCAGCCTGCTCTACTTCTAACCCTCGAATGATGCTTTGTGTTTTCCTGTTTTTTAATGCCTTTCTGCTTTCCATCAGCCCAAACACCTGACTTCAGTAACTGACTTCCACTGTCCCTCAAATAACATGTGTGACTTGCTTTCTATGTCAGGTGCACTGTTCTTCAACTCTTAAAGCCTTTGGACTTTTTGTTGAAGTCCTTCTCTCTATGTCTGTCTCTCTCTCTCTCCCCTTCCCCCTCTGCCCCTCCCCTCTTCAGATTACTGTTTTCTATTTGGCAGAAAACAGGAAAAATGTTTTTAGTTGTCATTCAAATCTTAGCTGAGTGAACTCTCCTGAAGCTGGTAACTATCCCTTGGGTTTATATGTAATTTTGAGTACTGGAATGGCATAAGTTTGTATATTATTCCTGTTGGTTAGAAGTCTTGGTTTTTATTATCAGTTTGCCCTATGAGGAAAAAGCATTTTCTTCTTGTTAGAAGAAAGATCCGTGGAAGTTTAAAGAAGCTGAGCTCAATCACATGTCTTTTTCAAAATTGTGTAAAAGTTAAGTATGCTTGACAGTAGTTGCTGTGTAAATCAAAAGACTTGATTTTTCTTTGGAGACCATGCAAACCAAAAACTAGAAGAGGTCAAGTGCATGTTTATTGTACCAGTCTTGGCTTGTACAGGGAGTTCTCACTCATTACAGAGCAGTTAAGTAAGGAACCTACCTGGGATTGTAGACCTGTTGGTAAGCTCTGGTACTTCATTAGATAGTTTTAAAATTCCCCAAGTGCTCCATAAAGCAGCTGGTGTTACTTTAAGCCTACATTCTAGATGTGTGCATTGTGGGAGGGGATTGAATGACTGAACCCTGTTGTCCAGTGCTGTGGGTGAATTCCTTCACTTGCAATGTCTGCTGGCCAAAAGCAGGCATTCATTCTTCTAAATGCAGATGGTAAAACTAAAGCAGAGCAAGGTCGTATTAAAGCTCTGCATGACACACCAAGACAAGATAAAAACCTTGCAATACCAACAAACGTGGATTCTGTGAAATTGTCAGAGGAACGGACTTAGAAGTTACAGGGCAGTGGTGGGGAGTCTTCCTAGCAAAATTTTTAAATAATAGTTTAATAAATAAATTACAAGTTTACTTATATGAGCAGACAAGTCTCATGAAATATTTACAGCCTTCCTTTCACCTTGGCAGAAGAATGAGTACATTCTCTCCCTGTGATACGGATCTTTAATTAGTTAAGAAAAGAAACAGAACAGCACAGTAGTCCCTATTTTGAAAGAACTAGACTACATTTTTCTAAGTGGGGTAAAGTTGCTTGGAAGCCATTTCTGGGAACATAAAGTAGGAGGTTTCACCAACCTGATTGTCTTCTGTGATGAAATGACGAGATGTATGGATGATGGGAGAGTAGAGGCTGTCATCTGCCTTGATTCTTAGAAAAGGTTTTGGTGTGATCTCCCATGGCATCCTTGCATGCAGGTTGGGGTGGTAAAGTCTGGCTGGATGAAAAACTACTAGATGAGGTTAACAAAGGTGGTGAAGGTCCTTGAAGGAAGCTATATGAAGAATGGCTGAGGTTGCTTGGTCTGTTCAGGCTGAAGAAGAGGAGACTGAGGGAAGACCTCATTGCAGTTACAACTTCTTTGTGAGGGGAACAGGAGGGGAAGACATTGCTAATATCTCTGTGGTGACAGTGACAGAACCCAAGGGAATGGCCTGAAGTTGTGTCAGGGGAGGTTTATGTTGGATATTAGGAAAAGTTTCTTCACCCAGAGTGTGGTTGGGCACTGGAACAGGCTCCCCCAAGGAAGTGGTCACAGCACCAAGTCTGACAGAGTTCAAGAAGCATTTGAACAATACTCGTGGGCACGTGGAATGACTCTTGGGGATGTCTTGTGCAGGGCCAGGAGTTGGACTCAATGATCCTGATTTGATTCCTCCCGAATCAGCATATTCTGTGATTCTTTCATCTGTGATTCTGTGCCTGAAACACTGGCTAGATGTTTGAGCTTGGAAAGTAGTGGTTAGTGGGTAATACTACTGGCATCCAGATAATAATATTGTGGATGTCTGTCCTGAAATCTGTTTAATGTCTTTACACCTCCTTGTTCAGCTGTTCATTATGCATATCATTAAAATGTGTGAATGACTCCAGTCTAGGTTTGCAGTGAAGTAAGGGCTGCCATCCAGAACAATTTAGATTAGACAGGCTAGAAGAGTGGACCAACAGGCATGTTGTGAAATTGAATGGAGACATAGACAGCAGGACATGCTGTTTCCCTCAGACAGGAGCTGACTGGCTGAAAAGCTCTCAGAGATCCTGGGTGACAGTGGCCACGCATAAACAAAGAGTGTGCTCTGCAACTGATGAAGGCCTACAGCATCCTGGGCTGTGTTAACAGGAGCCTAAGAAGGAGGTCAGACCAAGTGATTCCTCTTTACCTGTCACTTGTTAAATTGCATCTGGAGTGCTGCATCCACTTCTGATGCCCCAGTATGAGAAAAAATGATGCAGAACTGGACTGAGCTCAGTAGAGAACTATGAGGCACCACAGGATCTGGGGTGCTTGCACTCCGAGAAGAGGCTGAGGGACTGGGGCTTGTTTGGCGTGGAGAAAAGACAGCTATAGAGCAGGGATGTATAGTAATGGTCTGCCTACATGTATAAAGTTGCCTAAAATACAGATACAGGCTCTGTACTTGGATATACAGCACAAGAATGAGTGATCATTAATTGAATCAGATAGTATGTTGAATACCATAAACTGTTCTTAATAGTAGCTTTACATGCTCTTTTTGAAAAATTTGTTATTACCTTTAATAATGGCATTTCATACAGTGTTGTTCTTAAAGTGGTGTGACAAACTTTAAAATACCATGTGTTTGCTTGGGATAGTGTAGCCTTTTCTGGAGTAGATGGCTTCCTTAATTAGCCAGAAGTAAGCTCTGTCATTGTATGCAGATCAGAAAAGGGCTGATGTTGGAAGGCATGTTTTGAGATCGTCTAGTCCAGCCTCTCTGCAGGGTCATCTACAACAGGTTGGCCCGGACAGTGTCCACTGGGATTTTTTTAATATCTCAAGACCCTGAAACTGATTTCAGGATAAGTGCTACTATGAATTTTGATGTGGAGACAGGGCCTCTCTGTGACAGCACAACACTTTGTGGAAAAAAGCTACTTAAGAGTCAAGTAGTCCAAATAAGTTCAGTCAATGTTATGAAAAAAACCAAACAAAAACCCAGCAAAACCCTACACTAAAAAAAAACAATGCTCCCCAAAGCAAATAACGAAAAATGCCCCAGAACAAAACACAAACAAAAACCCTCAAATAAACCAAATAACACCCCCTCCTGAATACATACATCACTTCTTCATGAAATGAGCCTGAGAAAGGGTAGCTTTTTTGCCCAAATTGCACTACTGTTAAGACTTCATTATTTTACTTTTTCCTATTTGTTTTTAAGCATGTGTATCCTTTGTTGTGGTATATAGATAGAATGCAGATGTTGCCTTTACGACCTGTACAAGTTGTATTTATTTTCACTGTTTCTATGAACTGTAATCATGAGCTGTTATGTGTAACATTTAAAGTGGACAAATTCAGAAAGCAGTTGGGAGAGTTTGGAGTGTTTTTCCTAATTTGTTAACTTTAACTATGTGATGACAATTGATGTATGGAGTCTTATTTTTTAATACTTTCATCTACTTCCTCAGATCTTTTCTGATGGTCTCTGTGTGTTTCTTTCATGTATCAGTTGAGCAAGGAGAATGTTTTTTCTGCTTATATGTACAGTTACAAAACCACTTAGCAGCTGGTGTAGATACCCACATAAAACCTAATAGTTTTCACTAATTTTTCTCTAATTCCATAGCAAATTTGGCCTAATTTTGAGTGTTCTGTCTTGAGGTATGATCAATGAGTTTTAATAGCTGAAATGCATTTAACTGTTGAAAAGACAGGATTCAAACTTCCTTGCTGTTTCTTACCTACAGAGCTAGTGAAATGTGTAGCTGTGTGCTTAACTCAGACAAAAGGGACCATGACCCTGGTGTACAGATCTCAGTGACATTTTCTGGGTTTGAAAAAGGAATTATAAAGAACTACAGTGTGCTTGCTGCCTGAGTTGTGTGTCAAGTGTGGGTGTCACTGCAGGCCCATTTACTGATGTTATCAGCCTACCAACAGGTGGCTGCCAGCAGGGAGGCTGCTGCTTGTATGCACAGCAGGGAGCATTGTGAGGGCTCTGAACCCTTAGACCCTTCAGTGGCAATTGCAGGGGGACATTTTTCACCCAAGAAGGCTAAATAAACGTGGCATAAAATTCTAAATGGAGGTTATGTATATATTTATTTGAAGGCTGTTGGGATGAGAAAAGAGAGTTTGATTTAGGTTATTGCCAATGTAGCATGGGAGAATCATAGAATAGCTTGGGTTAAAAGGAATCTCAAAGATCATCTAGTTCTAGCCCTACTGTGGGCAGAGACCACCTAGACCACCTCAGAGCTCCATCCAAATTCGCCTTGAACAATTCCAGGGATGGTGCATCCACAACTTCTCTGGGCAGCCTGTGCCTCAGCACCCTCACAGTACAGAATTTCTTCCTAATATCTCATCTAAACCTGCTGCCTTTTGATTTCAAGGTGTCACCCCTTCTCTCTTTCCATCCGTCTTGTGGATTCCCTTCACATACTGCAAACAGGTCACCCCTAGGCCTTGTATTTTCCCAGCTGAACAATCCCAATTCTCTCAGCCTTTCAGAAGGAAGTGTGACTGTTTTGTTCTGGTTGTTGAAGGTAGAAGCAATTAGGGTGTGATTTAGTAATGGCGCTGCATTCATTTACTTTGTTTTATCTGTTCTATGTATTAACATAGGAAGGAATTTCCAGAACTGAATCCTCAAGAGAGTACCTTAGAAGTAAAACCTGGTAAAAAAATTATTTCTTCAGGCTCCTGTCACATGTTAGATGGTCTTTTAGACTAGTGCTGATAGATAAAACTACTTCAAGGTGCCAGGTATAGCTTTTTCAGTGGGTTTCTACATCTGGACATAATCTCTCTGACTGCCCTTTGTTTGTCTGTATACTGCATTCAGTTGTGTTTCTATCCTGGTTTTTTAGCTATGTCCTCATGATTCCTTGCTTACTTGGAGGCTGGGCTATACTCTTTGTGTGTGTATGTGTAGCTTTCAGTCTTGCTGTTCCTGCTGAGTAGAATACTGGTAAGCTGTACAGTGAAGATGTCTTTGAGTTGTCTTTGGCTAAGGGAAATTTGAAAGAAGTGAAAACCTTGAAAAACTATTCTGAATGCTGGTGGCATTCAGATTGTGAAATTCCTGACTACACCCAATACCTAAACTAAAAATGGCCAAGCACTATCCACAGTGTTGTCCTTGAATGTTGTAGAGACTGGTTTCAGTCACTATATTAGCTAATTTTTGTAAGTGATTCTCTGCCTTTCCAAATAATTTGGAATGTTTCCAAATATTTGGAAATGTAGTTTAGCTTCCTTATAGAGTGGTTTTTACTAGCTAGAAGTTGGGTTAATTGTTAGATTTCCTGTCTTTATGAAGCCCAGTAGAATGTTCTACAGCTCTCAGTTTGTAATTTTATAGTTGTGCATCAAACATTAGAATTAGAAATCATATTGAGGGTCAGCATGTTGTGCATGCAACAATATTTGTGTGTGTGTGTGTGAGAAGGAGAGATTTCCTGACCTAGATTTAATCACTGAAAAATGTGATTTATACATCATAGTAGTCAAGGCCTAACAGAAGTTCTGTACGTTGCTGGGAAAGACCTTTCTATTTTTACCAGTATATAATTCTGTCATTCCTTTTCTATTTGGTTTAACATGTGGGATGTGTGGGAGTGGTGTCATTTTAAGGTTTCAATGTTAGCTGAGTTTCATTCAACTTTTTTGAGTAAGCCAGGATGGTAAGAATGGTTCGTTGCACCTAGTCTACTGAAGCTGCAATACCCCAAGGTTTAGTTTTGTGTTTCGACATCCAGTTTATTGCTTTGATTAATAGATGTATGCTGGATCTCCTTTGCTTCTAGTTTCTTTCTTTGGTGCTGTGTATGATAACATAAGGGCCTTCATCTTGGGCCTCCTTTCTTTCCTTTATAATGATGAAAGGATTATTTGCACTTGGTTAAAAAGGATAAGGTATAAGAACTAAGAAAATTTATCAGCTGGATGAAGCTACTTATTTTTGAAATTTTGGTCATGAAAAGCAGGTGGTGATGTGGTTTTCTTTCTCCTTTATTTCTTAAAGCAAAAACCAAAACTACATAATAGACCTAATCTCATTTGGTTTGCCTTCTACAAAATAACATCAGCTATAAAATCATATTATATTTCAGAGACCCATTTTCTGGCCATTTTTCACCATCATCTACTTCACATTAAGGCCATCATTGATTATAGTATCTTTTCAATTTCTCTTGAGTCATGGGGTCAACCCTGAAATTTACTCCTGTTCTTTAGAATGCATCCAGGGCCAGAGCAATTAGAGCAATTTTTTTGTAGAAGCAGAGGAACCCATTTCAGTACTGAAGTTCCCGATGTTTCCTAAACTGTCCAAACGCACACACCTTAAAACAAGTTTTCACACTACCAACAAGTGTGAAAACGTATGTATAAAATACCAAAGATCCAAGATGCCTGTCACCTAAGTGCAGAAACAAAATATTTGCTCCTGCAGCTTGTGCAGAGCCCCAACCCAAAATCCTCCTGCCTCTTTATGAGTTCCCAGTCACCCTCCTTTGCTGATGAAATATCTCTCTAAAGCATTGTGCTGGTTGTCCTGACTTAGGGGTAGGTTTTCTGAAATTCCCAGTCAGAAAGTCAGTATGCACTGGAATTTGTCGAGCTGAGCCCTTTCGCTTGGAGTGGCCAGTCAATCCAGGCAGTGTACCCTGTCTGTCCCACTTAGGTTGCCAAAAACTTGTCCCAGCCACGGGCTCCTTCCCTGGTGTGCAGTGCCAGCTCACACACCCAGGTGAGGTGTTTCTACCTCTTATTCTGGTTTGTGCAGGGTGGTAGCCCACAAAAGGCTGGGTCCCCAGTCGTCAAAACTTTACACCATGTGTACGTTTTAACAAACAAAGCATCAGCATTCATCGCTTACGGATTACGTGAGTTTTTCATTAATTAGTACTCAATCTCCTATTTGCTTGTGCTAACTACTCTGAAGGCATAGTTCTTCCCTCTATCTGACTTGGAGGGTCTGTTTGGAGTAGGTGGTCACTGAGTTGCTGGTCTGATCTCTCACTGCTGGAATTACCTCTCCCCCAGTTACTGCTCAGTCCTGACCTTACTCTAGTGGCCCTCACCCAGACAGCCCATTCATCTTGGGATTGTCTTCCCTTTTCCTTAAACACTAGCCAAGCATATAGTGTTCACAGTGCAGTGGCTTAATCATAACTGTACAGCTACATCTACTGATTGACAACAACAAAAAAATTGTGAAGTTGGCTTCAGTTCACAGAGAGCTTGACAAAGATGTGCACGTGCTTTTGTGTGGATTCCGAGATCTGCAGCTGGCCTCCATCGTGTGAAGCGGTGCAAGGGTATGTGCAGATGGGGTGGGTGAACTATAGTGGGTTACTGTGAGGAAATAAAACATGCTCGAGGCTCTGTGTACTCAGATGGGGGATGCTGGGAAGCCATGTAAGACGTGCTTCTGGCCCTGCATACTTGATCAGGGGAGGTGAGCTACCTGGGTTATCACTGCATAGTCTTCTCATGCCCTATACAGGGTTACAGGGCTTTCTTGCTAGCTCTTGAGTATACCAGGAGACCTCTTCACATGTCACAGTTACTAGAAAAATCATCTTTGTGTGCTTCATTGTCCATGAAGTCCGGGTGACAGAGACAAAATACCAAACTTTACTTTTACTACACAGCCTCTGCACTTTTTCTCGTCTTTTTTGTTTATTCCCTCCTCACATTTACGTTCAGCCTTTGAACAGTGGGGGCAGAAAGAGCCCCAACAAACAAATGAAAAATAAGCAACCATGTGCTCACAGTATTTTTGAGAGGAGATGGTTGTTTTCATTGATTCTCAGTTTTTCCTTTCTCAAAGTCAAGCCTCAAAGAGACCTTGGTAGGAGGAGGGAAGAGACTTTAGAATGGATATTGTACCACAGATTCTGTTACATGAGAATGGGTTTTCAGTAAGTTATTTTAAGCCAGTATGATACACAAACAGAACAATGTAGAGGTAGAATGAGAGAGGATCTGTGTGAAGCTGCAAATTGCTCAGAAGGTTTTAGTGAATATTTCTGGACAATAATATTGTAATGAGGGAGCAGCTGGCATTTGTAGAATGCAAACCTTTTCTCTCTGAGGGGTGGTCTGTGTCAGAACACAAGGAGTGCTGTCATGTCATGCTTTGAAACTCGGGAGGATGCTGGTGCTGAGGGCATCTCAGTTCCAGCTGAGATCTTTAGAGCTACCTAGAGCCGCCACAGATAGTAATTTTCAAGAACACCTGCAAATATTCCTCTTTTTGAAAAAGAAAGCCCATTCTTTCTGTTTTAAAAGGTGTGTTGGTGTTTGTATATTGATGGATTTCAGTGGCAAAGATTGGCTTGCAATAATACTGGTAGTTTGACAATTAAAAGAGCAGTTTCTTTCCTAAGAACTTGTTTGAGACTTCTGAGCTTCCAATGGAGGTTTTTCAGCTGTTCTTACTATAAAAATTGTGATAAAATAATTTCTCTAAAACTAGTTTGTCTCATTTGTTTCATTGTTGGTTTATCCATTTGCTTAGAAAAAGGTGTTCAAAGTGAATGTAAGCTTTAGGCTCTGGATTGATACTTCCATAGCCAGCTCCTAAGTGGAGATTTCCAACTACAATGTGCTTTTGACTGCTGTTCATCCTCCTCTCTCATCCCCCCCACCATGTGTTGGGTCTTGAATTGCTTTCAGCTGCAGGTACTGGTATGCATGAGATTCCATATTAACTTCAGCGGATTGACTAGAGATAGAGTGAGGACTGCAGGAGCAAATGCTGTCTGTTCACAGTCACCTTCCAGTTGCATGTTCAGAAAAATGCTCAGAAAACTCACTTGTTTTGTGATTTCCTCAGGGATCAAAGTGAATCCAATGGCCTTTTGGCCTTCCCCCCCAGATTGGTGTAACATTTGCTTTTTCCCAGTCATTAGGGGCCTCATCAGTCTCCGTGCTTTTTACATTTCTTTAGATGTGTGGGAGAGAGGGCCTTGTCATGGCATTACCTATCTTTTAGTACCATTGGGCTTCAGCAGGTCTCATCCCATGGATTTGTATGGAACAAGTTCTGTTACACGATTTCTGACTAAATCATCATCAACTGATGGTCATTCTTTGAAGCTCCTTGAACTCTGTCTATAAGAACAGAAGGTAAAAAACCACTGTTCGCAAGTAAAAAACAAAGGCAAAGAAGACATTGTGTACCTCTTGTCTGTTCCTGGGTACACTAAATTACCTACTCCATTCAGTACCTCTCCCATGTTTTCAGTGGTCAGCCTTTTACTCTTGATGGAGCAGTAGAAACTCTTCATCTTACCCTTCTGATGCTTGCAGGTCTTACTTGCAGCTGAGCTTTGCTTCTCCTAATGCCATTCCTGCGTGCCCAGGCAATGTTTCTAAGTTCTTCCTTCATTGCCTAACCTTGCTGTCACCTCCTGTATACTGCCTTTTAGCAGTGGAGTTCCACCATGAGTTCTTTGGCTGGCCTAGACTTCTGCTATGTGTACTTGATTTCCTGAGTGTTGGGCTGGATTGTTTCTTGGATTGTACTTGGAGAATGTCCTTTGACCTGTTTGTTTTCTTGTAAGCCTTTACCCATCATTGCAGCTTTCAGTGGGATCATACCTACCAATTCCCAAATTAGCTTTCTGAAAGTCCATGATACTCTACTGCTCACCTTCCTCTCTGCCCTCAGGGTTTAGAATCCCCCTATGTCATGGTGATTACCACTGAGCTTGCCAGTGATCTTTATATCCTTAATTGTACTTCCCAGCTAGCAAATCACAGATGTACCTTGCTGTACACCAGCTCAGGTTGACCTGTCCAGTACCTGTTACCTATCTACCTATTAGGGAGATGCTCTTTATAGAATTCTATTCTATTCTATTCTATTCTATTCTATTCTATTCTATTCTATTCTATTCTATTCTATTCTGTTGTATTCTATTCTATTCTTTTTAGTGTGTGTCCCCACCTGCACTGTTCTTTTTTCAAGGAGATGTCAAAGGGATTAAAATCATTCACAAGAACCAAGGCTGTGATCAAGAGCAATCCTCAAGTTGTTTGGGGTGCTCCATCTACATCTACATGGCAGGTCTGTAAAAAAGTCTTTTATCATGATGCCACTTTTCCTGACATCTTTTCTTCTGTGGGTCCACAAACCCTCACCCACCTGTTGTCCCTTGAAAGAGCTCCATATATCCAAACTGGTCTTTTGCATAAGGGCACCCTTTACCTTCATCTTCCCTGTCTGCATTTCCTGAAGAGCATCTGCTTGTCCATCACAGCTCTGTCATTCCTGCCACATCTCAGTTATTCCAGTGATGTCGTGTGGTGACTGGATGAAGAGCTCTTGTTCCTCCTCCTGTGTGTTTTCAGATTGCATGTGTTGCATGTGCACTTCAGACCGAGGCCCCTTCAGCCTGTAATGTTGCTCCTTAAGTGCTTCTTGTTCTTGTCACTCAGGGTCCTCTATTCTTTCTACTGCTACTCCCCAGTTCTTCACTTACCTGTGAGTCTCCCTTTCCAGTTGGAGATGATGTGAGTTTGAAAGTTACTTAGCTGGTAAAAATTGATGTATTGCCTTGACTGATTGCTGTGCAAGGAAGAAGTGGAAAGCATAATATCCATTCACACTATCTTCTGCCCATTGCAAACACTGGTACCTCCCCAGTCAAAATCTTGTGTGGTGGTTTGTGGGTTTTTGGGTTGTTTGATGGTTTTACTTTTTGTTTTGTTTTGGTTTTTTAAAAGACTGTTCAAGAAAAGAAACAGAGTTCGATTACCAACTTCAAATCTTAAAATAGAATTAACAGTTTCATGAAATGTGTTAAAGGCTGTTCCTGTTATTGGGCTTGTATTAGAGATTGCTGCTCATACTCTAACCTCTTCTGTGGCAGAATACATTACTTCACAGTGAAAACACACTGCAGGCAATAGAATTTGGCATTCCTGGCCAGAGCCCAAGCAAATACTACTGTTCAGTTTCTTTTTGAATTTAAAAGCATATTTCATTTTGATTTGAAAGACCCTGAGTAGCAGAGGTTTTGTGGATTTGGCTGGTGTTTGTAGTTCCTGCAGCTATATTCTGTTTGTATACAAATTGCTGCGTAATTAATAATGTGATCTAATTTGTTTCCATTATATGTACACAGCGTTAAAATTGTACTTGAATGTTTACTGTTAACTAACAGTAAAGCTTATGTCGAGAATGTATTAGGGGGGTTTTTGTACCCATTTGAATACATTTTAATGCTTCCCTATAAACATACAAATACAGAAAGAGACTATGCATACACATAGTTTATTGTAGCTGGAAAAAACAGAGCTGTGACTTTGGCAACTTCAGTTTACCTGTGAGTGCTCTCCACTGATTCCAGTGAGACTGATAGCACAGCTTAGTCTTCCTGGGCGGCATCTCCTGCCATCTGAGTGTGTGCACATTTCTGATTGTTTCTCATTCTTTTCAGTTCTTCTTGCCCCAGACATTGTGCAGTGACCCAGTGATTCGAGCAGGTGATTAAAAGGAAGTCTCTATTTGTGAATTACTTTGCAAGAGGTTATTTTATTTGAGAGAAGCCTGTTCAGCAGATGTTTACTGTATAATGATAGGTAGTTCTAGCTTTGTATGCTAGCTTCTACAGTTTTGGAGAAGTGCAGGTGAACCTTTTGTACTCAAAAGTGGCCTTCAGAGTATAGGTTGTGGACAGAAAGCTGGAGTAGGACTATAAACAATACTTCATTTTGTAGCTGAGATGTATGACAGAGTTTAGCTAAAACGAGCTTACTGGTGTGATTAGGTAACCAAGGTTACAGCACTGAGGCAGTTTATACTGGCAAAAGCATATTCTACTGGGAAAAACTGCCTCAGTTTCATGTATAAAAATTATCTTTAACCTAGGTTTGCTTTTGAAACAAAGTAGTGTATATGATTTTTAAAAAATCATGTTTATGTGTGTTGTCTTGCCCTTTAAAATCTGATGGTAAAGTAATAAAGTTAAAATTTGTGCCCGACTGTGCACTGTGTTGAGGCAACTCGCAGATTGTACAAACTATCAAACAGGCAGGTATAGTTACACACACACACTGAAAGAAAGAAAAATGTGAGCTCCCTCTAGTTCATTTAGGATTTTAGTTCACTTGTTTAGTAGCTGAAGGCATTTTGCTCTCAGCCTAACATCTGATAAGCCTGTCCAGACCAAACCATACTATTCCTAGTTTTACTGGGTTTTAGTTACCTTGTAATGCCAGGTAGAACAGCACTGGGAAAGATTCACAAATGAACTGTGCGTTGCATGTTTTTATGAATGAAGCATTTGTGGCTTCTTGATTTTCTGTTCCTTTATTTTTTTCCAAGTATAATGAAGTGACAAGACTGTTTTAATTGCATCAAAGGACAGTTCTGCATTGGGAAATTTTTGTTAGTCAATTTCTCTAGGTTACAGACTAAAAGTAGATGCAGTCTTTAAGATAGAGAGAAAAAAAGTTCTTTATATCCATTGTGCTTTTGATGCTTAAAAAATTAGCAGCAGTTTAATTTATTCTTTTCATGCCGCCCCTCTGTTTATAGTAGGAGGGGCAAGGGGATGTACTTCTGTTGATAGCAGAGAGTTGCAGTTTTGGTCAAAGACACTCAGGATGAGGCAATCCCATTTACAACTGAGCTTGGTAATGTTACGCCAGCTTTTCAGGTGATGCCCCTTTTGGTAAGTTGGTGACTGCTGAGCACAGAGTTAAACAATGCCTGAGAAGACTAGGGATTCACAGAGAGGAGTATTTCTACTGTTGTGTCAGGAGTCACTAAGCAGGTCTGATCAAGGAAGCCAGCTGCGAGATCCTGGACTTTTCTGTGCACATTCTTGGTCCTAGATCCCTCTCCTCATTGTATACAACCCAGGCAGCTTGTGCTGATGTCTGTAGGAGTTAGGAAGTAACAAAGAAAGGCTCAGCACTTGTGTGGTGTCTGTCCATGAAGGTGTGTACTGTTGGATAGACAAGCTGTATGAGAAGAGGCTGGTAATTGGAAGACATCTCAAATGTCAGGCACCTAGTGGTTAAATATTTGATATAGTTAACAGTTAAAACATTTTTACAGGACCATTTTTAAAAATCATCCCACAGTTATTTAAAAATATGTTACATTATGGTTTCATAATTGCTCCATTCAAAGGTCTTCTGTTTATCTGATAGTGCTTCCAGCAACCACCCAACTCCAGTAATAAATCAGCAAGTTGCTTTACATTTCAGAGAAACAATCTACTTAGGTTTTGCAGCTTCAAACCTTGAAAACAAATGCTGTTCTAAGTCAAGATATTATGTCCCTTCCTTTGTTGTTGGTTTTACTTAGCATAAGTTTACACTAGTGTGCCTTACATCTTGCTTCTTTTGAATTAATAAAGGTTGTGCATGCTTTCTGTTAACCTTATCTTGCTGGGGAAAAAGCCTGAAGCAAAACCCATAAGCCACCACAAAAATGCCTTTATAGGGAAAGTGGTTTAGGTTGGTTTTAATTAATTTAAATTGCCAGTTAGAAAACTTTTTTGATTTATGGTTTTCAGTTTAACTTTGGAGCATTCATCTAGAGTAAGCTTGAATCTTACTGGTCAATAAGTGTATTTCCTATTGAACATAACATTTGAAGTCTTATTTGCTAAATTTTGTGAGGAAAAGAGGTAACTTATAGGCACATTTAAGGAGTTTGTATAACTGCACATTTTATTGGCTTGTTATGTCCCATGTTTTTTTTTCTTTTGAAAAGTTGCATGGTTTACTTTGTTTTCCTTGATAAGATTAGTTTTTATTTCGTAATTGATGATGGCCTTCTACTGAATAGAAATATACATTAAATTTAGGAAACAAGCTTGTTAAAACAGTCTTCAAAGGCAGATGTGTTTTGTCAGTATGCTGAAAATAAAGCAGCTTTGAGAAATCAGGAAAATGGAAACAAAATTGAGGGAGATCAAATTTAAGAATTTTTTCCTTGATATGTAGTATATGTAGAACTAGTGATTTAGTATTCACTTGCACTTTGCCTTCTTTTTCCAATATGTTAAACTTAGATTGTTTTCTCCAACAATTTGTAATAAATTTCCTAACTTTGAATGAGCAAGCTATTAAACTCTTTTCAATGGAAAGAGGAACAAAAGCCATCAGCTTTTGAAAGAACATCCTAAACATCCCTGACTTCATTTAGTTGGCCAAGAACTTCCTTCAGAGGCTTGACTGATCCAGAAAGTTCAGGACTAATGTTCACTCTCCAAAGTATTCACTTTTTGGTTTTTGTTCTAGACAACTTAGGTTTCCATTTCAAGTACATTTGAAAATAGCTTTGATTAAGTTTAAATACAGTGTCTGAATTTAAACTTAGATGTTTTTGCCTGCTGGTTTCTGATGTTCAAAGACTCTTCCTTGGATCAGGGATTGTAATCAAGGTTGTGCATACAATTTTTATATTGGTCCATCATTATTTTTCTTGGACAATGTATTACTATGGCATTTCATTGTTCCCCATTTTTTGTCCTTTGTTATGAAAGGGTTTGGAATAGAAATACTCTCCTGAGGACTTCTCAGTAATTTTATATTTTAAAATACTGACAAGTAGAATGTACCATCCAAAAAATGGGGCTGTGTGGCTGTTTGAATCTCAGTGGACCTCCAGATGGAAGAATCTTTCTGTATGTGTATTCTGAACGCTTTGAATTAATGAGAAACTGCCTGTATGCTGCATATTTTATAAAGCCAAAGGGAACTAATCTTTACCCTTGGTATTACCCATCCTGTTAGTTTTGATGTTGGTAATGTTAGGCCATTTGATTCCAAAATTTTAATAGACATATGGGTGCAATCCAACTTGTGTTGCTGGAATAGATACTTGACAGAAAGGTGAATTACCTTTCTGATGGCTATTACCTGGAGTGATTTCAGAACAGCATGTTAGTCAGAGTTAATGTTGTTAATGTGCTCTTTCCAAGAAAAAAAAGATTTTTTGTTGAGAACCGCAGACGAGTTTTGGAAAACACAAGGATTACCAGAAATGAAAAACTGAATGAAGTTTAAATTAGTTATGAAAAGCAGAGGACTGAGAATAGTTGGACAGATTTATGGGGAATGGATCTGTCACTCTTCACTTGTCAACACCATCTATGCACAACCTGCAGATCCAGGGCCCCAGAACTATTGTTTGTTGTGAGCTACGGACTGTGCCAAAAGAAGGAGAAATGGAGTGCTACCTTCTGTGCTCACTCCAGATAGAATTGCTATTGACTAGTACTGCAACAAGGTAATCTATTTGTTCTGAAGTATCAAAGCTTCCAGCGGTCCTTTACTAGAGTTATTAATGTCTAACAAAGGTGAAATAAATGTAAACATTTGCTCCTGTTTACAAACTTAACTCATTCCATGGCTGACAGTTTTCTAATCTGGGTATTGGATATGTACCAGAAGAATGCTTCTGTTAACATTTAATGATCTTGCTAAGACTTGGTAGCCTGTGGAATATGGATAGGCCAGTTTCTCTGTTTTTAAAAGAGAAAAGACAACATTGTGCAAAAATAATGACTGATGCAACCACACTGAGAAGTTGCCCTATTTGCAGTACTCAATAGGGCAGTGTGGGTGTTCTTACACTGAAAAAGAAGCATATTTGACCCTGGAAGGTTTTCACTGCTATCCTTGGGCATATGGTTGTTTTCAGAAGAGTTTGTCTGTCTGTTGGTAACGCTGGAGAAACTAAAGGTGTTAAATATGGCAAGACTTTAGAAGATAAATTCTGCTATCTCCAGGGTCCAGGACAGAGAGAAATGCGTTTTGGCTCAGAAAGTTAACTGTATCCTGGAAATGATTTTGCCCCTCTTCTCTGCTCTGATGAGACCCCAGTGGGAATACTGCACCCAGGTCTGGTGACCTCAGTACACAAAAGGCATAGACTTGTTGAAACAGGTCCAGAGGAGGGCCACAAAAATGGTCACAGGGCTGAAGCACATCTCCTTTGAGGAGAGGCTGAGAGTTGGGGCTGTTCAGTCTGAAGGAGAGGTCTCTGGGAAGACCTTACTGTGACCTTTCAAAAGGAGGTTTAAAAGATGGACAGAGATTTACTGCCAAGGCTTGTAGTGACAGGACAGGGAGCAAAAGTTTTAAATATAAGCTTCTCAGAGTACTTCTTCATTAAAAAATTTCTAGTTACCTAATACGCTCTTCAGATTTGAAGCTCAACATACTTAACTCTCACTTCTCTGGATTCTCTCTTAGACCAGTTTTGATTGTGTTCATGTTTTCACATTTTATCAAATAAGTTTTCTTTAAAGAGAGCTTGGGCTCTCTCTTGTTTGAAACATTTTCCTAGAGATGGCTTGATCAGGCACCTTTAACCATGCTTTTAGAATTGATTCTGTTCCAAGCAAGGTCAGTTCCTAAGTAGGAAGTGCCACTTTATTACCCTTTGCTTAATGGTTAGATTGAATATGCAGTGAAAATAAAAGACAAAAGAATTAATAATTGAGGTGCATTTAAAACTTTGTTTCTGGGATTTAATTGACATTGCACTTCATTGCTCTTTCCTATCTGTGTCAAAGACTACAGGAATTGGCACCAGCAGTATTTTTACCACTGAAGGATTCTCTTCTTCAGGCTAGGCTGGATGGGAGCTTTGAGGCTTTTATTAGTAAAACCCAATCAAAACCAAAAACCCCAACCAAACAAATACCACAGCCTTTGTGCAGATAAATGCTAGATTTGATGAGTGACGCCATAAAGAAACAGGCAGGGGGCAACAAGCTAAGATTTAGAGTTAAAATTGTACTTCTACACCTGTTTGGGTTTTTTTTGTGGTAATGATGTTGGTCACAATAAATGTAAGTCATAGAAAGCCCTTTGTTCATTGCATCCAGAAAGTCTGTATGAGCAGTCTTTGATTTTTTAGAGACTAAATGGAATTCTCAAGAGAAGATTAAATTAATGAAAATCAGTTAAATAATCTAGTTACGAATACAGAAGAAGAATTTACTTGAAATTTCAGGTAGCTTTTGAAAAATAACTGAAATTCAGGAGGCTCAGAAATTCAAGACAACTGAATCTTCAATACCAGTAATTTGAATTCCTATGAAGATGGAAATAGAACAGTGTGGAGGATATCTGTGTGATCTTATCTACTCATACCAGGCTTTTAATGTAGTTGTGCTTGGTATTTGCATCTCTTGCTTCAGCTCCCACACAGTGGTTGATGAAGACTGAATTCCAGGACGAGATTAAAAGATTTTATCTTTCTTAAATGCTTTGTGGCTTGCCAGTTTTGTTCTTTGTTCTACAACTGATTTACTTTCAGCAAAAGTCAGCCTTGAGTTATTGAAATACCTGTTTTCTCTCTTTTTCTAGCTGTTTGCATATGCTTTATAGTAACTGTGTTTGGATGCCTTTTGGGCTTATGGTACTGCTGTTAGTCTCCTTTTGAAAGATGACATGAACAGGCAAAAAGTTTCCTTCTTTCTGAGTAGATACTGAACTTCCTGGAGGAGAGACTCCTTATGAAAAGATACCGCTATATTTTCGCCTTTGGGTACAATTTTCTGTGGTGAGTTTCATCTCAATCTTTGTCTTTATAAATGAATGTTATTGTTCTCTCTGGAACGGCATTAAATGTACATATGAAGGGTGTGAGCATCCTTCACCAGACTACACTTGCACAGAAGCAATCCCGATGAAACAGCCTTCAGGGAACAGCAAGGAAACTGTGACTAACTACTAACCAAAGCTGCCACAGGGACCAGACACCACAAACTGGAGATGCTGTTCAGAGTTTCTTACCAATACTGTCCTTCTCTAGCAGAATTTTAATGCAGAAAGGGAGTTTCCTTTTATCTTGTTAACAAACTATGTACTATTTTGTTTATATATCAAAGATAACTCCAGTGTAGGAGCTGTGAATCTTACTTGTACACAGGGGAGATTAGAATGGAAAATAAAACCTTGCTTTAATCTCTGTGTCTTAAAGCATCAAGCTGTGTGTCTCGAGTATTCTTTGTTAGGTAAGAGTCCTGTAGTACAGCAGTTAAGAGGAAGTTTGTTTTTGTGCTTTAGCTGCAGAGATCATATGTTTCAAGCTGCAACTTAAGTTCATGTCAATTCCTCAGAAAATCACCTCAGAACGATTTTGTCATGAGAGAAGATCTAAAGAGAATGACTACTTACAGGGGTAGGAACTGGTAATTGTGTTGTTTCCTTGGTTCAAGTACCTGACTGCCATGTCCATGGGAGTAATCTCTTCTAAATCTGTACACCTCGTCTGCAACAGCATGGAATTATCTACAGTGTACAGGTAGATCACTCCTTAAGAAACATGGACTGGTTGTGGGAATAAGTCAGTTTTTGGAAAATTCTTCCCTTCCCCACACAAAGTTTGGCTTATATATTGGGTGTTATTTATGTGTGTCCTTAGAGCAGTTGAGATGGTTCAAATTCATGTATCTAAAATCAATAACCCCACAGGCACTTCTGATTTTCTTTTGGACATACCATTTTAAAAGGGTAAAAGGAAGGGCCCTGGAAATTACTGACCAGTCAGCCTCACCTCTGTGCCCAGCAAGATCATAGAACAGATCCTACTGGTAGCTATGTCAAATCATAAGAAGACATGGAAGTGCCTAGAGACAGCCAGCAGGGCTTCACCAAGGGCAAATCATGCCTGACTGATCTCACAACCTTCTATGATGGAGTGCCAGCATCGGTGGACAAGGGAAGAGCTACAGGTGTCTGCCTGGGCTTCTGCAAAGCCTTTGACATGGTCCCACGCAGCGCTCTTGTTGCTGAATTGGAGGGAGAAGGGTCTGATGAAAGTACTGTGTGACAGATAAGGCAAGGCTGGCTGGCCATATCCAAAGAGTTACAGTCAACAGTTCAGTATCCATGTGAAAACCAGTAATGACTGGGGTCTCTACTGGGACAAACACATTTTGATACCTTAATCAATGGCATACAAGAATTGAGCAGAACCTCTGCAAGTTTGTGGATGACACCATGCTGAGTGGTGCAGTTGACAGGCTTGATGAAAGGCATGCCATCTATCACTAGATGGCATTGGGTGGACCCATGTGAACCTCATGGGGTTTAACAAGGCCAAGTGCAACGCCCTGCCCCTGGGTCAGTGCAATACCCCATTTCCATAGAGACTGGTGGATGAATTGTTTGAAGGCAGCCCTGCAGAGAAAGACTTTGGGTGTACTGGTGGATGAACATTCACATGAGCCTGCAGTGTGTATTTACAGCTCACAACCATGTCCCCAGCCATCTGAAGAGAAGCATGGCCAGTAGGTTGAGAGAGGTGATTCTGCTCCTTCTACTGCACTCTCTTGAGACTCCCCATCTATGGTATTGCATCCAGCTCTGGGGTCTTTGTGGTTTTAAGTGGAAAGAGGGTAGATTTAGGCATGTAAGGAAGGAAGTTTTAACAGTGGGTGTGGGGAAACACTGGAGCTGGTTGCCCTCCTGTGGATGTTGTGGAGAAGTTGAAGTTCCATCTTCAGAAAGTATTAGAGGTGAGCTTGAACAGCATTTTGAACAACCTGATTTAATGATAGGTAGGTTGTACCCTGTTGAATGAGCAGTGAATTTTCCCAGGAGACATGAACAGTCATCTGATGCAGGTTTTTTGGTTTCAAAGTCCTTAAATGATTCCTGCTCCTGATTTATTGGCAATCTTCCATGTTTGACACTCGCACAAGATAGATGGAAACACTGTGATTTTTATGAACTCAGTTCATCAGAAATAGGAGGATACCAAGGTAACAAAGAGGGAGTGGTCTAAAATAGTGCTTTTACCTTACTTGTTCATGTAGTTCTTTTTCTCCAATTGTGACTTACTACTAGGAACCAGACTTGCCACCCTGCTAACATTTTGTTGATTCTTGGCTGTGTATTCGCTTCAGTTACAGTTAGTGTCTTGACATTTTGAGTGTTAAGAGCACCAGTAAAATACTGGTACTGTGTTTATGGGTGTAGTAGTACTGTGGCATTAAGCTGATTATCTGAAGGTTTGTTGATGCTGTAAATTTTTTCACTGGGTGATTTCTTGCTGAACAGCTCCTTGAATAAGCAGGAAAAACTGATCCCCAGAGCAATGCAAATGGCTGTCAATGAGCCTGTGGAAAACATTCCTTGCTTGTCTACAGCTTGTCTATATGTACTGTAAAGATATGAAAACACAAATTTTAGAATACTTCATGGCTATTGAGTCTTTGGTTATTCAGCAATGTTGCATTGTTAGTTGAGGAAAAAAGTGTTCTGATCTTGCACTTGATACCTAACTTGAGCTGCAAAACTGTAGGATAGGGGAAGCATGTTGCTGATGAGTTGAATCCTTCAGACACCTTATAGTGTGAAAGTGACTCACTTTTTTTTGCAGGTATGTGCTTAGCTTAAAAATATGCAAATCTTTTCAGAATTTGGACCTTGCAAGGTGAAGCTGGGTGGCTGCCAAATTGGTGGCCCCTTTCCTTGTCCCAGACTGCTGTGGAGGGGATGAAACCATATGGTTGACTCTGTGGGTTACCAGTCCATCTGAAGTGTGGTTGTTCTCATTCTTCACTAAAAAACATGCAGCTGCTAAAGTTAGTGGAGAAGGAAGAAGGCAAAAGCTGGGCCCCAGTACTTCCCTGTATGAGGTGAGGGGGGCATTATTATAAGTGTGTTTGCAAGCAGTGTTAAAGAAATTTTTGACACTATGGTCTCATCTCCATTAGGTAGATTTATTTGCCATCATCTCTATTGGCCATTTATTGGCCACAGTCTGGACAAATAGCAGTATTAGGGTCTGGGGTCTTCTTGTTCTTCATTGGTTTGTTGTTTGTTACCAAGTGGTTGCCATGTGGTCATCTTCATACCACCTTAGGTTGGTTTTGGTGGGAGTTTGTGTTGGTTTTATAGTCCATGTTGAAATATGGTTGTTACCATTCATATACCACAATCTATCGGCCGTCTATTCTCTAGCTATTTATTTTAAAGTAGTATTTAAGGTGCTAGTTTTGTCTGTACTATTATTAATGTTCAGATTGTTTACTCGGGGTTTCACTATAGTACCCCTTTGACTTACACAGCATAGCCTTACAGTTCAGATAAAGTTCAGCTTGCATCCAGACAATTCAAGCTACTGGTATCCCATGGATCTGCATCCACTTTAACTTAGGTTGTTGAAAGAATTTATTACACTCTTGGAAGAGCTAATATTTTTCAGTTGCATGGTATGGGACAATTTTTTGGAGTTTATAGAAAAAGGAGTAGAAGAAAGAAGGGAAGAATGGCAATCCTAGTATGCACTGTATGCATTGTATGCAGCTAGCATACAATGTATCATGTTTCTTCTTCGTGGTCAGATTTGCACACATAGGGAAAGCAGTTAAAAAGTATTATAAAATACTTAATGTGCAGCTTTGCTCTTACTTGACTAGCCTGAGTAGCTGTATCTTTTATTGAACTCATCTCTGACTTTTCTGTTGTAACAGCAAAGTTCTGTTCACCCATTAACTTATTCATTGCAGTTAGAAAGGCTCTTGAATTAGAAGGAGCATCTAAAATCTAAATAATGCGTCGCAGGTAGAGGAACATTGTTGCTAGCACATGATAATCTGCTAGAGTGGTTTGTATTATTTTGTTGGGAGTTGAGGCTCCTAGATCACATTTAACCTCCCTTCCTTGTATCTTTTCAAGTAGACTAGCCATCTATGGCTGTATCTCACCAGAATACATATATATATGTATATGTGTGTATAATATATATATACATATACACACACTCCATTCAACTCACAGATTTTTTTAAAGGGAGCAGTTCTAATTAAGAGTCTAAACTTGATCCAGTTCAGACTTTGTTTCCATGCGTTTCTTACTTTCCAAACTCTGGTCTGCAAATCAAACACTTAGCCCAGAATTTGTCTGATTCGTGCAAGTTAGTAAGACTCAACAGGTTCACTCCAGATAAAGTACGTTTAATAGTACAGGTGTCACATACAAATTATTTCCTAATGAGATTGGTGCTGGAGAGTCAGTGAATGTATTAATAAAGTATCATTCATTTAAGCAGTGAGATACTTCCAGTAGCTCTGAAGGTACTGAATTAAAAGGTTTGAATTCACACCTCTTTTTCCCTTGGACTAGCATTGTGTGTGTTTGGATGGTTTAAATTGGCAAGCATGAAGCAGGCCTTTCAAACCTGATACTGATACTTTTTATTACATTGCAGAAATTACACAGAACCCATGAAATTTTGAAGATTCTTTTTGCTGTTCAGTTTAATGTGTGGGTTTAAAAGAAAAACAATGTCTTTCCTGTGGTAGCTGGGGAGCACAACACTCTTTTCCCTCCCTGTTCCAAAATAACTGATTTTTTTCCTGGAGTGCAAGTCATAATATTAAGCTGGGTATCTCACTTCACTTGAAGAAAGGTATGCAGAAGAATTTAACTGTGTTTAAAGAGGTTATATATATACATGTAGTGCATCAATTGAAGGGCATTATTCTCTACCCTGATATCAGTAATGGTGAAGGGATGCCTGATCTGATGTTTCATGGATGCCTGCTGTGTTTTGGTGGTGTCTCAGCATAAATTGAGGCTACTGTTTTGTCACCTAGGCATTAGAGGCTGTGAGTCAGAGAGGATCAACTGGCTGTACAAAGTGCCCTGTTACTTGCACAGCATGGAAATAGCTTCGGATTGCAGAAGAGAGGATTCAAGCTGGGATGTTGCTTGAGAAAATGATGGCTATTAGACTTCATAGCTGCATCTCCTGAACATAGTAGCAAGGAAGTGCATTTGGGAAGGTTCTGTGGGCAGTGGCCCTCATGTCACATTCTGTCACTTACGTAGGAGTCTTGATGGCATTTTCCCCACTCTCAGTCAGTTTTGCAGAGATAGTTCAGAGATAATTCAGTCAGAATTAAAGCTTTGATTTTAGTAGCCCTAGGATATGCTAGTCCTGGAGTGCAATTAGTCTTGAGTTTGTTTGAAAGTCCCTGTAAATTTGAGGATATGAAGGTTCAGCTGAGTTTGTATCTACTCCCTGTAGATAGTCAGTGCAATGCAAATTGGCTTTTGTTCCTTTCAGTCCTCTGGCATCTTTAACGGTTAAATGACAATTGGAAAGTGTTTGACACAGACAAGAGAGCTGCTGAAGTAATTTTTTAGGATTCTGACTGTGATCTTCTTGCAGGTGCATGAAAGGTGATTTAACCAGTCTTCAGGTTTATCTCAGTGCAATCTGTCAGAAAGAAAATGCTTTAAAAACATAATAACTCAGTTATTAAAAACTGCTTTTATATTTTTTGTGTATAGATATAAAAAATATTTTTAAGATCAGAAAAGTCCTACAGGATTTCCTGACCATGTAAGTCAGCATTATAGATTACATTGTCGTGAAGCAGGGCCCTTAGCTGGTAGTCCTCTGTGTCAGTGTCTTCAGATCTGTTACCTCTTCTGGCCCCATTCAAGGGACTGCATTATCAAAATGCTGTCTTTGAAGTAAACCCTTTTCCAAAGGCAGCTTTTGGTGAGACTGCTGGTGAGGTTAGCCAGCTCACTGGTGCAAAGCAGCCAGGATGTGTGTAAAGCCCTCGCATCTCGCAGTTAGGGATTGTGTCATGTATCTTGCTATTGTACTGTAGGGTATTAGTTCACTGCAAATGAAACAAATATGTCATAAAGGCCATGAATAATCCTGTTAAGAAAAAAAAAAGTAATTGAAAGGAAAACATTGCTGTGTTTTCTGCTAACTGCATTTGGTTGTCTGAGGAACAGTTGAGTATGACTGAAACATGTAGATAAAACCCAAGCTAGATTTTTTTTTCTTGGTAATCTGGATAGGATTGCAGGTATGGCATCATGAAAACTGCTGCCCAGGTGTCTTATGTTGCATTTACTGACTGGAAGCTCTGCTATAGGAGCTGTGTTGCTACTGCTGGTATCCGTTATAGCTAGAACAAAGTCAGCTTATCCTTGTGGTGCTGCATGCGATCACTGTTTGTGAGAAGCCCATCTGTGAAGCACATAATGCAGCCTCTAATGCAAGGTGTACATTTTATGAGTTTTAATTTGTTAGGGGGTAAGTCTTAGGTGATGTTAGGGTTAGATGTAGCCTCTGCACTACCTCTGGAAATTCCTTTCATTATCCACATGCATGGATGCCTGAAACAAGTTTATGTGTATTTGTTATAATTTGGCTAAACCTAACTATTTTTTGTTGCCTATTTTATTATTTTAGACTAATTCAAGAGGTTGTATTTTACATCAGTTCTGCCTCTGGGGTAATGAGCAGAAAGATACCAAGCCTTATCTTTAGCACTGTTCTCCTGGGTTTTGTATCTTGGAGCTTGAATTGATTGCAATTTCAAGAAAAGATGTGGAGTGTTTGTAGTGAAACACTTGTGGTTTGCATAAGTCTAAATCAAGTGGGAGGGGAGCACTGCTCATTTTGAACAGTTTAAAACTGTTTCTTTTTTTCCTTTTTCACCTTGAAACTTCAGCTCTATAGTGATTTTTTTCTTTGCCTTCCCTTCCTACAAAAAATACACAGTATGATCATGCTTTACTGCTGTTCAAGCCAGTACAATGACTCCTATGGCAAAATAATATTTTTTTCTGAAGTGATAAGTCAGAAAGAAGCTTTGCAAACTATTTTCATATATTCTTTGGACAGAAGTCTCAGGACTGGGGTAAGCCTTTGTAGGGCTGTAGCGTCCCTTTTGTTCCTAGGCACAAGAGAGATACTAAACAGACAGAAATTCCATTAGAAGAAAACTGGACATAATTAGAAGTTTGACCTTGGAATTTTCCTCTTTTATTCTTAATATATTGCTGGAATGAGACTGCTGGTTTGTGATTACCCAGGGTGCTAAAATGTTCTGTAGTCCAGTATATAAACTTAAATTGTGTAGCTCCTCCTTATTTGTATATGTGCATATGTACTTTACTGCATTTGTTTGTTTTGGATTGATGAACTAGTTATAATTTTATTCTGTTTAAAAGTCTTAAAAATATATATGTGAAGACGTTGGTACGATTGTAAAATGTCTCTCTGATGCTTATTCTGTTATCAGACTTAGCTGTTTCACTACTAAATCTTAGAGAAAAGAAAGTTTGCTAAATTTATCTTTATTTTTAGTGTTCACAGAAGTTGGGTTATCATTTTATTTACTTTTTTCTCCCTTCCCTCCTTGTTTTCCAGGTAGTATTGGTGCATCATTTCAATGCCACTCAATCCATCAAGATCACATTTGTACTGATGACAGTGACAAGGTGAGATTTACATGAATGTTTCATTCACAAGATGCACATGCATTGTGGGGTTTTTATGTATTGCTTTTACTGCACAAAGATGTGTTGTTTTGCAGATACAGCAGTCAGTTTTCAGAGTTACTTTTTGAAAAATCTCTAGCATAATAAAATACACATTTTTCTCCAGACAATTAGCTTTTAGACAGTTAATGAGAAATTTGTCTTTATATTGTATTTTTGGTTTTGCTTGTATTCCTTTGCTGTTCTAAACATTTGTGTTTAGATTTGCCATATTGATATCCTCAGTTAATAAATAACAGCAATGGTTTTGCCAGTTTCTAGATCGGGTAGGATGTCTTGTTTCTTCTGTCAGAAGGGCTCTTAAATTTAGAGATTAGACTTTAGCTAAGTGTTCAGAGCTTTTTTTTTTTCTTTTTTCCCCACAGTAGCTGTATTTTTCTGTTTTGGAATTGGGAATTAAAGCTTTTACTGACTGAACTTCTTGTTCAGTGGTGCAGCCTCAAAATGGCAACCTGTCTAGTTGTGTGCATGTGTTTCCCAAACCTTTTTTTGGCACGTTTGCAGATTAGTTTGCTTGGGGTCTGTAGAGTACTGGGTATTAAATGTTCAATGATACTTGGATCACTACTGTAATTGTGGCATACAGAAAGGAGTAGTTTTGACATTGACGTGGTTGTGAGACTGACTGGCTGTTGATGGTTTTACCTTAAGCTTTATTGTCTGTAAATACTGCGAATTGATTAACTTCAGTTCAACATTTTCAATGTGCCTTACATTGTATGCAAGTATGACGTGTCATAGTAAACGAACTTTTTGGCTTGACATGCCTGGAAAGGGGCAGGTCAAATTCTAAATAACTTTTCTTGGGAAGTGAAATGTAACTCACATGGCACTACCTTAATAAGTGCACTGATCATTGTGTTTTGAAATCCTGGAGTAAGTTAATTTTATAGTTGCTCCAGCTTATCCTAGAGTTGTTTCCAGAAAAAGTTTCTTTTACTGATCTACTGCCTTATTATCTTTTTTTCCCTCTCTCACTCTCCTTCCTCCAGTTTTGTGGGGATTGTTTTTGTTCTTTTTTTTAATGTGTGTGTATTTTTTTTCTTGTTGGGCTTTTTTTGTGGAGGGGTTGGGTTTTTTTGCTGTGGTTTGGTTTCTTAGTTTAATTTTATTTTTAGGTACCACCCTAAATTTGGTTACTGGTTTACCCTACAGATACTGATCAAATATGCTATCCAGAACATGGCCAACATTGTTTTAAGTTTCCACTTGACTGTCTGGCTAGCTATATTCAACAGGATTCACTGCTTTGTTTTTTGGGCCTTGTGTACTCTGCACTCGAAGATTCTTGAGTGAGGAATGGAGTGGGGGAAATTTCATTTCAGAGCCATCCTTGTGCACCAACCTAACCATTTGCCTATTGTGAGTCATTACATGGAAAATCATTTCTTGTGTTACACTGACTGTAAAATGTGTTCCCTTAGTTTTATTTCATATCAAGGCAATTAAAACTGGTTTAAATCTTGTTGGAAAATCTGTTTGTTAGGTGCTTCACTGGTTTGCAGCAGGGGAGTAGGAAGGGGTGTGGCAGATTACCTGGTATAAATTTCAGAAGAGTGGTTGTTTGGCACACCACCTTTCTCCATATTTATAGAGGAACTGGGCCAAATGTTATTTTTTTGCATATTTAGACATGGTGGAAGAAAATAATTTTTCTTATAGGGGTTGATTCTGCACCAGTTGGGAAAGAACTTCCAACTGTAAATTTTACTGAAGTAGAACGAATATAAAAAGCAGAAAGAATGTGGTTTTGAGTCTATTTAAAAGACATGTTTTTCCCTTAGGTGTCAGTTTTATTTGGTAGGGGTTTTGATTTTTCTGTAAGAATACGTGAAACTGTCTGACTTGGATTTTGTAGGAAATTCTAGTTGTTTCCTTGATTAAAATAACCACTTGTTTGGAAAAACAATGAACAATCCTCTTGTCCAGGTCCCTCTGGATGGCATCCTGTCCTTCAGGAGTGTCAACCACATCACTCAGCTTGGTGTCATCTGCAAATTTGATGAGGGTGCACTCAATCCCTTCATCTGTGTCACTAATGAAGATATTGAGTAACACTGGTCGCTATACAGATCCCTGTGGGGCACAACTTGTCACTGATGTCCCTTGGGACTCTGAGCTTTTGGCCACTACACTACCCTCTGGACACCCACTGATTAGGGTTTGTTTATTTGTTTGGTTTTTTTCAAAGGGTTTGTGTATATGGATGTACTTTTTTAAATCATAAGGAATGCTTCCTAAAAGTAGCCTGTACTAGGGTACAGCTGCAATCCTCTATCACTCCTTGCTTGTATTCGCATACGCCTACATTCTTGTGTCAGTTTTGGTCACAGTTTCCAATGTGAATGACTTTGAAAAGCAGGTTCTGATTTATGCTGCCATTACTGAGAGATACCACCTATTTATTTTGGTATGAATATCATTTAAATGATGATAAATGCAGGATTTACTTGATTTATTTATCTACAAATGTATTAATTGTTAGGCCTTTTGTATTCATTCTAAAAACTTTATGAAAAGCATACATTTAAAATAGTTTGACGTATCTTTGATTAGTTAATAGGCATATTTCAGCAAAATAATTTATTGCTATTTGCCTTATTGCACATAACCAGTTTTTGCATTTTAGAAGAAATGTAAAGGTTAATATTTGACTGGCAATCTACATATGTTTTACAGTAGTTTCTCCACAAGCTCAGTCGTCATTTTTTGGACAACAGCATGAGAAAAGTTCCACACCACACATGCTAAAGGAATGTTGCAATCTTAATGAAAACAATTCCCAGGCTTCCACCCCAATTACTTGATTTTGTTGACTTGGCACATGAGAATCTTGAATTCATGTTCAGTGACATCAGCAGGAAACCAAAGTCTAAGATTTTTCATGTGTGGACTCACTGCATTAAGAGGGATGTGTCATTGTTAAGAGCATTATTGGTAGTACTAAGAACTTGTTTAATTTTGTAGCACCAGAAGCAGTGCTTTTTGTCTTTCGGAGACATCTAATATAGCATAGGTATAGAATACATTTGCCATTTTACTTGGTGTAGCAAAGTGATTATAAGTGAGATTTATTTTAAAATAATTGTTGCTTTGGCAGTGGGAGCTTTTAAACCTTAGTGCATGAGTCAGAGCACCCTTTTTCATGTTTGTAATTTCTTTGATTTTTGCTTAAAAGTATAAATACCAAACAAAATAACTGAATAAATTTCTTTATTGGGCACAGCATTTAGGGAAAGGTACTTGTAAGAAGGAGCTGATATTCCTTCGTCTGTTACTTTACTTTAATGCTGAAGCAGTGGATTCCTACTGGTGTTAGAGATAAATGCAGGTATATCATCCTGCAGAGCCTTTCAGACATACCAGGTTTATTTAGCTTTAAAAATACTTCTTTGTCCCTTGGGTGGCTGTTTCACCAGTGGTGTGCTTCCATTAAAGAATGCTAACTCATCGTGAAAAGAAAGTCCAAAGATGCAGCCCTTATCTACTCTTATGACATCTCTTTTCAGAGATCTCATCAAGTTATCTATTCCATGCAGTTAAAAACCAAATGAACCACCTAGTAGTAATGAAAAAAAGAAATCGTTGTGAGGCAGTCCAGTGGATTTTTTTTTCACTACTATTAAGGGGATGGTAATTACACTTTTCTCCTTTTTAGCTTATTTTAATTTATTTTACTTTCATTGTATATAAAGAATTTTTTTTTCCTTTTGGTACTTAGGACTGAAATATATAGCTACATAATTTATTTTACAATTTCTAACCTTTAAATCTCCCAGCTATATTTAGTACATCTTCCACACACAGGTTTTGTGTCACCTGCTCGAGATGACCCTGTCTTGATGGGGGGGTTGGACAGGATGATTTCCAGAGGTCGCTTCCAACCCTAACAATTCTGTGGTTCTATGAGCTTACTCTAATTTGCCTGTCTTAATGGACATCATCATGGACATCAGCTACTCGGTCTGTAATACAGAGAGGCCTGTCAACTCATTAGAAAGATGTTTTAGCAAGAAGGGAAATATTTGTAAGTTCTAATCCTAAAGTGAAAAAGATCAGCTTTGTGTTCCACTTTGGATGGTGCAGTGTCTGGTAGCATAAGCCTACGAAATTCACACATAGCTGAACAAAAAATAATTCACTAATTCAGATGTTTGAAGGACCCATCACATTTATTTATATATGATGTATCATATAGGACTATATGCACCTCGTGGGGAATTTGTGAGGGGTGGTACATAGAAAAACGGGAATATTAGGAGGAAATTTTTTTGCCCCCTCCTATTTCAAAACTGTTGAGATTTTTTTTTTTTTTTGTCGAATTAGGACAGATCAGGTTCTTTCCTCATGGTGTGTATTGTTGTCACGTGCCCACACCCACACCCTTACTCCCAGTTCATTCTGTCTGTGTTTACTGAGCAGTTTTATGCCTTTTTCATGTCACCTCTGGCAGCTGGAAGAGGTAATTTACCAGTTTTCAACCACTTTCATGCCTAGTGAATCATCTCCTCCAGAACGTTAGTTCTTTATACCTCCATCAGGTTTGTTTTCCTGGATCAGAGTTGGGAAAAACTTCAATTAGGCTGAGGCATAGAGTGCAGGGAGGTTTGAAAGGTGAAATATAAGGCGGTAGTATGTTATCTGAGGGGAATAGCTCGGGTAAATCAGTTCTACGAGGCTCCGTTTGCTCCCTTTGCTGATCAGGGCTGCATGCAGAGCCCGCCCCTTGTGGCATTGTCAGCAGGAGCCTGATCCCGTTTCTCCAGTGACTCTCGAAAGGAGGTTCGAGCCTGGTGGGGGTCGGTCTCCTCAATCGAAAGAGCAAGAGGACGTGAGGCTGCGCCAGGGCCGCTTCGGGTTGGACATGAGGAAGGATTTCTGCAGCGGGCTGCCCTGAGCGGCGCTGGAGGTGGTTAAGGAAGGACTGGACGTGACACCCGATGCCACGATGTGGCTGGCAAGACGGAGCTAGCCGCCAGGCTGTCCTCGATGGTTGCGGAGCTCTCTCCCGGCGCAGTCAGCGCTGCGTTCCTGCGAAACCGAAACTAAAAGGGGCCGAGGGGCCGGGCCGGCCCGGGGGCACCGCGCCGTCACCGCGCTGCGCACGCGCGTTGGGCGCGCGGCCGCCGCCGGGCGCAGACAAAGGACGCCGCGCGCCGGCCGTGGTGTGACGTCAGCGGCCCGGGGGGCGGGGGGGCGCGCTCCCGGAAGCGCTCGCGGAAGAGTCGGGCCCGGCCCGGGGCGGCCGCGGCGGCCCCGAGGCTGAGGCGGGGCAGCCCCAAGGTCCAGGCGGGGCAGCCCCCGCGGGAACCGCGGCGGAGCCGGCGGGGCCGCAGGTACCGGCGCGGGCGGGGAGCGGCGGCTGGCGCGGGGCGGGGCCTCGGCGGCACCGCCTGGTGCCCGCGGCTCGTCAGGCGGGGAGAGGAAGGGGCGAGCGCCCGGCGGCGCCCGGCCCCTCTCCGTGCAGGGAGAGGGTGAAGGAGGCCGTGTGGCCTGCGCCGACCGGGAGACGCAGCTTCTTCCACCTGACCGGCCCGCGAGGGGGATGAGAGCTGGGGAAGGGATGCAGTTGTCCGATCTTGTTGAAGTTACTTTATCTGCCTTGGCGAAAGGTAGAACTGGAACCCTAAACGTTACCAGATTATCCAGGACTGAATTGCTGTGTGCTGTCCTCAAGACAGGCTGGTTAATGTGCAAGGCGGTAGCAAGTGTTTCTGAAGCAATGAACGTCCTCCCATCCGCACAGTAAAATTACGTCTCTAGGTACCTCTAATTCCCTTAAATTAGTCAAAAGAACAGCTGTTTAAGGAGACACTGATTTAGCAAGCATACATGTTAGGGCATTCGGTATTTTTCAGTACGCGTTAGTTAATTCCTGTTCCGAAAGAACACAAAGGGGTTTTTTGTGTTTTTTTTTGTTTTGTTTTGTTTTGTTTTTTTTTTTGTTGTTGTTGTTTGTTTGTTTGTTTTTTTTATGTTTGAACTGTAAAATTGCATCTTGTTTCCTTAAGAAGTGTGTTTTTAAACTGGTTATGCGTTGAGATGTTAACTGAGGACATCCATTTGAACTTGTAACTGTTTAGAGCAAGTAGCTTAGTTATTACACAGAATATCATTGAACTGGAAGTCATGATAATTATTATGAATGTATACCATTTGCATTTTGAAAGAGATTTTTGAAGGTGGTATTTGAAGCAGATGTGTATTTTCTGATGAGTTCTTCACATGTAGAGTGGGGCAACTGGAATAATAAAATGAACAGGATTAGTAGAAGTCTACCCTATTCAAGTGCTGAATACAATTACATTACAGTTTGATTTGGTGTTGCTGATGTGCTTGTTTCTAAGTATCAGTCACTGAAGCAACTGCTTTGGTTTGATTTGCTAAATTCATGTATTTATCTACATCCTGGAGATCTTGCTATCTGCTGACCCAACAGACTCCTTAACTGCTTCACAGCATTATATTGCATTACCTTTCTTACCTTCAGTGGGGTATTGCAGCTGTAGTATTAGAGACTCATTGTTCTGAGAGAGGAAAAAACTCTGTTTGGATACTAATGTGATCCTAAGAGAAAGGAGGGTGCAGTCATTAGATGATTAAGCACGAGATGGAAGAGTAAATAGGTTCTGTGGCAAGTTTCATGGCTAGTGATAGCTGATAAGGTTTTTGATCTTCCATAATCACCAAATCTGTGGCAAAAAATGAAACGTATGCATATGTAGAATAACACATGAAGAAAGTTTTCAGGGAATTGTTACTAGGAGTTATACTACTTGTGTTAATTGTGAAAAGTTGTATGTAAATAAAAGGGTCTTATAAAGTCAAGATCTAATGATCTCCTTTGTGAATCTTATTGCCTTATCTCATGGACTTATAGAGCAGGTTAAACTTCATTTGAGTCTCATGGTTCAGTTTGTGGGCGTTTTTAATTAATAAAAGTGTAATAAATACTAAATTGAAGTTGCATGTTGATCAGTCCTTGCGTTGTACCTGCAGCGGTGTGAAGTCACAGTATATATGTCTTTTCCTTTTCTGAAATACAAGGATTTGGCTCAGAAACTGATATTGGTGGAATCAGTTACTGTTGTGATTTGTCAAGTTTATATGTCAGCTTATATAAGTACATTTCTTAATATGGCTTATTGGCATTATTATAAGAGATAACTTTTATGATTTATAGTGATACTGTTGATGAAGTCAAGTTTCTTTTTTAGATCTTTGCTAAGAAAGTCTGTAAGAGTTGTGATGGTTTTATGCAAGGTCTTACTAAAGTATAAAAATGGTGCAGTTAGGAAGGCAAGTTGCTTCTTCAGACCTACCTGCTATTGAATTGTAGTCTTGTCGAAAGTCAAAGCTGTCATACAGGTTTGTTTGTAGAGACTACATGGGCTGAATTGCTGGGGATCTAATGAGGATTTGTACAGAGCAAGTCTTTGAGTTACAAAGTTCTTACTTAGTCTTTGTATGTAGCTTTGCCATCCCCACCTCGCCTTGCCCCAGAAGGATTTGAAAGGCAGAAATAAAAGTAGAGGAAGGATGTAGAACTTCTTTTTATCCTATTTTTAGTCTGAAAGTTGTTTTGACTGTGGAGGAGTGATTCTTAAAATTTGTGGAAGATACAGGCTTGACAGTCAGTTTGTATGGAAGTAGAACTTGTGGCTTCCTTCTCTATAAGAATTTATATCAAGTTAAATAATCTAATATGGAATATTTAAATTCTGCCGTGGGCAGAACTTGACGAGGTCTATGATTTAACAGGATGGTATTCATCTCTTTTGACTCTTCAGCTTCTCATGGGAGTGGGTAGCTTCCTCTTTTACTAAGCTCTTTAAAGATAGGGAAACTTGTTTTGTTTTTTGCTGCCCTCTACTGATGCCTGTTTGTCAGAGCACCGAAAACTGGTGCTGGTTTTGGCTTTTAATAGCACTAAATGCTGACAACATTTAGTTGTTGCTCTTCAAGAGCAGTGGGAAGGGGAAAGAGAAAGGAAGCCCTTTTTACACCTTGAGTATTTTGTTGTTTGCCTTCAAACCAGTTTCTCTGGATTGCACTGGAACTGTACCTCACCTGTTAGAAAAGTAGGTAAGCAGCATATATCTGACTTGCCTAGTGTCTTCTGTTGGCATTATAGCAGTAAAAGGACTGATTGCTTTTCTCCTCTCAGGAAAATAGGGACATTCTTTCTTTAATGTCTGCAGTTCCTAGTTCTCAGTAAATACATGCTGTTTCAGAATTTTTTAGCTTGTTTATTTTCAATAACTTTGCTTTTTTTTTGTATTTCCCAGTGCTGCCTCAGATACTACAAAAATGCCTAGTGCTTTGTGGGAACACCACTACATAGACTATGCTTCGCTTACTTTCTGTTTAAGTAGCCCTTTCATCTTACCAGTCTTGCAGTTTTGTTCCTGTTGCAAGATCTGTGAACACCTAGAAAAACTCAGAAATTGCATTAAGTCACCTACGTTCTCTCTTCAGAACCTTAGCCTTGTTGTCTGTCTTTACCTGCTTTGTTAGTGTCTGACAGAAGTGGCCAATTTATTTTTTTCCTTTTTTTGTTGTCACATTGCAGTAACAGTAAATTGTGTGAGAAGCAATGAGAACATTCATGGCACAATTTATGATGCTGCTGAGCAGATGCTCTGGCAGTGTTCCTGAAAGCTAGACAAAAATATAGGGCTTTTCTTCCTTATTCAGGTTGTTTAGATGACCTGTGTTGGGACTGTTCTTTAAAAAAGTTGTGATATGATGAATATTTTTGATGAGCTGCATTTTCAAAATCTGATTCTGGGAAATTAATCTTGTGAAGAGATTTAAGACTATTTTGTTAGCAAGCGCTGAGGGAGGGCATTTTTGATCTGCCTTCTGTGTTTGTTTCTTGGGAAAACATCAAAACTGAATGAAGATGAGAAATGAAGAGAAAGTTGAAAAACTAGTTGAAAAACTAGAAAATTCATTTCAAGTAGTGTTCTGGAAGGAACTTGTGAAGACGAATAAGTTCCAAGTGGATGAGGATGGCTTTGGGGAAAACATTCACATGTGAGCACAAAGGACCTGCTAAGACCAATATGCATTTGGTCATTTTGTATGTGAAGCTCTACTGAGCATAGGATAAATATCATATGTGAAGCTTTCTTCCTCTTTATTTGATTTCCTTACTGTATCAGAGAACAGCCAGAGCACTTTTTTGCAAATTCAAATATGGAGACCCAGTTAGTGTTTGTATTCTTTGGCTCTGCTTTCTATATGTGAATGTTTACGTTATTTGTTGTTTTGTTCAGCGTTGGGCAGGGCTTGAGAACGTTTTAAAAAAGGACACATCTCACCAAGTTTCTTACATGGTCTAAGTTCTTTATGCCTTTTTTTTCTCCTTACTGAAGGTATGAGATGAACCAGTCAGCAGACTGGTTATTTGAGTGTGTTTGGGGGAACGAGGCTTGTGTTCCATTGCCTATCATGTAATGTGTGTCATATGGTTTGTTTTTATTGACAGACCTTCCTTTGACTTTGTGTGAGAATAAACTTGTTTGCTAAAGTAGATTTAAAAGATCTACACAGATAGAAGCTGTTTCTTGAAGATGAGAACCTGCAGTGTTTTTTCATGTATTCCATTTTTTGTCAACATAGCAGAAAATGCCAGCTCATTCTTGGTTTTGCCGTCTCAAATAATTTGTCACTTGCATTGAGGAGTTTTTTGCCCATTACATGACTTGTTTGATGACAGCCTCCCAACGTGTATTTTGTAGGGCAGAGGAGCTAGCCACTGCTACAGTAGTTAATATATTTACAGGGCCTATACTGAGTCTCGTGCATATAAAAAGGAAGTTCTACAAGCTGCTAAGGGCCAAAGGTATGTTCAAATCCCAGCTCTAGAGAAGAACACTTTTTTCCCCTAAGATTTTTAAAGCAACTCTTATTAATTTATCCAAGCTGTTAATAAAAACTGAATGACATGTGTATATTTAAATCAAGTAGTTTCTAATATGTATCTAAATAGGATAAGCTTTGAAAAGAATAGTGGAATCATTTAGGTTGGAAAAGACCAACAAAATCATCAAGTCCAGCCATTAATGTCATACTGTTAAGTCTAGCACTAAATGACATCCCTATGTCTATACATTTTCTTTAGTACCTCCAGAGATGGTAACTCTTCCCTTGGAAGTCTGTTCCAATGTTTGACAATCCTTTGGGTGAAGAAAATTTTTGTAATACCTGGTTTAAACCGTCCCTGGTGAGGTAATTTCTTCTTGTCCTATCACTTGGAAAACAGACCTCCTCCCACCTTGCTCCAGCCTTTTGTTCAGGTAGCTGTAGAGGCAAGTTCTCCCCTGAGTCTCCTTTCCTCCAGGTTAAACAATCGCAGCTCCTTCAGCTGCTCCTCACAGGACTTGTGCTCCAGACCCATCATATTCCAGCACCTCAGTGTTTCTCTTGTGAGGACCCCAGAACTGACTGGACTCAGGACTCAAGGTGTGGCCTCACCAGTGCCAAGTACACTGCAACAATCCCTGCCCTGGTCCTGCTGGCCACACTGTTGATGACACAGGGTGCCACTGGCCTTCTTGGCCACCTGGGCACGCTCCTGGCTTGTGTTCAGTGGCTGTCAGCCAGCAGCCCCAGGTCCTTTTTCTGGGCACTTTCCAGACACTGCCCGAGCCTTAGCACTGCATTTGGTTGTTGTGTTCCAGTGGCAGGACCCAGCACTTGGCCTTGTGAACTTTGGCCTCAGGGCATTGATCCAGCCTGTTCAGATACTTCTGCAGAGCCTTCTTAGCCTCCAGCAGGCCAACACTCCTGTCCAACTTGGTGTCATCTGCAAACTTACTGGGGAGTCACTTGCTCCCCTTGTCCTGTTTGTTGATAGAGATGTTACGCGTGGCTGGCCCCAGTACTGAGTCCTGTGGAACACCACTTGTCACCGGGCACCAACTGGATAGAACTCCATTCACCAGAATTCTCTAGGCTGGACCATTCAGCCAGTTCTTTACCAAGGAAAGAGGGCGTCTCTGTAAGTCATGGAGCAACCTAGGACGCGGATTCCTAGGTTGTGCTGTTGTTGTTAAGGATAGTTCTGCAGTGTATCCACGTGTAGTATTCTATGGCATAAATTAATTTAAAAAAACCACTTTAGCAAAATGCCAATTGTAATGTCATGCTTGGTGACCTGCTGTGTTCAGCCCTTTGTAGGTGGGGAAGAGTTGTACTATACTGTGTGAAGGACAGAGTAAAGCCTTGGTATTTATTTTCCCTGTGAAAATTTACTTTTATGTGGAAAATTCTGTAGAAGGAGGAAAGAATAAATTAAACGTCATAAATAGGAGAAGGACAGAACTGATGCATAGGGTGAGAGGAGCCCTATTTGGTGTTGGAGATTTCTGTGACAGTTAAAGACAAGGGTTGCAGTTGTACTGTGTGCCATTTGGGATGTGTTTCCTCCCTCATTCTGTGACATCTCCCCAGAGAAGAAGGAAATTGTAAAAGGTGGAACTTACAGTGCCTTATTCTTAGAATTAAGTACCTTGACCTTGAAATTTTCAAGCCTGTGTTTAAATACAACTCTTTTTAGCTGTGTCTTTTGAGACTTGCTTCTGTTGTTTCTTGGTTGCTTTTTCACTAGTACCAGTGTGAGTATATTGAAGAGCATTCTGTTGTTAACATGGCAGTTTGGTTGTACTGATTAGGTAAGTAAGTAGGTAATTTTGTGGATTCATTGTGTAGTTTCTAAAACAGATGAAGAGTATTTCTTGGGTCTTCAAATTTCCAGCAATACAGAGAGTGGAGCACTGTAGAGAGAAAATTGTGGTGTGAACTGAGAACACATAGTACTACATTATACACAGAAATTTTTAACAGTATGGTGTGCTGACCAGATACTCCACCTTTTGGTACTGCAGTTCAGTATTGTGATGACAAGCAACAGCAGTGAAGGCAGCCAACTATGAGTATCTGTTACCACAATAGAGGTAGAGTTATTATGCCAGTAGTCCTCTCACTAGGAACGGATCTCAAATGCTGACTTGCCCTTGTGCCTGTTGTGGACATCGGTTATAGTAGTGTGAGTAATGTTTTTACTGGTCTAAATGCTTGGATGTTCTCTTGATGCTTTGTCAGCAAATACATGCAGTTTAACATTAATTCACACAAATAAAGGATTTCTATCTTCAGTGCTGAAGTGATAGCTTGTCCATTTATGTATGTTGTGTTTCATGTATGTGTGTGCATACCTGTGTGCATCTGTATATAGATATTTAGTACAGTTTAATGCAGGAAAAAAAATCTTTAAGTGGAAAGAGTGTAAAAGATTCTGGTTTATTACTTATAATGATTGTCCTAATTACCGTATCTCCACTGAGGTGCCTGGATTGTTACTTTCACATGCCTAAATGGCAAAATCATTAGTTAATACACATTGAGTATGCAAACAATGTGTAGAGAAGACTTTGCTGTGAAGCAGTTTTGAGCCAGATTCTCTTCAGATCCCTTGTCCCATCAAAGCAGAAAGAGCAGAATTATTTTTAAAATTGAAAACTTGATCTTTTTGAGATGTGCCTATATTTGTACACCTTGTCCTGATTTCGCCACTTTACTCTGGCCCTGGCCTTTGTTTAAGTCATCTGCTTTTTCTGAAACAGTTCAATACTATTGCTATGTGATTTGCTATTGCATGCCTCAGGTCTTTACAGATAAACTTTGCATGGAGGATTCACTGTCAGTTCTGGTTGCTGGAGAACAAATTGGCTTTTGTGCCCACTGTCAGTAAATAATGAATTAATCCTGTTAGCCAGGAGTGAATTATAGATAGCTAGAAAGATTACTGAGGCATGTTCTTGGTACAGTTGTTAGCTATAGTTACAGTGTAATTGATATATACCATCATAGCATTGAAAGACAAAAAAAAGAGATGAACTTGCATCTTCTTTTTACCATGTCTGGTAATGTGGCTCTTATTTTACAAATTTTGTTCTTTTTACTAAATACTGTGGAACGTTCTGCTGTTCCACTAGCAGAAGAGCTCTTTAATTCACATAAATTACTAGGAAACCTGATATATGTAAAGCTGCTACAGAAAATTTTATGCTAGCAACCTGACATGGCTATTGAATGTTGGTTTTCATTTTAAGATGTAGTGGCTAGTTTTCTTCTTACCACAGGATCATATTTCAAAAGCAAGTTAAAGAAAATACAGTAGGCTTCATTTCAGAATGATGTGCCTTGCTAAGCACTATTCTGTCTGAATTGAAATACAAAATACTTTCTTCATAAATCCACAGAGATGTCATCAGGAGGGTGGGGTTTTTTAACTGGTTTTTTTTTTTTTTTTGAGATTTTGCTGTGGCTGTAGGAAATGTCCGTGCTTAGTGTTTTTTGATCTCTGTGAAATTTTCATCCCAAGTACTAGTTACAGATTCATTTTCTTAATTCTTGACAGTGTGAGAATTAATAAAAAAAATAAGGAAAACGTTCTGAAGTGCAGAAAGAAATGGTCTTCCTTTTTGAATACTCAGATGTATCCAATGTTCAGTGGGGAACTACAGATACTCACAGGGATACTTCGTGTCTCAAGAGTACATCTTGAGGTACCTGGAAGTCCTATTTGAGTTGCACTTTACTTCTTCCTGAGAAAAAGGGAAAGGCTTCAAAAAGCCTTGTGTTTAGCCTTGCATGAAAATCAACTGTAGAATCATGTGGCTGAAGTTGAAAGGGACTTCTGGAGGTCATCTGGTCCAGCTCTCCTGCTGAAACAGGGCTAGGTAGAGCTAAGTGCCAAGGACCGTGGCTTTTGAGATAGTCCAAGGAGAGAGACTCCAAAGCCTCCGCGAAACCCATGCCAGTGCTCAGTGTCTTTCCAGAGTAAAGAAGTGTTACTCATGTTCAAATGGAGCCTGCTGTGTCTCACTGATGAGATAGCCCTGAGGCTTCTCTTTCCTAGGCTGATCAGTCACTCCGAAGCTATCTCAGCCTTCCTTTACACAAGAGGTGCTCTGGGTGCTTCATCATCTCTGTGACCCTTTTTTGGACTCTCCAGTACGTTGATGTTTCTCTTGTGGTGGGGAGCCCAGAACTGTACACACTACTCCAAATGCGATCTCCTAGGACCTTTGCAAGAGTTGGCTCATTTTGGCCTTCCTTTCAGTCGTCTGCTTTTTTTGAAACGGTTTTCAGATTTGGGAAGGTCTGCATTTCTTTGCCAATTTTCTATTAGACCAAATTCAGATTTCTCTTAATGTTCTTTCATCAGGAAAGAAGTCTAGTATGTGCCCAGACAGCCACATTTCTAAGTTATGTCCTGGTCACAACTCTGAAAGAAAAGCTTGGCTAGAAAAGAAATGGCTCTGAATATTATTGATAGTGAGATTTTTAGGTAAAATTTGAATTTTTTTTAAACAACATGAAGCATTATTTACATTTTAGGATTTATATCTAGTACCTGGATGATGCAGGGTGTGGACATCAATATTAGAATTTTTATTTTCTCACCATGTACTTACTTACCTTCACTTTACACCTTTGCTATACCAAGATTGTCATCACTGTCAACAGCTGTAACAATTCAAGAAAAGAGATGTAATGATTATGTGAACGGTGGTGAGTTGAAGCAAAGGTTCTGAATCCTGCTTACCCTGCAGAAGCTGAACAAGCAGTGTTAAATGCTCTAGTTGGACTGGCACACTGTTGGCAGGATGAAAAATATCACTATGTTGGCCAGTGTAGCTAAGCCAGCAAAATTCTTTGGGCAAATCCAATTATACTAGCAAAAGATTCTTATTTGTGATGTTTATTTTGTCAGCTGAAGTTCCTCTAAAGAGCTTTTGCCAGTGAAAGATGTGTGTCATTACAGTATGATTCTGCTGGCAAATCTTTATACATGGACAAGTCCTTTGTCATGCAGCTTTGAGTCCAACTGGATAATCCTTGTTTATTTTGTCTTGAAAAAAGCACACCAATTAGGCTTGGAAGTAGTCCACTTGTTCATAAAATCTGTTAGTTTTTGCCACTTGCAGCACAGGGCTTTTAATTTACTGCCCATAGTTACTTCTTACAGTAGCTCCTTTCTGGTTTTACTTAAAGCTAGAATTTTAAGAATATATTTAAAGGAAATGTCAGACTTCATGGTCCCCAAGAGCTTTTGGTCTGTCAGCTTACAAGTTAATATGATGCCACGTTTTTCATCCTGGTTTTTTTTTTCCTCGCTGTCGCACAAAATGTAGTTGTGGATCCCTCAAGAATAAGGCAGGACAATGAGTATGTGAAAGCCTTGGCTTTCACGAAAGCTGAGAGTTATCCACCATGGGGACCCCAGGACACCAGTGCTAATCAGATGGGGACCTGATCAGGAGTGAAGCTCGAGGGAAAGCACAGCAGGGAAGAATGATAAAACCTGTGATTATTAACATATGATATATATGCAGTGTCCTGTTTTGCTCATTAGGGAATTGGCTGATGTGTAGTGCAGGTGCTGCTGTCTGAATTCCAGAATCTGCGGTTGGCCTCTGTTGTCTGTACTGTTGCTAAAGTACATGCAGATGGGGGTGTGTGAATAATCTTGGGTCATCGTGGCAAGAAGATAAAATGTCCCTTGGACTTCATGTACCCAGATGGAAGAGACAAACTTCTCTGGTTTACCATAACGAATTCTTCTCATCCCCTACACCAACCCTTTGCATTTTCATTAGATACTCTTGTTTAGGACAAGGGTGAAGGGCTGTTGTTTATTCCCATATTTTTTTCTTAGTTTTTACTGTTTTCAGAAGTTCATTTCACTCTTCCTGGATTGACAGAGTCTGTACAATTGTGCTGTGCATTATTAGTGAAAGAGTTTTGTGATCTGTAAAGGAACATGGAAGGAGAGACCATCAGCTGGTGTAAGTTGTGTCTGGTCAAGGAACTTTTCAGTGCCATAAGGGGATAATAAGAAAAGGAGTAATAAATAGAAACATTTTGAAGCACAAATCTGTTGAACCAAAAAATAAGGGAGGCAGATAAAGGGACCAACCTGATCAGTCACTAATCGAAGACGGTATGTGGAATGTAGGAATGTTTATTTCAGTGAGATTATTTGATTATAGACCTGATTAAATGGCGTTATAAGGGAAAGGAGGAAGCCATAAACAAGATATGGAGAGACCTTCCCAAATCTGTTTTGCCAAGCAAACTTAATGGAGACAAAGACAAGAAACAAAATCTGGTCTGTCACACTAACTGATGAGCTATCAGAAAAGTGCACACAAACAAGGATTCTGTGTCTGATAAGGATGCAAGGGTCCAGGATATTGAGGCAGATCAGTAAGACTGTGCCAACTGAGGAGGTGATTTGCAAGAGAAGGGAGTTGGGATAGGGACAAAACGGGGCCAGGCAGAAGAAGGGCTGAAACAGGTAAACTGTTGCTAGTCCTTACACTGATCTGGCTGAGCCCTGTGCCTGATCCCTGCAGTCTGTCCTGTTTTATTAGATCTTAACTACCTCTCTATGTAATTTCACTTTCTATACCATGTATGTGAGTGCTGCAGGGGTTAAGCGAAACCAGCTTGAGTAGAAACTAGGCCAGCAACTGGAGTCTCACTGGAGGTGTTGGCACCAACCGGGTTTGTGTGGCAGTGGTAGAAGTGAGTGAAGCTCTTGATGGCAGGAGCTGGAGGTGCTGTAGCTATCTGTGTTAATTTATTGGTTTCCTACTGGCTTTGTATCTATAGTGCCAGCTAGAAGGAACTTGTGTGAGCTTGTAAACTCTACCTTGTAATGTCACACTTAAGTTAAACTTCTGCCACTGCTGATTTATGTGGGAGAGATGGAAGAAGACAGCAATGCTTACGAAGCCATCTGGCCTGCAATGGCTTCATCCCATCATGAGTGATTTCCCTTGTCTTGGTTTTAGGATTGTGGGGCACAGCTCTTCCAGCGCTTACTAGACCTAGGCCAAGAAATGGACTTACGATTTGGTCGATCTTGGATTATGAATAAGTTACATTTGAATGTAATTGTTCAGCCCAAGAATTTATTGTTACTGTAGGTACAATCAGACTAATGGAAATGTTGAAGTGTAATTCAAATTACAGTTGTTTGAATTGTTGGAGCAGATAGGATATGTAGAATACTAGCCCATTAGATGCCTATAGTTAAATATGAAAATGCGTCTAAATGTTGATGTTTACCAACTTGTATCATAGGGAAAAATAATTTCGTTTTCAGGAGGCACTCATGAAGAGGAAATGTGCAGCTGCTGATTTCTGGTCACCTGGTAGGGTTTTGCAGGGTATACCCATCAGATTGTCCTTGTGTAAGGCCTTCCATGGGAACAGGCTATGGTTGAGAATACTCCTGAAGTATTAGTTTACTTTTAAAATACAGGTCTTTCGTGGGCTACAGGATAGAGGTAGTTCATTCTCTGAATTTGTGATGGAGGGTATGGAGTAGTTTCTTGTGTTTTTCAGGATGATTAAATATGAATATACAGGGAGTTGGAGAGGAAAGTGATTTTCAGATATTTGCAGGAATTGCTTTTGTAATAATTCCCTTCTGTGATGGTTAATCAGTGTGTGGCTGCAGTATTTATAATTTTACTGGAAAAGAACAGTGAAAAAGACACACCTCAAAGGGTGTTGTCTTGGTGAAAATACTTAGCTTTCCCCAAATAAAATAGAAAAACTTTCAGATAAAACATTACTGCAAGAGACATATACAGAAATAGACTGAACACTTTTAGGGGGTGTTTTACAGACATACTCTTTATTCAGCTTTGTTACCATTACGCTTATGAGAGTTTATAGGGTACACAGATGAGAATGAGACAAAACTATACTGGGTATGTCAGTGAAATGATAACTTCTGGGGATGTTGGTGAAACGCTGACTTTTAGGGATGAGGTTTTAGTGGCCTGGCATATGCTGCTTCTTTTACTAGTAACAATCTGATTACTTTGTCCTGATATTTCTTCCTTTAAACATGAAGTAATCTGTATTCCTGTTCATCGTTCTCTTTTGGTTAAGTGTATATTTAAAGAAGGGCAGAGAGTTTATCTTGTTAATTAAAAGCTAGGTGGAGTGTTCTTGGTAACTGCCATCCAGTCTGTTCTTACTGTGTGTTGGATTTGAAAAAAAAAACATAGCATATGGCTGGAAAAAGTAGCAGTAGTCCCAGAAAATATTCTGTATACTAATAAGAAACAATTAGATTATTTGGCATTTGGAGTGCTGCTGTCATTGTGGAAAAGTATCATATTTCACAAATAAACTGCTGAACTTAATGACCAATAATAATTTAGACTGAAGAAACATACTTTTAATGTATAGTTATTCCACATGCTGATGGAAAATAACATGAAAACAAAATTATACAGGATAGGTGTCTGTTATTAGCTTCTTTTACTTTCCTGCATGCTAGTATTATCTTGATACAGTTATCACATGAGAATTGTTTTCTTCGTAAGAGCTAAGACAAAACACCAAGTCTTCAATTGATAGGTTTGTATTGGGGTTTTTTATAACATCTGTTTGCAAATAAGTTGAACTTAACTTTAGGTTACTTCTTTTTCAGTGCAGAAAAAGATACAATTACATTTTGAATTTTGTACAAGTAGTTCCAAAAAATTATTTTATCTTTATTTTCTTTCTAATGGGAAACATTTTGACTAAAATAAATGTTGCTTACTGCAGAGGGCAGTTAACACTTATGGAGTTTGAAATATCTGGGGAGTTAGTAATCTGTGGTGACGATTGCAGACTACTTAGCAGTTTGTGTCTCCACAGTCTTTGAAGTGGTGCACTCGTGAAGCAAAAGGAAAATAATAACAACAATAACAACAGCAACAATAATAATAATATTAGAAGAACTGTTTTTCCAAAGAAGACTGCTTTCTACAGGGAAGGGTAAATTATTGTTAATGCTTGGGAAGGGTGTCACATTCAAATTAGGGCAGTAGCAGTGGGAGATCCCTGGATGAAGGCACGTATAGGACAGGAGTGGTTATTGTATTACTTCAGGGTTGTGCTTCCTGCCACCTTCACTAAATCCACTTCTTTCCTTCCTCCATTTGACGTTTTCATTTGTACTCACAAAATCCCAGCATACGTAATTTACTAGCATTTTTATTACCTTTCTCTTTGAACGTGTTTAGTCATCATGGTGTAAAAAACTGGGCCACAAATCTTCCTCTTCTGACTCTTGTAGCATAGTTCCTTCAAGATTTGTCCTTTGCCAGTGTTCTCTGAAATCCAATAAAATATGTGTTTTCACAGAAGCTGTGTTTTGAAGGCATTTATTGGGTAACTCTTCCAGTTTTTTTGGTGTTGAGCTTTTGAGGGCAAACAGCCTGCTGAAAGAGTCACCCTTTACCTGGACATCTGCTGTCATGAACCGTCAGGTGCATACCTGCCTTTTGACCTATTTTTCTCTAAAATATTAAAGTGCAATTGGTTAAGAAGTTCAGAAGAGGTTGAACAACAAACTGATGCATGCATGCATCATCAGGCTGGTTCCCCAAGGAAGCTGACTGCTTTAGATAAGATACAGTAGGGGAAAACTACAATCTGTGTTAAAGTACTTAAAAGCAAGAGACTGAAAAGCTCTAAACTTCTGTAAAAAATGGCCAAAAGTCAAAGAGTAAAAATAACTCTTTTCTCTTGAACATCTCTACAAAACTTCTGGTTCTTAAAAAGAGTGGCCTTGCACTGCAGAGAACGCTGGAGTACAAACTATATGTTGATGGAAACCTATCAAGAAGCAACTTAATAGTGTTCAGAAAATAAAATCCCCTGTAAAGCTAAGAGCCAGGAGAGGTCCATAGTCCAGTCTACAAGTAAGTCTGAAGTGAGACCTCTAACAAACTAGGGGAAGGGGGCAATTCTGGAACATGGAGCCATTGCAGACAGGTTGTTTTCTCTGCTTCAGCTATCTATAATTACATGCAAAAATAGTTGAAATAGTGCTCTGGTCAATTGAAACGGAAGTGGTGGAGTGGATGGACAAGCTGGAGGGCAACTGAATACTACAAGTTTGCTTGCACTAGGAATTCTGTCAGAGAAGTACATGTGGTGTTTGGACTCAGGGATTGTTCCAGTGGTAGTTCATGTAGTTTTAGTTTTTGTTTGTTCAGTTGGTGATCTCTGAAGTATGATGTGCATTTCTGCATTTTAAGTTGTAATGCCTATTAACAGCATGATGTGTTTTAATTGTGACAGAATAGTAGGGTGGAGGGGAAGGATGTTTACTGCATTTGCTGCTGGCTTCATAGGCATTGATGGGAACTTCTGAGAAGAATGACAGCTCTATTAAATTGTTTGATAGCATGGTCACACAATGAAGAGGAAAAGTAGTTGTATTCATAACCAACTGGGAAAACATTACTTGGAGGTGAATGACCTTCACATCACTTGCACTGGAAACTTCAGGCACTGTGTAGGCCTGTGGAATTCTAATGAAATATGGAGACTTAGCCAGAGATTGATGATTTGTTTTTTTCAGCTTATGCTTATGAATGGCTATTTTTACGTGAGTAACCAGAAGGATGAAGCATCTCTGTGCTGAGCTAGCAGAATTAAAATAGGCTGCGGTACAGAGCAAATGTCTGATCAGCTAAGTACAGACCTGATAGGAAGGGGATGCAATGCAGAGAGCAAGCTCTATGTGGCAGCTGCTTACTGAGTGGTACAAACTCCTTTGCTGTGAAGACTGTGTTTATACATCTTCCCATGCTTCTGTAGCCTCTAAGTGCTAAGGCAGGAGGAAAATAAAATAGGTGATGCCTTATTTTCTGCATGTTACTCTTTTCTGATAGGGTTTTGATTTTCCATGTATGTTGGAATTTTTATATTTTAGTGCTGCTAAAGTATAATTTAAGTAGTAATTCTTCCAGGGGTTAGGGAACCATCAAAAATCTGTGTTGATAAACACAATATAAAGGTGAATACTTGCAGGTGCTAAATTTCTTGGTATTTAAGTCTTCTGTCTTCAATGAGTCACTCCTAATGCTAGGTGCAAAGCAGTACTGAAGTATGGATTGTAATTCACTCATCTGGAGGTGGGTTTTGTTTTTGTTTTGTTTTTGTTCTCTTTGCACTGGCGTAGAGCGAAGACAGCCCTAGTCCCAAGCGACAACGCCTTTCCCACTCAGTCTTTGACTACACAGCAGCATCACCAGCCCCATCACCACCAATGCGACCATGGGAGATGACATCAAATAGGCAGCCTCCTTTGGCTCGACCCAACCAACACCACTTCTCAGGGGAACGGTGCAACACGCCTGCGCGAAACAGGAGGAGGTAAGCAAGCTGTGGAGCTTGGGAGACAAGTTCTTATTCTTTCTGATTTTAGCTCAAGGAAGGTGAATTTTGGGCAGCACTGACTAGCTTACTCGTGGTAAACATGCTAACATTTCTTTTGAACTGTAATATACTGCAGTTGTAACTAAAAAGTTACTGGGAGTAATTCAAGCTTGTGCATCGTCTTGTAATTTATGTGAATAGTCGGCCTGAGGAATACAGTGGTCAAAACATGTTATATTATGAACCTAATTCTCTATTACTCTGCACTGAGGCAAAAAGCATGTAGAAAAGTGCAAGGAAAAATCTTTTTCATCAGGGTACTTTTAAAGGTGTTAAGAATTACTCACGTAGTACCATCATTTTTATTACAGTTACAATTATTTTTGGACTTAAAACCAATCAAAATAAAGATGAGAGATACCAGCTGGGGAGATGAGGAGGTTAGTGTAGTGTCAAATGTTTGCTGAGGTGGGTGATTCACATGTAACAGCAGTTAAATTTTCATGTTGGTTTTACCTTGTGGCTCATTAACTTCTCAAAGCAGAGATTTTGGAGTAAGTTCCAGTGGTCACGGAAGAGAGAGACTGGAACTGGTGCTTGGACAGATGATAGTCTAGCAAAACATAAACCCACAGATTTTTTTGCTGTTCTAGTTAAACAAATTATCCAAAACAGGAGCTTTTATTGCCTCACATTCTACCTCAAAAATACTGAGTCATCTTATGCAAGCTGAAACACACTGTCTCTGTTTGCTTCTAAGAAATGTTTTAGCTTGGTTTGTACTGAAAAAAAGTATCTGTCCTTTTTGATTAATATGAAATCTAGGCTTAAGATAAATTTAGCTAGTTTTCTTCAGATTGCACAAATCAAATTTGTCAACAGTGATCAGCCAGTAGTTTTGAAGTAAGAGAGTTTAGAGCATGCTAGTTTTGTACCTTTGCTTCAGCTTCATGAATTTGAAAGCTTTCAGTCAGTGAGGTGTAAAATATGCATCCCTCAGTGCAGCTTGCCAGATTTGGGAAAGAGGTGAAATTGCGAATTTAAAAGGGTTATTGTGAAGACAGAAGATCAGACCTTTCATATAGTTTGGTACAAGGATGCTCTGTTAGGAGCATTTGGCCCACAGAATGATCTTTACCTCAAATGGTTTGAACTGAGATGCCAAGTATATGTGCATTCGGTCACTTTTGTTTGGTGTCCAGTCAGCTTACACAAATTTCTGTGCAGTGTTCATTAACATCTGCAGAGTTAAACAGTGTACTTAACAAGCTAAATGCTAGGTAGCAGAATCTAGACCGTTTGGATATAGTGTGGGATGGAGGATAAGAATGGAGAAGTGTAAGGGCTGAATCTGCATGGAACAAGTGTTTTGACATTCAGATGCAGTCGAGTGCTACTGAGGTAGTAGCCTCTGACTTCTGCAAGTAAGCCTTTTGCAAACAGGGAGACGCCTCATTGCAAAGTCTGACAGGAGCTGTTAGGTTGGCTGCAGCTTTGTGGACATAAACATTACTCTTTCTAGGGCCAGCTTGTCTGCTCCTGGGTAATAACACAAGTTTTTGCTCTAATCAGAGACATTTGAATGCGTCAGTACTTTGTTTCCCTGCACTTGAGTCGGGGAATTTTTTAGCTTGGGTGCAGTGTTGCATTTGAGCTAGCTCTAGGTCAGTTCCAAAATAGCATTGCACCCAGTTTCTTCTTCTAGAACCAGGATTTTTAGGAAGAACAATATATACATGTTACTTGTTTTTCAGGAGTCTGTCTGAGTCTTAAAAGTGCTCTGGAGTCATACCAGAACTAGTAGCCATTCTCATGGATAAAAAACTTGATTCCTTAAGGTCATTATGGGTGCATCTGTTATTAATGCTTTAGGTGAGGTTATGCCTATGCTTTTGAAGCAATTTTTTTTCTTTTTCCTGCTTTGTTTTCTCTTCTCATTGCAGAGTGGTGTCTGTTCACCAGGTGTTTTCAGGTTAAGATAAGGTGAAAGGTGAACTCCAGCTGCAAATGGTCATTGAGCTCAAGGAAACAGGCTAGGGCAAGTGCAGGCAAAACTGTTGAGGTGTGTCTAGTGTGGACATCACTGCCCCAGTGTCATCAGCATTAAATCTTTCGTCCTACCAGTTGAGTCCTGTTGCTCAGGACAGTCTGTCTTGGGTTTTTTTATTACCTGGATTTTCTTTTCATTACCTGGCTTACTACTTAGACCTTACCTCTTGGTATCAGTGGTTTTGTATTGTGCCTAACACAAGAGTGCCCTAATTGTGGTTTTTTTTTTTTCTGATTCATTGTAAGCAAATAAATACTGCATTAAGTAAGATAGCCTTCTGGTGTGCATTTGCAGAATGATTATTTTTGTCTAAACACTTACATGTAGTATAGATAAATTTTGAATGTAAAAGCATGTTGCATGCCTATATGAAACAGAGAAGGCCATTCCAGTTTATCAGTCATTGTGAAATGGAGGGATCTGTACCATTGCTGTGCCTCACCTTTCATCTGTGCTTCCTTTCCTCTTTGTCTTGAATGTAATTCTGAACTAAAGGCATTCAAGAATGTCTTACTGCAAAGAAATCACCCTTGTTAGAAATACTAAGATCTGCACGTACTAACTCTGCAGTTATGGATACCTTTTGATGGCTATTCTTACCTGAGGGTAGGAATTCCTGCAGTTTTTTTCACCACTTTCATCCTGTCTCTTTGTTTTTAACCTGGCATTTACCATGTTTATACTGTGCATGTGGTAACAGAGGATTTTTTGTGGCTGTTTTTTAAAGACTTAAGGCACAAGTTCATTTTTGAAGTTTAATAATACTTTAGACCCATGTCTTGACAATTATTCTGAAGTAATTTCCAATAATTCAGAAGCTGATAAAGCTGTGTATCCAGATGCTTTGAATTTTGCTGACTGAAAGGTTGGTGTATTTATAATTATGCACAGGAAAAAATCTAGCTTTGCTTTTTACCAGAGAATGATAATTCTTGATTCATTTAAAAAGACACTCCAGAAGTTTTGGCAGCCTTTGTTGGCTTTTTCATAATTCTGGGTTCATTGGAAAGTAAAATCAGACCTTTTAACCACGACAGAGGCAAGACTAGTTTTACGAGAGCTACCTTGTCTAAGAAGCCACCTTATCTAAGTGCTGGTGGCAGTTAAAAGAATTTTTATTCTTCTTAAGCACTGGTGCTGTCTTCTGTAACTTCTCTCTTTTTGGAACTTTTCCAAAGAAAAATCCTCACATAGGCATTTTTATGTTAAAATATTCAGACCAATTCTGTTTCATAGCAGGAAATTGCAAATTTAAAACAACCTGAGTACTCCAAACAGAACATCATCTGCATTACTAGTTCCGTGGTTAGAAATTATATATGCCAGTTTTATCTAAGGAGTATGTAGCAGTTCTATCATATTAGTAATAAAGCGACAGAGAGTGCAGCAAAAACTTTGGGAAACAAAATTGGGTTTAAGACAAAATACATTAGTAAGAACATAAATTTAGGTTGTCAGTGCTTAGAAGAAAACACAGCTTGTTCTGCCATGGTAGTTTATAAAAATAAAGGCAGCTATGCATTTTAAAATTTATTTCTGTTTTTCTTTGCTGTGTTACAGCTCGGCCTTATGCCTTCTATCTGACCGGTTGAGAGTTACCAATTGTTTCAGAGGCAGTAATGGCATAAAATCTCTGTAAAGTAGGGTGGCAAAATAGTGTCTTGAGACATTGTAGTAGCATCTGGGCAGCTGGCAGTGTGGTCTCACTTCCCCAGAGCATGTCTGTTTCATGCAGCATGAAACTTGGACTCAACCCGAGAAATATCTGGGATTTGCCAGCATGTTTCAGGTTTATTTGATTTTTATTTGGTAATAGCAGAAGTTCTGTTCCATGCAGCGTTGGAGAGGACATGTTGTAATAATGATCACAGATCCTTTTTGTCTCTTCTCTACAGTTTGAGACCTTAAGCCTGTTTCATAAATGGGAAACCATTTTGCCCCATGTAGCTTTAATTTGCTGTTGCTTCTGGAACCTGTAACTTGTGTTGTGGAGATTGGAAGGCATGTGCTGTAAGATCACTTTGAGCTTTCAGTGTTTTCCCCTTCCAAATAAATCAGAAGTGACTTGTTCAAAACTTCTTATAGTGAGTTTATCATGTCTGTATGCATCATTTTCTGACTGCTGAACCTGAACCATTGATCTCGGGTTTAAAGAAGTTTCGGCTCAAGGTAGTTGCAGCTCTGCTCAGAATATACACACAGTTAAATAAGAACACATAATCAAATCCTGCACCTATAGATCAGTTACTCAAGAGGTATGTGATCTGGTCTAAATCTATCTGCAGAAGTTCTCCACTCTGAAAAAGAAACAATACCACATTCATAATTTCCTGGGGTCTTCTGGAGAGAATTTTAGAATGTACTCAGTTATGTAGTGAACATGTGAGAGCTGAAAAATTAATTTGTTTCTTCAAAGAAGTCTACTGCTTTGTCTGCTGTCACTAAGTAAGCAATCATTCTGTGGTGTGGTTGAAACAAAGACTCTGGGGAAATCTGTGATCATTTAATGAAGGATTTTTACCTAGATAGAATAAAGGCATGAAAATGTTGTGAAGATTACTGTCTTGACTTCTGAGCATTACTGTGGCAATCCAAGTGTCATTTTTTTAACAAGGTACTATTTACACAGGAGTTCTTCCCTTGGTTTCCCTAACAGCATTAAGCTATGCTCTGTTAAGCATTTCCGTACTGAAAAAAGTGTTATTTATAAGGATTCTAGCAGTTCTGTCAGTAAAAAGTTCTATTCCAATCTAATAAACTCGTTCTAGTAAAATTTTCCAGTTTAAAAAATTTCTTGTTATTTGATTCACTTGAGGTTTTAGTCATTAAGAAGGATTTGTGTCATTTATATAACCTCTAATTTTTTTGATGCATTTCCAGTCCTCCTGTTCGACGTCAGAGAACAAGGAGAGATCGTTTGTCTAGACATAATTCTATTAGTCAGGATGAAAACTACCACCATCTCTCCTATGGTCAGCAGCAAGCAATAGAAGAACCTCGAGCCTTTCGCCCACCGAATGTATCTCCTCGTATGTTGCACCCAGCTGCTCACCCACCACAGCAGAATGCAGTGATGGTTGACATTCATGATCAGGTAAAATTTTTAGAGTACAAACAGAAGGCTGTTCAGGATGTGGTGTTTGGTTTTGGGGGGGTTTTCCCAGCATCTTCAGGATCCCAAGTAGTTCACCTCATCTCGTAGTTGACAATGAAAGTCACAGAGCACTAAATTCTATTTGACTTCTTGCAGAGTGGTGTTTTTTGTTGAATATTATGTGTATGAGGCATTGCAGTAGGCAGTGAAAAAAACGAAAAAGTTCAGTTTTAATAAAGAAGATTGATGCTTAACAATTCATACTTACAATTCATTAGTGTATGAATTGGCGTATTTCTCTTGGTCTCAGTGTCAAAGCATTGAAATGCAGTTATTTTGCTCTTATAATTAGTTTCTTGCGATAAAGGTGTGATGTGATACTTGCTAATTATGTGTTCTATTTCACATTAAATACCTCACCGTAGCTGAGGATCATTAAATAGTTAAAACGTATTATATAGAAGCGGAATTCACAATTCCTATAGTTGGTTGTCTGCATAGCAGCAGAACTCACAAGAGTTTTGTGGCATAACTAAATTAACCCTCCAAGCCTAATCAAATTCTCCGTAAATTATATGAAAAATTTATATACTTAGTTGGTCCAGAAAGTAAATAATTCTTCTCTGTGACAGCACTTTGTATAAAATTCTGTAACTGAGGACCTGTAAAAGAAGTTTTGGGCCCCTCACTACAAGAAGAACATTGTGGTGATGGAACGTGTCCTTGGAAGAGCAATGAAACTAGTGAAGGGGCTGGAGCACAGGTCATATGAGGAGTGGCTGAGGGAGCTGGGTGTGTTTAGCCTGGAGGAAAAGAAGGCTCTGGGAGGACCTTACCAATCTCTAAAACTACCTGAAAGGAGATTGTAACATGGTGGGGGTTGGTTTCGCAAGTAACAAGTGACAGGACAAGAAGAAATTGCACCAAGTTGCACAAGGTTTATCAAAGTTTAGATTGGATATTAGGAAAAATTACTGAAAGGATTGTCGAGGATTGGAACTGGCTGCCCAGGGAAGTGGTGGAGTCACCATGCCTGGAGGTATTTAAAAGACACAAAGGTGTGGCAATTACAGACATGATTTAGGGGTGGCAGTGCTGGGTTAATGCTTGAACTTGATGAATCTTTTCCAGCCTAAATGATTCTGTGATCCTCTTGAGGTAACCGTTGTTGTTGTTGTTGTTTACTAAATTACCAGGCTGCAGCACAAGTACACTAGTTGCTGCATAGCCATGAGTAGACCTGGCTACGTTGATGTCCACATCGGAAGCTGTGTGTGCACAGAATGCAGCTGTAACATCTGTGCTTAACAGCTGGTTTGCATTCAGTGCAGTTGCATAGCACTGGTGTGTCATATTATGTGTGCAGAGCGGTGCTCAGCAGGGAAGTATTTGCATTTGCTACCAAGTGCAAGGATGGAAGCCAGTGCCATTCTAGTCATCTCACAAACATATTTTTAACAGTTCTTCTACTGGAGATCTGATAATGCTCTTGCTTTATGTTGCAAGCTTACATCCTGACAAGTCTGGCTGAACAGTTTTCCATCCCACTGCCAAACACCATCCATGATCAGATGTCAGTATTTCCAGACTAACTGAGGTCTTTCCAATTCAGGGGCATGAACAAATATGTGAGAGCTGAAAAACTGATACATAGGTTGAGATTTTAACCTCTGTTCAGTGATTTGTGTTCTGTTTTGGTCTCTTTGTCTGGCTGTACACTACCAGTTTGGTAGTTTAGCTCTCTTTACTTTTTCTCACCTTCCTGAAGAGCTGTTCTTGTTCCATTTTAAATAAGCAGGTCTATTTTGTCTGATCATGAAGGAAGAGAGAGCTTTGAAATAACTACTTTGAATTAATCTGTGCTGCCTGGCTCAAGCCTTTTCAGTTTTATTAGAGCATCAAAGTGTTAAAAGATTGTTCAGTGTTAAAACATCCAACAAAACAAAACCAACAAAAAAATTTCAAACTAACAAACAAGCATCCCATGTACTTTCTAGGTCCAGAATACCTTTGGATCTTGGTTTGATGATTAAATTTTAGGGATTGCCACTATTTAGAAAATTGGGTTACATGGTTTCCTGGTATGTCTGGATAGTTACAGTCTGCTGCCTCTTAGTCATGTTAACTTTTCCTTTTCAGTTCTCTAGCTAGCTGTTCTGTTACTTAAATTAGGAATTCAGCTTAAATGCTGGCCTGAAAGTGGATCAAGGGAGCAGTCTCTTTGGAAGAAAGAAAATCTGGAAAATGTTTTGTTGTTTAAAGATACAAGTCTCTTGAGTTAATATTGAATCAGTCCCTTCAGAACTGAGAAAATTCTTGAGCTGCTTGTAGATTAGCTTTTATATGGGAGTTACTACCTTCTTATTTAATGAGATTTAACCTGGGGGAGTGAAGGGATGGTAGGCAAGCTTAATTGTCTGATGTGCTTCTGAGGACTAAGGTGTGCCACTGAAGTTTTAGCCTTTTAAGCTGAGGTCACTCTTGCTCAGAAATTCTGACCAGTAAATAACATTCCATTGATAAAAACATTTTAATGAACAGAAATTACAACCATGTGCCTCCTTTTACACTTTCTTTGTGAATAAATTGTTTTTCTGATATGTAAGTAAAAGCTTGTTATCTTACTGTGCTGTACAACAGTGTTAAGACTTTGCAGTAAGTTATTAAATACATTTTCTTTTCCTTTTGTTGCAGATCCATCAGGGCACAGTTCCTGTTTCATACACAGTGACAACTGTGGCTCCACATGGAATACCACTTTGCACAGGCCAGCACATTCCAGCCTGCAGCACGCAGCAGGTCCCAGGGTGCTCAGTGGTTTTCAGTGGCCAGCACCTTCCAGTTTGCAGTGTGCCTCCCCCAGTAAGTGGGTCTCTAACTACACCAGCTTCAATCTATTTTTCTAGTATAAATCTGTAATAGTGCTATATACAACATCTAGTGAGCACTTTTGGTGTTGGTTTTATGTTGGTCTCTGCCAGCATAAGTGCGTTACTTTGCTTTTCCTGTGGTGCATTCTGTAACATGAATAAGCCTGTGTGGTACTGAAACAAAACACTTGATATGACCCCTCTATTTCTTTAAGCTGCTCATTGAAGAGTAAGGGTAATCTGCATTTATCATGCCCGGGTACCATTTATCCCCAGGAGAGGCAACAAGGTCTGCAGCAAATTGCTGGCTCGTCTGGAATATTTGTGAGGATCAGTTTCCCTCACCTGTCAAATTGGTGAAAATCTGATATGGAAGCTGATGTGTATCCATGAGGCAGCATGAGAGACAGCCTTTTTCTTCTGTTTAGTGGTTTTAGTGAAACAAAGCAATCTCAGAATAAGTACCCAGAGATTGGAACAATACTTACATAGTAAATTCAGCAAGGGAAAAAGCAACATGTCCTCAGAAACAACAGAGAAAAATCTGAAACTAAACTGGGGCTTAGGGAAATCCATCCAACAGATACTAATAATCTTACCCTATGCTTTGAATACGTATATAATTTGTGCAATTCATAAAATGTTTTGTAATTCAACAATGCAGTTGTCCTTTTAATCCACATAAGAGTAATGCTCTGGTTTTTGCTTTGAATGTACAACAGTTAATCAAGTGTGTTGAGAGAATAGATCCTGTGCAAGTGAATGTAAACAATTAAGTTTCTGTAGCATCAGCAGGCAGACTTTATGCTTTCTTCTGTTGAAGTATAACATTGAGGAATAGTTTTAAGTTAAGAGGGGAGTGGAGATTGTCTGATGGTCAATGCTGCAATACCATTTTTCAAGTATGGAGACTTCACAATGCCCCTAGACTTCTGCTCCAGTGTTTGTCCTTGTGATGAAGAATTTCCTCTGTATGTCTGCTTGAGTTTTCTTTGTTGCATCTTGGTCCCGATGGTTGTTGTGCTCTTCCGCTTTTTTTCTTGGGGAGGACTTGGATTCTTCCTGTGCACTCTCAGGAAGTAGTTAGACACAATGGAAAGGTTTTTGCTTAGTTTTCTCTTTTTAAAACAGAACTAGTCTAGTTCTTCCACGTCTTTTATGCAGTTTTCTCCAAGCTCCTGGTCATTGTGTTGTTGTCTCTACTTGACACTGGGACTCCTGAAACTGGGCTCAGGACTTGAGATTAGTGTCACAATTTCTGAATGAAGGGGCAGAATCACTTCACTGGTTTCACGAGTTGCTTTCTTAGCAATGCAGCCCAGCACACCATAGCCTTTTTGACTTAGTACACTATGGGTATTGTGTCCATGTCTGCCACAGTTTTTTTTCTGCAAATCTGACTGCAACCAGTTTGTCTCAGAGTGTCCTGCTCCATGGAGTTACTCTCTTGCAATGCCAGACTTCACATTTGCCTTTGAACTTTACATAGTTCCGGTCAGCCAATTTCTCCAACCTATAAAAATACATCTCAAAAGGTAGCCCATGCCCTCCAGCATGTCACCTTGCTCACCAGCTTCATCTGTGAACTTCCCAGTATCCTTTTGTTATTTTCACAATATTTATCTCTCTCACTGCATGCATAACTATGAAGTAAACAAATGCCATTTATTAAATACTGTCATCAGTTTTAAAAGTTCTTCAGAGGGCAAGATGGCATCCAGAGAGACATGGACAAGCTTGAGAAATGGGTCCATGGGAAATCTCATGTTGTTTAACAGGACCAAGCACAAGGTGCTGCACCTGGGTCATACCCACACAGGCTGGGCATGAACAGATCAGAGCAGCCCTGTGAGAAGGCCTTGGGAGTACTGGTGGGTGAGAGGCTGGACATGACCCAGCCATGGGCACTCCCAGCCCAGAAAGCCAAATGTGTCCTGGGCTGCATCCCAAGCAGCGTGGGCAGCAGGGGAGGGAGGGGATTCTGCCCCTCTGCTCTGCTCTGCTCTGGTGAGACCCCACCTGGAACCCTGCATCCAGCTCTGGGGTCCCAGCACAGGAACGACACGGAACTGCTGGAGTGAGTCCAAGGAGAGACACCGGGATGATCAGAGGGATGAAGCACCTCTCATATGATGAAAGGCTGAGAGAATTGGATTTGTTCAGCCTGGAAAAGAAAAGGGTTTGGGATGACCTAATTCCAGTACTTGAAGGCAGCCTAGAAGAATGATGAACAGAGAACTTTTACAAGGACATGTATTGACAGAAGAAGGTGGGGAATGGCTTTAAACTGAAAGAGAGTAGGTTTAAATTAGATATTAGGAAAAAAAATCTTTACTGTGAGGGTGTTGAGGCACTGGAACAGGTTGCCCAGGAAAGTTGTGGATTGCCACATCCCTGAAAGTGTTCAAGGCCAGGTTGGATGAAGCTCTGAGCAGCCTGATCTAGTGAAAGATCATAGCTGAAGCCCATGGCAGGAGATTGGAACAAAATTACATTTAAGGTGCTTTGTAACCCAGATCATTCTATGGTATGTCCAAACAGAAGACTTTTTTAAAAGCTTGATTGAATAAACAGGTAATTTTCATTTCTTTCTGCTTGGAAGTTAGTGTGGCCTCATTTGCTCTAACTTTAAAAAGCGGTATGGACATAGCACAAATCAAACATTCCAAACACATATAGGATCTATGGTAATCTTTACCACATGGAATCCTATTTGAATGATTCCCAAAAGATCTCATGTTTTGAAGAGGACTGTGAGATGTTCTACCTGAAAATTTATCTTCAGCTATTTCAGAGGACAGTTTTCAATTTAGTAAATAAAAATGTGTTATGACCACAGAAACACTTGTCTATGGTATTTGTTTTTTAGGAAAAATTATGTAGTAACAGAGGGAAAGGAATAGTCAGCATTTAAGTTGAAAATAGGAGTCAGATGAAATTAATCTACTACTGTTTTGGTGCATTTGAAGATTTATGTTTGATCATGATTACAGCAAATTGAGATGATAGTTCCACTTCCACTACTGGAATCTAATTTTAATTAATTCCTTTTGCCATTTTATGCTGTTATAGTCAATACGTAAATATATGCTGTGTGACATTACTCATAAGAAAAAAAAAGTGAGAGATTGAAACTAAGTAATCTTTCTTTTCAAGATTTGATAATGAGTATCTTAATTAAACGTTCTCTTAATTGTTAAACATGTAAAAGAAATGCCTGACATTCTCATAATGGATCAAAGTGCAACAAAAAAGAGAATGCAGGTTTCTTGCTCCTCCAGGTATAAAGGTGGAAGTAAAACTGAACAGTGCCACAAAGCGCATTCCTGTTCCCCTGCAGTGCCGTCATCATTTTGTTGTTCAAACTTTAGTGACCAAAGTTGCTTTTATGTCAGGAGTTTAAAGGAGGAGAGGAAAAAGAGCTATTTCCCATAGTATCTGTCACTACAGAGCTGCATTTAGAGCAGAGGACTCACCCAAAAGTGCAAAACGGAGCAGACTGTATGAATTATTCCCAGTATATGAGGCAACAGAGGTCCTTAGGCACAGTCTGACGGCTGAGAGTCCCTCACCTGCATCTAGAGCTTCAAGTGGTTGCAAGACCATTGCTTTGGCATGTTGTTTTGATGATGATATGTGGGAAAAAAGAAAACTAGGATAACTGTATCTGCTCATCACTTAGGAGCCTGCCTAATCCTGGAGCATTGAAAATCCAGACTCCTGGTGACCTCATGAGCACCTAGCAGATGTCACACTATGCTGCTTCCTAGAGCCTGTTCTGTAGTAATTACTGTTCTTTGGGTATTTGAGTTATTATTTATGTGTATTTTTTTGACAAGGCAAAAGAACTGTGCTGCTATAATTGTATCTTTACATAATATATACATAGAATATGGAAGATTGTATAGGGAATGTTTGTGCTACAAAAATACATTGTTTTCATTTTATTTCAGATGCTTCAGGCGTGCTCAGTCCAGCACCTACCTGTACCATATGCAGCATTTCCACCCCTCATTTCTAGTGACCCATTCCTTTTACATCCTCCTCATCTCTCTACACACCACCCTCCTCACTTACCTCCTCCAGGACAATTTGTTCCTTTCCAAGCACAGCAGTCACGGTCGGTAAGTAATGCTTCTTACCCCACTCTCAGCAGAATTGGTGGGCTGGATGGGCACATAGTACTGGTACTTGATTGAGGAAACAAGGATTTTCTTTCAAATTGTAGCCACTTGGTATGAAGATGAAAAAATACTTCTGAAGTTCAGTGTTTCACTTCAGATTTCATCATTTTCTATGCTGTTTCTCCATAGGCTTTTACTTTTCTCAGAAAAATGGGTATCTCCTTCACCATCAGGTATTTCTTTCCCAGGAAACAGAATAGAATCCGGAGGAGGTTGTGTCAGTGCAGTAGACATCTCAGAGAAAAGCTTAGCAGAGAAAGAAGCACAGAATGTTGGTTAAATTACATGTGTATTTTGTATTACTTATTGATTAATTTTTAAATGACCAGTCCTTTTCCTAGAACATATTTTTCACACTTATGAAAGTTACTGATGTTGTCACTTAAGCAGATTTGGCTTAGTGATACGGACTATGCAAACCTGAAAAATGCACAGGGAAAATGTGACCCTGTTTTGGATTTAGGGGGAAATCGGGTTTACAGTTCTGGCCTACCACTCCTTCTGTGAGGTTATCTGAGTATTTGTCCATTTGTTTGCCTGGCTGAGTAGAAAATGCAGATACTTCAGTAATGCAGAAATAGGATATAGCTTTATTGTTCCAAGCACTGCTGAGACCCCTTCATGCCGTGTCTCCGGTGTGGATAGGGTTATAATCACTTCATTAAAGTGATGGGAGAACAGTTTCCATCATCGTAATGAACTGGTTTTCTGTTGTAGATATCTTTACAAGACTTTGCTTTAGAAAATGTATGGACTCAGGTTTTAGCCTGAGTTGCTTACTTAGGTTTTTAATTAGGCCTGCCTGCCAGCTTTCAGCTCTGGCAGAAATCTTGCATCGTAGTGGTTTAAGAATATCTTGTTTGTTCTGTATAACAGGAAAACAGATTATTCCTTTAGTTCCACAAAGTGGCTTTCTTAGCTGAATTTTTTGTAGTGGTGGAATTTAGTGGCCGTAACAAAAAGGAGTATTTATGAAACCGTGAGAATTCCTGGTGGTTTCTTTGGTATTTTTGGACCTGACTGATGTTATAGATTTGACTAGCTACAAAACTCATCTGGAATCTCATGCCCCTGAAACCTCAGGACTGCTTGTTAGGACTGCTTGCATGCCCCTCCTAGGAAAGCATCTGCTTGCTTTCTAGGTATCATTAGCAGTTTCATCTACTGGAACCACCATGATTCCTCTCCACTTTTCAGTTTTTCTGGCACAATTTCAGTTCTTGTCTATGGTTGTTTATTTTTTTCTCTCGCATAGTTATACAGTGAGAGCAGCCTGGCAAGAAGGAGAGCAAATATTTGTCCTGAAAAATGCAAGATACAGGAAATTACAGCCACTCCTATATTTGCTAGATCGCATAAATTCCTGGTCTATAAGCATGGCTAGCTGGAAAAGGTGAATTTATATCAAATGTGTAGTGTTGTCTTTGATTTTTTGGGTAGTGTTAATGACTTAGGAATTGTTCATAGAGTTACTATGAAATTGATCATGGTGGCACAGAATATACAGCTGGAACTGCAGTTCTTTATTGGGGAAAGAATTTCATCTCTATTATTGCAACAAAGGCTATCTCTGTTTTTTCTGTAGCCACTTCAAAGGATAGAAAATGACGTAGAATTGCTTGGAGAACATCTTCCTGTAGGAGGTTTTACATACCCTCCCTCAGCCCATCCACCAACGTTGCCTCCCTCAGCGCCTCTTCAATTTTTAGCCCATGATCCATTGCACCAGGAGGTGTCATTTGGGGTAGTAAGTATTGTTTTCTATGCTACATTCTCTTTCATACTGCATTAACATTCTTGATCTTTATTCTGTAGTACATTTTGTTGAAAAGTCATACTTTTGCAGTCATACTCCATTATTGGGATAGCTGCATACTGTGGTATTTTCTTTAAGCTAGTGTTGATCAAGTTAAGGCTAATTTAATGACACCAGCAAATTATTTCCAGTAACATTATCTGCAAAGTGCAGCAGCATTTACTTAGAAAATTTTCCATGTTGCCACAAAGTCCAGGATTTCTATTGCAGGAATTGGTTAGTATGGTTTAGAAAAACTGTGGTCACTTTTAGTTAAGTCTTCATCATATGTTGAGTTTCCACAGGTCAGGAAAGCCAGAATGCTCTAAAAACAGTTCTTCTCTTCAAGCGGTTGTAGAGTGTTTCCATAATTTAGACCACATCATATCTGACAAACATAACCATGTTACAGAGCTTTATTTAAGTCAGCTTTCAGGGAATCTACAGGCCGTTCAACTGCACCAGCACAAAATAAAATCAAAAGTGGTGCAGGATAAAGTCTGTGTTGAATTTTGTTGAATCATGTGCTTCTGTGGTGTGTCTGATGGTCCTACTTCTAAAATCTTTGTCTTGTACTTCAATCTGCAATTATTCTAGTCCTGAAATGGGTCAGGGTTTTGTTGCTGTTGTGATTGTTGTTTCATATGAGTCACTTTTTAAAAAATAACAAAATACCCCCTCTCCTGCCTGAGTGAGGCTAGGAGAAATAGCTAGATCCCAAGTATAAGTGCTAAATTTTTTATTGTTTGACACATGCATCAAGTTGTCAGTGGTTTTAGGGGCATATTGTTATTTAAATTTTAAATCAGAATTACATTTTAGGCCCTGCAGCTGCAGAATATATAGATATCTTTAATTATTCTCATTGAAATCACAGAACCTAGTCAGATGCTTGATCCAGTTTTTATAAAGGTTATGTAAATGTCCACCATTTCAAAAAGTGATCAACTTATTGTTAATCTAAAGGAGTACAGATTTTCAATGAAGTTTTCGGGCACTATGAGACACTCTGGAGACCAGGACACTTGAAACATAAACTGCTTTTTTATTCAGTATGCTTGTTAGATTAATTAGTCCAATCATACGTGTTTTGCTTGGAGTCAGACTTCCTTCATTTTAAAGTTTGCTTGTTAAAATAGATAGGGAACATAATACCATTTTCTGCAGGTTGTAGCATTTGTCCTCTCTGATGCTTCAGCTCCGTGTTGTTTATTGCTAGGGGGTAGACTAGAGATACATTACAAGTAAACATGTGGCCTTTTATAAAGTAATACAAAATCTTTATAAAGCTTTATTTGCTTTAACATTAGATTGGAATGGCTGCATTTCTGATTCTTTTCCATTCAGTGAACACAACAATTTCTAATTATGTTTTTGGATTGCAGAATTCACAAAGCAGTAAAATTAATATTTGATATATCTAGTTTGAGACTTCAACCCAAAGGAACCTGGCTCTTTTGCATTGTTCTTATATTCATATGTTTCTGTTGTAAAATTAGGGGATTTTAGGTTAGTCATTGGGGGTGTTGGGCTCTCGTGCTTTCAAATTTCAAACATGTAATAAGAAAAATGTGTTCATAAAGACTTAAGAGTGTTCTTTGTTTCAAAACAAAAAAAGTCTTAAGGCCATCAAATGTGAATTCAGTAGAGATACATGAATTTCAGTCGTAGAAAATACAAAACAATTTTAGTAAAAGATGGCAGAAAGCGCCCTGATTTTTCCATGGAATGAATGTGTTGAAACTTTGGGCTTGAGTGTCTGTGTGTGGTCCAGCTGCAGAAATTGTACTGATTAAACCTTCCACATACACCTGAAAGGCTTCAAGCCTTTAAGCCTAAATGTAAATATATACTACTGCTTAAAAGTTAAAGGTTTTTTAAAGAGATTTTTAAAACATTCTCATTCTGAAAGAGTTTTTTAAGGACTTCTTTACTCAACTCTTATGCACAGGCCTGCATAATAGCGCCTGAGCCTTTTTTAGTTACAAGAGGGTCAGCAGTTCACATCCTGTTTCCCAAACTATACTGACTATAGACTAAAAACACAAGAATTTATAAGGATTTCTGTTGCATATTACCACTTTTACACATGGATTGGCGTGATTGTATATTATAGATGGGAACAGAAATTTCAAATTGAGGCTGAGATTCTTTTGGATTTTAGCACAGGCTGGATTTTTAAACTAAAGCTTTATTGAAAGTGGATTTCTTTATTGAGGGTAGAGATTAAGAATAGAAAATGTTGAATCACAGGCTCACAGACTGGATAATGTTGGAAGGAAGGTCATCTTGTCAAGCAGGGCCACCTAAAACTGGGTGTGCAGGACTATGTTGAGCCAGCTTTTGAGTATCTCCAGGAAGGGAGACTCCACCATCTCCCTAGGCAACCTGTGCTGATGCTCAGTCACCCTCAGAGTAAGGAAGTGTTTCCTGATGTTCAGACAGAGCCTCCTGTGTTTCAGTCTGTGCCCGATGTCTCTGGTCTTGCTACTGGGCACCACTGAAAAGAGCCTGGCTCCGTCTTCTTTGCACCCTCCCTTCAGGTATTTTTATACACTGATAGGATCCCCCTGAGCCTTCTCTTCTCCAGGTTGAACAGGCTCAGCTGTCTCAGCCTTTTCACACACGTGAGATGCTCCAGTCCCATCTTAGTGACCCTTTGTTGGACTCTCTCCAGTATGTCCATGTCTGTCTTGTGCTGGGGAGCCCAAAACTGGACACAAGTTCCAGTTCCACAAGTTTCAGTTGAAGCTTATTTTCTTCTTTCTTGCAGCCTTACCCACCTTTTATGCCTCGAAGACTCACAGGGCGCAGCAGATACCGATCACAGCAGCCAATACCACCACACCCTTACCATCCCAGCCTATTACCTTATGTGCTGTAAGTGAAAAGTACATTTGCTTCCATGTAGGCTATTAAGAAGTCAGCAAGCATCTTGGCACTTTTTATGGTTGGACTCTACCAGAGACCAGGCATATTTCACCTGTCTCGGAGCAAAACTTCCATTTCTGTGTAAACCTTTCAGCCTATTTTGAATAACCTACACCACTAAGCAAGGAAAAATACAAGTGAACATTTTTTTGTCCAGTGTAGTTTTGTAGGTATTTTGAGGTGCAGTAGCCTCTTGTTTCTTAACTCTTGGTAAAATCTTCAACAGATTTTAAATCATAATTCTGTGATACTCTTACAGAGGCATGGTTACACTGTAGGATCAAGTTGTAGGAGTCTTCACTTACAGAATAAATTAATTTGGTTTGGTTCTTAATTATAAAACATAAAAGTGGCAGCTTCAATGATGTGTTACTCTTTATCAGCTGATGTGCTACTCTGTCACAGCTGTCACATTTCTGTTCTGCCTCTGATTAGCTGTTTCTGGAAAAGATGTGAGACAATTAACATGTAGGAATTACCTGTGGTATGTTATGGTAGACTCTCTGGAAGAGAGTTTGGGTCTATGACATGAGATGTATTAAGTCTTCTGTGTTCTGGTATTGAAAGTAAGAATTAAATGTTTGGAAAACAAAGATTAAGTTTCTGGTGGCAAAGGTGACATTTGCAAGGAAATAATCAAACACTGACACCAGATCTGTAGTTTCTCTCTGTGCAATGTCAGACGTGGCATGAAAATAGCACCAGAAATCTGATTCAGCAAAGTTGTTCAACTTTGCATCTTGCTGTCTGAGAGTAATGTCATAGCTTCTTACCTATTCATTGAGGACATTATGTGGCAGAGTAATTCCTGATTCTACTATATTAGTGCTTTGAATTTGTAATTTCCATGTCTGTGGATGAAGTTTTGACCCATTGTACTATCTTAGGGGGTAAAAAGACTTACTGAATGTACAACCAGAAAAACATCTCTCTGATCTCTCAGTCTGAAGGGATTCTGCTTTAAACAACATCACAGTACACGAGAAAGTGAATTTGTGCTTGCTTTCAGGATGGAAGTTTGTCTGGTAGCAAATCCTATTTGTCTTCACTGTGTGTTTTAGGCTTGCAGAAGTTGTTAGACTTTTGTGTTGGAATCTAAATGAATTTAGCATTCCTCTTTCATGGTCTTTTATCCACTTAAAGAAATAAAACCTATTCAAAACCAGAATGTCAATTTTTTGTCAGTTTTAGCTCTCCATAGTCCGTGATAATTAAGAGATGAGTTTTTGTAATAAAGCTGTGCTTGGTTAAAAGTACCAAGTGAAATGCGCATGCAGTTAAAAAGTCAGCACTCTCAATATCAGAAAGTAGCAGAAAAAGCTTTTTCCTGTGACTCTTTCACTTCAAATGTCTGTTCTTGACTTCAAACGTAACATTTTTGCCAGTTCTGAGAACATGTTGATTTGAGAGGCATCAGGAAGGTTACTTTATCTCTGCCAGATGTTTCTGTGCTTTCCTTCAGCAAGGTGCTGAACCTTATCCTTGTTTGCTCTCGTGGTAGATCAATGCTCCCAGTGCCACCGGCAGTTGGACCAGCTTTCAGCTTTGAGTTGGATGTGGAAGATGGAGAGGTAGAAAACTATGAGGTTGGTGTGTGAACTACAACTATCTTTAAAGAACAGATGTTAGCTCAAGCAATAGATAAAATTTTATTATATTTTGCTTTTAAACCTGGTTTTGCCTTTCAAATAAATGTAGTGACTGTGAAGACAGAATCCAAATATAGCCCTTTCAGATTTTTTTGTAATACTGGATATTAGAAGTGTTTAGCATTCTTTCTTGTCTATTGATCTTTCCCAGAATTCACCTTTCCAGGCTAGTAATCATTAAATTGTTCAACTTTTATGTTCTACATGCTACTCTTCTCATTTCAAAATGTAATTGGTTTTAAATACCAAACAGAAGTGAAGCACTTTCAAAAGAAAAGGGTAAGTTACTGGTTTTATGAGTGTAACTTTCAGTATAGTTTTAATATCATAGGATTAATTAATCTAAACGTAATGCTTATAAAATTGCCTCATTGCCTTTTCTTCTTATCCTCTGGAGGGGATGGTAATTCACATCTGGAGATGCATAACCCTCTTAAATATCCTAGACAATTATGGGACTGTTCCAACTGTTGTTTCCTTGCTGGTTCTGAAGCTAGTGGATTCCATTTGATTTCTCTTGAGTTAGTCATTATTAACCCTGACTTTTGCATCTCTTTGCCTGTGCTCTCCTTAAGATCTCTGTGTAGTTGCACGTCTTCAGTTTAACAATGAGTGCTTCTGTAATAACTTCTGTGGTGGTTCAGAGAAAGCAATGTCTTCTGAGAATTTGGGCTCCAGGTTCAGTAGTGTAAGAAATCAATACCATTTGCAGCTTTCATAGGGTCTTTTCTGTGTGTTGATTCTCCATCACGCTTCGGTGTTTCCTACGCCCCTCAATGAAGGAGTGAGAGTTAAGTACATGATAGACTACAAATTATATACATGAAAGGATTTTAGTTCCAATGGTTGGCTTACAGAAAATTAGCATAAAAATTAGCAACCGAAAAAAGCTCTTAAAGTTTGATTATTTGTATTTGTTTTCCAGATTAAAGATAAAATCTCCATATTTTAACTCAACTAGCCCAAGACATGAAGTGGGAATCATAAACTGTCTCATTAAATTGATGATTTCTCTCACAACACCAAATTCACATATTCTTATGAAGGAAATTAGTTGACAGGTTTTTTCTGGTTACCAGCACTGTTAATTTCATAGCAGTGTAAGAGAATCCCTCAGAAGCAAATCACGTACTGAGCTGTGCATGCAGTCATAGGACTAATTGCAGATTGGGTCCTTGGGAAGTGGGTTTTGAAATCCCAGAGATAACATCTTACATAATTACAGAGATGGTGAAGTTCTGAAAGACTTTCCAAGGAGCTTGTATTGTGTGGGAGAACTAAAAGTTCTAAACATTTCTTGATAGAAGGGTGTTTTGTGCTACCAGCTGGGATAGTGAGATGTGATGGTAGTCTCAACACAAAATGGAACCAGAGCCTGTTTGGTCAGTGAATTTTTAAATGTCTAGTTTCCATGTTTTGCAGGCACTGCTGAATTTGGCAGAACGTCTGGGAGAAGCCAAACCACGGGGATTGACAAAAGCAGACATTGAGCAGCTTCCTTCCTACAGGTTCAATCCAAACAATCATCAGTCAGAGCAGACATTGTAAGTATATTGGTCTCTTTCAAAGATCCATAATTTATGTGGCTTGATTTTCATTTCTTTAACTTGTAGTCACAGCTAGGTCAGAAGAGCAAGAATACTTGCTTTGTGATGTGAAAGCACAGTAAATTAAAAAAGCAACCATAAAAACAGCCATAAAACCCCACAGAATCAGCTCTCAGTTTCTTAGTTTCCCTTGTCAGATGTAGATCAATACAGCTACTGAAGAAGTAAAGTAGCTATTGTGTTGCAGTCATACCTGTAAGGTTTTGTATGGAATTGCATATTTTTTGTTCTTATATAGCAGATACATTTGAACTTCATTGTCTTTTTTAGATGTGTGGTGTGCATGTGTGATTTTGAGTCAAGGCAGCTACTTAGAGTCTTACCCTGTAACCACGAGTTCCATGCCAAGTGTGTTGATAAATGGCTGAAGGTAAGAAAAAGTAATCCTATCTTAGATGAACTTGGTTATCTAGTTTTGTAGGAGAGGGTGGGGATGTTTTGCTGTTCCATTTCATTTCACCTAGTTTCACGTTTCTGATACTTAGAAATGCCAGCAGAATGGAAGCACTGCCTTGATAGGATAATGTTCTAATAATTGATGAAGATTATTTGGCACAAGGGAAAATTAATATGAATACAGTTATTTTCATTGACAGCTCTTACTGTGTTTTCCATTTGCTTAAAACAATACCTGTGCATTTGAGTAATAAGCAGCATTAAAGAAGACTTGATAAAATGTAAATAATATAAGAGGTATGAGACACAGAGTTTGATGTTTCACATAGCTTGCCTAGCAAGAATAAGCACCAACATGTTACCTTCTCCACTTGGCTGTTAATGTTGGTTTCTGGGGCAAATAAAATGGGATACATGTACATTTATGTGTATGCGTATACACAGAAATGTAATATAGGCAAATAGAAATTATAGTTTTACAAAATTATTTACCCATCCAAGAGAATTTAGGCAAAAAATAAAGGCTCAAGAATCAGGATAGCCCAGTAAGAGCCCTTACTAAATAGCAGCTATGCAGAAGGTGAGAAGAACAAGAAATACAAGTAGATCACAGCAGACATTTCTGCAGGCTGCACTGAGCCAGGTCTACTGCCTGCAACTGACTGATTCCCATCTTGCCTCAGTTTTTTTACTATTTTATTGTATTCAGCTTTAATCCATTTAGTCTGTTTTGTGAAACATTGGAAATTGCAGTGATCCTCTGTTGATATGGTCCCTAGAAAATTCCAGATAGTGTTCCTTGTTTTGGAAAAAGACATAAAAACCCCTTGCCTTTATGGCATCATAAATGTGGCATCGTATCCTAGGCAAGTGCTAAAGTATGCAATGCAGAGAATGAAAAAATCAAATTAATATTGATGGTATTTTTTTTGCTAACAAGATACCAAGAATAATGAGAAGGATTTGAAAAAGTGGGTTGTGAAATTGTCCTTTGGTTAGAGTACCCATGGTAGTCTAAGTCTAAAGCTCTTACAAAATCTAGGGTCAGTGTAACTATTTGTAATGCTCATAATTTTTGGTTGAAATGATCCAAAAGTATCTGAATTCACGTACATGCTCAAGAATCAGCAAGCAGAATCTAAACACCTGGTTGTTTTATTGTCATGTTAAAAAGCCACGTGCACACACCCCACATAATATTATCGGTTTCTCTCTGCTAGATGTATGCAGTTTTATTCACTTACTACAAATTAAGAGTAGACTCTATGTTTTTCGAAGTAGTGTTCTTCAGTGTCCCCCTCCTCTTCTTGAGCAGCATCCACACTACATGTGTCCGTCTTCCATTGCATGAAACTCTCTAAGTCAGTTGTGGTGTGGACAGTGAGTATCCTCTCCAATTTATGGGGAAAAAAAAGAAAATGGCATTTTACATAGCCTGTGAGATGGTGGATGCTATAGGTTTATTATGTGGACTTTTTTAAAGATGCCTCTTTCCAGGCTGTTAATGCAAAAAAAAAAAATACCCCTGATTCATAGAACCCCTGATCTTCAGATTTCTGGAAGTTAGAAGAACGTATCAGGAAAGTATCATGTGTGCTTGTCTTGTTCTTAATGCTCTTTACTTACCTGACATTGCACTCAGGAGTCAGACAAGCATGTTGAGTTAATCGTTTATGGGACTTAGTATGGTACTTTTAAAGTTACGAGTTAGTCCTTTCAGTTGCTAATGAGCAAGCAATAGAATTTGGAAGGGTGAAGTGAAGAAGTAGATTTAGCTTAGTCTGTTTTCATAATCGTAGTGTACTATTCTAGTGGTGAAATAGTTCTGCTGATGTTCCTGTCCCATCTTAGAAACTGCATTTTTTAACTGATCTTCACATGTGGTATTTTCTAAAGGCTGTCTTTAGAATGAGGTGAAAGGTATGCAATCAAAATGTAGAGGGGTGCACTTAAACCTACTAAAACTTGCATTGACATTGTTATTCCAGAGTTGAGTGCAAAATAAGATAGATGAGGTTAAACCATCCTAGTGCAGGATCACTAAGACAATACTTTCACACCATGTGGGTTTGGTTACAGTGGTGCAAAGATGGTATATGGAAATAAAGACTACTTTGCTTTGCAAGCTGTAACGAATTACCTGTAACACCAGACTATATTTGTTACTGCCTCTGTCTAAACTTGATTGCAGTTAAGAAGCCAACATCTGGAAGTCATGATAACTGGAAAATATTTTGTGCTTTAGTTTTGCTTCTGTAGATTCTTTTATGAATTGAGAGCTTTTTTTTATATATCTTTTTTGTATAATTATGTCCACATCCACCTAATTCACGTCATCCAGCCAACATCATGTTCGTAAATTCTACAAGGAAAAGTTTAAATTGTAGCTTTCAGCACTTGTAATGCTATTTCAGAAGGTAAAAATAGGAAAAAGTTATTGGTTTGTCACTAGTTTTTACTGAATTAATTTCGTTTATTTGAAGAATGTATTTGTTATCTAAAACTATTTCTAGAACTATGGAGTCAAATTGATTCTTTTTTAAGTTCCATCATATGTCACTTTAGTGAAAAATATAAGTAAAAAATTAGTGATTCAATCTGGTTACTTCAGAAACTATTCTTCTTAGGTTGCCTGTTGGTGATGATGGAGAAGTAAGAAAACTATCTAAAAAAGTTTTGTGGCTTGTATGCATATGTGACCATACTGTCTTTTTAGATGGGTGAGAAAGTAAGAGGAAATGTTCTGGAACAGTGCATTAGGTTGCCCACTTCTGCTAAAATACTTCCCTCTTTAAGCAAGGTTAAAGACTTAACAAGAGAAGATGTAATACAGTGGAGGAAGCAACAGAATTAAAAAGAGAGAGGTTATCCCTTTACTTTTTACAATATTTCCAAATCTCATGTTTCACAGTATTTGGCTCCTTCTTACCCTGTATCCTCTAGTGAAGTTATGAACACATGAGAACTGTGTTTTTCTATAAAATAAGTCATCATTCCAAAGGAGAGCTTGGCACTATGACCTGTGTTCACCCTGAGGGTTTAGAACAACCTTAAAAGGACAACGTGATAGGAAGTGCTGGATTATGAATAAGAAAAGCAAACTGTAACTATACTTCAACTTATTTCTCATGAACTAACACCAAAGTAGTGCAATGGTTTTTAGAGGATTTTAGTACCCCTATAGTTTCATTATTCTAAATGCAGTTCACTTTAACTATAAATTTCTTTAAAATATTAAAAAAAAAAAAAATCAATTCATGGTGCAGCACTCTCTAGTTACAGCACAAAATTAAGTCTTCCTGGAGGAGTTACAAGTTAGAAGGTCAATATTATCTCCCCCTTACTCCTCTTTTGGCACCAAAGAGTCATATTAAATGCCAGGAGGGGGAAATTCATTTAATGAAAGACACAAGAACACAACTAAATTTAAAGTAGCTGTTCATGTAGGGTCTTGAAAAGTTACTTTAAAAGCAGTGGTGTGGTGTCCATGGAGTATTCATTTTATCCTGGCACAGTAGATCTATTTCTGCAATTCCAGTCAGGAAATTACTCCTACTGAATGCTGTTCTGTGGTGCAAGTGGTTGTTACTTCAGTACCAGTCTAAGCAAATAGCTCTTGATTCATTAATCCACTGAATGTTAAAGATCATGCCTTTTTTTTAGACATTATTTTAGCCAGATTATATTTAGAATCAGGCACATTAAATGAAATGACTGAGTAAGGACATTTTGAAGTATATTTTGAAATTGCCAGTGAAAAAGAGAGAAATAAAATTTTAATTGATACTCCAATCCATGATTTACAAAAATTAGAAAGCAGCAAAAATTACGGGCAATGCTAACAGTTGACAGCAGGAGAATTGACAGGAAAAACATAGTGTCACTTTAACTTCTATTACTGAATGTTTTTCATTAATAAATAACATACTAATTTCATTAGATCAGTTATTGTTTGGACTTAAAATACTTGACAGAGAATTCTGAATTCTGGCCTACAGAGAAATATTTCTTGATGCTCTTCACTTGTTTTTTCATTGAAAAATCTGGTTGAGTTAGAAGATCTGGAGTACAGTGGTTGATCCTGCAGTTTTGATAACTATGAAATAGAGAATTTGGGACAGGGAAGAACTCCCTTCACTCTTCCTTTGCAGGGGAAGTATTGACTCATAGATGTTACATATTTTTCTGGGTCTTTTTCTCATCATTTGCTAAAATGAAATTAGCCATTATTTGAAAAGGGGAATGAGAAGGCAGAAATACTTTGCCAGTAGCTTAAGGAATATTACTTCTTATCTGTCTTACTCTTTAAGGAAGCTATAAAAGTAAACGAGTCACAGGACATGTTTTCAGTGTGTACTTTACTAAAGAGCTAAATCTAGGCTTGCTGATGCGTGTTACTTGAATATCCACTTGGTCGTGTCATCTTTCTTTATTTTTTTTATTCCCCTTCCCCTTTATGAAAACTCTCTCCCTTTTGCCCCGGTTTGCTTTCAGCTTTGACCAAGTCTATGTGATGTTTTTCTGTGTTGATAACTGAATAAACAAATGATGTTGTCATTCCTGAGCAGTAGAGTTTGTGACAATATGACAGCCTCACACAAGATGTTTATTTGCGGTCTGAGGTGTCTAAATTTGTTATGGTGGATTTCTCTACAGCACACAGTACAGGATGTTAGTTGTATCCATCTGACTGCAATACACTATAACTGTGAATCTCGTTAATGAAACCACCATCAGTTAGCTAGAGTCTTACTTGTTGTTTTGCTTTGTCTTTAAACATAAAAGGCACAATTACTTTTTGTAAATGTTATTTTGAATCGGCAAACTGACCACAGCACTCAAATGCAACAAAGCAGACTAAGAAAATGCATAAGCACATTCTGTCTTCTCTTGAATTGCTCTTCAGCGGTCACAGATGTGAGTGTCACATACACATTACTTTAACAATGTATTTGTCAGTCTGGTTAACCCTCTTTTGTTTCTCTGGTTTTACAGGCAAATCGTACCTGCCCGATTTGTAGAGCAGATGCTTCAGAAGTGCATCGTGATTCAGAATGACCAATCTAAGAGCACAAATCTGGTTTGGGTGTTTCTGGTCACATGTATATATGAACTCTCTATTGAACTTACCTACCCATGTGGCTTCCAGCCTACCCTTTACACAAAAGGGTCAATGGACCTTACTTTGCACTGTGTGACTTAATCAATTATAAAGCTTATAACTAGTCTTCACAGTTACGGGATTGTTATACTAACAAGTGTGATTGGAACTCCAAAGATTTTTTTTTTTTTTAGCTTAATTTTGTGTGTGCACTAACATTCCCTGGGTTTTGTGTGATCATTCCGAGTATTGCTGCGAGATTACTGTGGATGTGATCTTTTAGCATGTGCTTTTATATAAAAGAAAAAGAAAAAAAAAGTGGTAGCTCCAAACAATATAGCAATCTACCTTATATAGAGCCTTCAGATACTGTGAGTGGGGATATGGAAGGTATGAGTGCGGCTTTGCCTGTGAGAGGGTGAGTGAAGTGTGCTTGTGGCTGGGTGTGCGTGTGTGTTTGAGAACCTATATACCAGCATGTACTGAGAACGTATGTGTGTAGTAATAATTATGCTGCAATGTATAATCTTGTGTGTTATTTAAACAGTACTAGTACTGTACACTGGTTCCTTTCCTTGTGTTTGCAGTTGCACACTGAATGCGATGGGTGCAGCAATTACAGACATTTAGTATTTTGTCCCCAACGTACTTACAGGTGTAAAGACCTTTCTACCTACTACTATTCAAACAGCTGTTATGCTTCCCCTTCATTGGAGGCTTCCAGTGTGTACCACTAAAGAATGCATTGGTTGTTCATACACAGGTAACCTTGGGGGTTTTATCATATGTTACAAAGTCTGGATTTTTTAATAGCTGATTTACAAGTTACTTTATCAATGTGGAGTTGCAATATCACATTTAGCAATATTGATGTTTTCAATTGCTAATATGAATATCAGTGTTCTTCTGTTTTCCTTTTAAATTTTTCTATCTGGGTTTACCAGTTACATGTTTCTTCCATGAAAGGAAGCAGAAAGTACACTGACGGTGTCCTAGTCTTGTGGAACAGCTCTTAACATTTGGCCATTGTGCTTGCTAAGGACATCATCTTTTAGCTTATAAACATTGGCTTTAATCACATACATTCTTTGTCATCTACAAGGAAGTTTGTTTGTTACTAAAATAACTTGTAAAAGGTTCCAATTTTATTCCTGCAACTTCATGAATAAAATAAATTTTTTAGCGTTTTCTCAGAGAAGTAGAATTCAATATTTTTTTCACCGTATCACAAGAGGAGGTAGGTTTTGGTTATTAACTGCAAAATTCAGTTGCCCTGATGCTGCTTCTTTCCCTTCCTTATTTCATGATGAGTGTAATAGGAAGAAGGAACTCCCTAGGTTTTTGCAATCAAGTTTCCAGAGTGCTCCACTAGAGGAGAAATTTGGAATACTTTCCAGAACAGTGCTGTGAAACAGGAGGGGATAATGTCTATTCAAGTGCTCTGATTAATGTTTTATTTGGGCCATTGAAAAAAATGAGCTTTCTTTGTAACATTCACACTGTTAACATCTCTGATAAAATATTTACATCTGCATGTACCGCAGTCATTAAAAGGATGCACTTTTTGCAATGAAACTCTTTCTCATAAATTCAGTGTCATTAGTTTGGTTGCAGCAGCATAAGTGGCACAATTACCAGTATTGCTACGGCTTGCTGCCAGTCTCAGCTTTAAGTTTATTCTTCATCATTTCTGATGCTTTTGTATGCTGCTATGCTTTATTATCAGTTATAATTTCAAACAGTGTTAGATGTTCTCCATGTTGGTTTTCCTCTTTGAAGATTTTACAGACCAGTCACAACTCTTGGTGCAGCTAAATAAAAGCACAATTTTGCCCTGTTTCACATGGTTTTCCCGCTGTTCAGTTATGCAGGTAGTTCTCAAAAACGGTGAAGGTTTCCATACCTGTCCTTACATAGGAACACTAAATAAATAAAAATGCTGTTACTTCCACTTCAAAATACTATAATTTCTTCTCTTTCAGTGGAGTTAAAGAATAGGCTTTTCACAATAGCACCTAGCAGGTTAAATTACATGTAATAAAATTTATTTTTTTAACAAATAAAATCATGTTGTTTAAAAAGCATATGCCACGTATGTCTTACAAAACTTAGCCTCTTTTATATAACTGCAAAATTAAAAAAGTCCGTGTACAGATTTAAACATGACTAACATTTCTGTGTTTAGTATTCAGTTCAAAGCATGGAAAGAGGATACTTTTTCTAAACTTGATACAAGTGAACAAGACACATCCTTCTGAAGCCAAGGGAAAGTAGTTCTCTTTCTGGAACTGGAGAAATGTCCCTTTTCCCCCACTAAAATTCTGTGAGATTATGGGAAATCTAAGAGATGGAGGGTCTAAGCTGTTAAATCCTGCAATTAATTGTTGCACTCTCACGGCTCATCTCTTCTGGAATGGTTCTTCGGTTTGCATGGATTGAATGTGGACTTGCTTCCTGTGGTCAGTGTGTACAAAGAGCACACGTGTTTATGTTTTGAATCAGCTCAGACAGGCTACAACCACATCGTCTGTGGTGACTGTCACGGGCAGGGGATTTACATTCAGCTATTAACTGCCATGTATTTGTATTATGCACAGCTGCCGTGGTGCCTGACAGCACCTGAATTCAGCAACACTTCTTTTATGTTCGTTGCCTTTCTGCCATTCACTGACTCTTTTTTCTCCAAAAAAACAAAAATATCCAACCTCTAGTATGTTTGCTTTATCATATTGGCACTGCTGTGTGTTTTGCTTAAACTGTCAATTTAATTTGACATTTTGGTGGATATCAGGGCCTACAGATAATTTCAGTGTCTCATTTTTTGGCTTTCTTTAGAAAAAGAAGTAAGGCCATGTGTTGTAGGTAATTTTGTACAGGCTCTTGAATGTGATTTCACAGCTGTTAATACAATGCATAATACTTGGGATGAGACTTACCAGCTGTTTTAATTGTAGAAAACAGTTTCAACTGAGTTATCTTTGGGCCTTTGTAAAAGCTGTGGTTTTTTCCTTTGGTACATTGTTACCTCATTTTGCTACTTGTGTTTCAGACTTGCTAATTATTATGAAAGCTTATGGTTTTTGTTGGAATCATATTTTGTTAAGTGTTTTCTTTAAATCATATGCTATTGTATCATTTAACATGTAGTTTTAAATGTATTATAAATATCTGTAACCAAATCATTTGAAGGCTTGATAAATTTTTAACAAAATTTGTACATTTTTTATGAGAGTTACTAGTAATGCTTTACTAGGTAGTGCAATGAATTTTTATTTTTAATCCCTGTGCCCAATTTTGGAGTTGAGAGAGTTGTTCGGTAATAAATGTATGATGTACACTTACACAATTTTGTCCTGTTGTTTTTCTGAGGGGTGTGCTGTTTTCTTTTATTACTGGGCATATTTCTGTGCATGATCATGCAAATTGAAATATTACTGGCAACAGCTGCTTGTGTCGTAGGGGGGCATTTTGCCACCTTAACTGTAGGACACAACTGGTTTTTTTAATCTTACGTTGAGAGAGCTTAAGAAACTGATACGAAATGCTGCACAATATTTTTGAGAGTGTGAGAATTCAAAGTTCTCAAAGCCTTGCCTAAAAGGTCAGTGTTCTAAAGATCTTATTTACTTAGCCAGAAGAAAGTTTGCAGGGATGAAGGTGCTCCTTAGGTGTACTACTTGCACTCTGTATCAGCTGAAGTTGTATTACACTTTTGCAGTGCCCTAAGAGTTGTAAGTGATGCATCCTGAACTATGATGGGATTAGCCAGGGTCACACAAGAAACTGGTAGTGATACAAAAGAAAAAAGAAAGAAAAAGAGTTGTGTAATTTTAGTTTTGAGGTAATATAAAGTAAGTTGACAGATGTAGTTACTTAAGAGGTTTTCCTGTACAGAGGACATATCACAGCGGCATCAATAGCGGGTGTTCTTGGTATTCAGATGTGTTTGAAGATTCAGTCGTGCCTTTGAGAATCCTTATGCAGATTCACAGCCATACCTTTTGGATTTGGGAGACATTGGAAAAGAGAAGGGTATCTATGAGGCCTGATGGATTCATCCAGACATCTTCAAAGAGCTGGCTGATGTCACGCCTCTCTCCATGCTTTTTGAGCAGTCTTGGGAATCTGGAGAGGTTCCAGCTGCCTGGAAGCTTGTGAACATTACCCCAATTTTCAAGAAGGAAGACCCCAAGAACTACAGTGAAGTCTCACTTCAGTGCCCAGTAAAATCATGGGAAAGTTTATTCTGGGAGTACTGAAAAACACCTGGAGGAGAGCCCAGTCATCAGTCAGATTTCAAAAATGCTTTCCATACTGTCTCTCTCTGACAGTGTCCTTCTGGACAAAACATCCAGCCCACAGCTGGATAGACACATCATGTGATGGGTGAGCACCTGCCTCATGGGTCAGGCACAAAGGGTGACAGTGAATGGGTGACATCTGACTGGAGACCTGTCACTGGTGGGGTTCCACAGGGCTCCATCCTCAGCCCTGTGCTCTTCAACGTCTTCATAAATTACTCAGACACAGGGCTGGAAGGGATACTAAGTAAATTTGCCAGCAACACTAAATTGGGAGAAGCTGTATGCTCCCTCAGAGGCCTTGCAGAGAAACCTGGACAAATGAGAGGGCTGGATCTGCACCAACTTCATGAAGTTCAATGAGGAAAGCACTGGATTCTGTGCCTGGGACATGGCAACCCTGGATGTGTGCATAACCTGGGGAACAAGAGACTGCAGAGCAGCTCCATGGAAAGGGACCTGGGGGTTCTGGTCAGTGGGAAGGTGAACATGTGTCAGCAGTGCCCTGGCAGCCAGGAAGGCCACCCATGCCTTGGGGGGCATCAGGCACAGCATCACCAGCCGGGCAAGGGAGGGAATTGTCCTGCTCTGCTCTGCACTGGGGCGGCCTCACCTCGAATGCTGGGGGCAGTTCTGGGTGACACAATGGAAAAAAGACATTAGGCTTTTGGAGGATGCTCAAATGATGGCAATGAAACTGGTGAAGGGTCTGGAGAGGAAGCTGTATGAGAAGCAGCTGAGGTCACTTGTTCTGTTCAGCCTTGAGGAGGCTGAAGGGAGACCTCATTGTCATTTTTAACATCCTCACAAGTGAAGAGGCAGGCACTGATCTCTTCACTTTTGTGACCAGTGACAGGACTTGAGGAAATGGCATGAAACTGAGTCAGGGGAGGTTTAGCTTGGATTATCAGAAGAGGTTCTTCACCCAGCAGGTGGTTGGGCACTCGAATAGGCTCTCTAGGGAAGTGGTCACAGCACCAAGCCTGGCATAGTTCAGAAGTGTTTGGACAATACTACTGGGCTCATGGTGTGATTCTTGGGGATGGTGCTGTGCAGGGACAGGGGTTGGACAGAATGATCCTGATGAGTCCCTTCCAACTCAGCATATTCTATGAGCCATGAATTACTGCATCCACAAAGCTCTGTGCTTTTTCAAACATGCAAATAGAACACGAGCCACCAGTTCTGAAATACATACTCTGCCTAGCGCAGTCTCACATGCTGGCTTTTGCAGTGGATTGCACTGTGCCACTTAACACATCACTGTGCCTCAAAGTGCAGTTTCCAGTTGTGAAAACTCAGGTAGTGTTGGACTCTAGTACCTAGAACAAAATTTAGCAAATTTTCATTTTGAAATGGACATCTTGGAGAGGCTCATCCTGGCACCACTAGAAGAGTCTAAAGTTAACAGTTGTGCAGATGTCCAAGCCAGGACAGTTGTCCATGATAAATATCCTGGGAGATATCCCACTGAGCTCCTCTGTCTCACTGTTTCTTCCCATAGATTTGTGTGTGCAGGAGAATCATATTCACCAAACCGTGTTTGCTAGGGTTTTGAGAATGCCTAGTTTGTTTGGGTTTTTTTGAGAGGCAGTTAAGGGAAGAATATGGAAAGAGAAGTTAAGAAGCAATTCACAGCCCATTAAGAGTACTAGCATCATACAGTTTTATGCAAAAACTGTAGATAAATCCGTGAGTTCAACAAGAGAAACAAGAAGGAACTGTACTCAAAGCAAGGAATGGAAATATTTTTTTCATGTGCAACAGACCAGTAATGAAATTAGGTACGTAGACCATAATGTTTATATGGTCTATGATCTTCAAAAAAAATCCTTAGTGAGTAGCTGTAATAGTTTTTGCATTGTGATTAGAAAGTATTTCTGTAAATATTCATGATCATGCTAATTGAAAGAAGTAATTACGCATGCTGGTGCTGCTGAAACACATGCTTTTGCGATACCTGAAGTATTAGTTCTCTTACAGCCTGCTCTTGCTCTGCAATTTACTGACTTGCTGTTGGTCATGGACCATACCCCTTCTGCCAACAGAGGTTATCACTATGTTGCAACATACACTTCTTTCTACCCAAATCTAGTCCAACATGCAGATCCAGGAGCACTTTGGACCTGTATGATTTCATTTTGCTTGGCCTTATGACATTTTGCTTTGTCTTTTCCTTCTGAAGAGCAAGGCCAGATTAAAAAAGTAGTTACTGTGAACTGCTTTTCATCTTCCTCTGTACACCATTGCATCTTGAGCCAGCATCAACAGATTCAAGGAAATGGAGCAGGGAAAGGAGATTGCAGAGCATGACAAGAAGTGATTGCACTTCGTCTTTAAGACTTCGGCATGGAGAATGACCAGTTAGCCACAAAAGGAGTAATGCAGTTGAATACAACAAATGACACAGCATCTAAGTTTTGGTCTTAACCATCTGTCACTAATAGGGTGTCTCATTCAACACGTGAATGTGCTTCTAGAATGCACAATCATTAACTGTACATGAAAGGATGGGAAACCATACAACTTCTGTAGGGTTGGACATTTACTGACCAATATCAATACCAGATGCTGAGGAAGTCACAGGGAATACAATCACAGTAATGAATTTGTATGGTCATACAATTCTGCGTACCCTCATTTTTGTGTAATGTCCTCAACAAGTCAAGTTTCATCAATTACTAATAGAAGAAGAGTGAAACAAGTAAAGAATTGTTGTGTGACTTCAGTTTACCGCAGGGGAGGGGGCCAGGTATGAGAGCCGGAAGCACAAGCCTTCAAGTTAACTAATGGTTATGTGGAATGGTTAGCTGCCAAATTCATCCTGAGGTAGCAGGTAGGAGTGCTATTTTGATAGAGCTCCATACCTGAAGTGAAAGGTACAGTCTGTCTGAATCCATTAAGAAAGGAAGCAATGATCTGCTTTGGTAAATCTTTCTCAGGGTATGAGAAACTCAGAGCACAGACAAGATTTGCTCTTTTAAGGAGACTATTTAATGATTAAGGAGACTATTCCTTGGGAATACACTTATACCAAATACCCGTTTACTCTGGCCTTCCTGGGGTTTGTCTTAGTGTACCCATAATTTTGCTTATGGTGGATTTTGCAGGATCTGATGCCAGGGGGAATCTCAGCATCAAGTGTCTTACAGATCACAGCATCCCTGAGCTTCAGAAACTGCTGTTGGCAGTCTGTGGGCTAGAATTTCTGCCCTCATTTCATGGACTATTCGGTAAGTGGCTCTGTAGGAGAGTGGAAATGGAAAGACAGTCTCCTGTTTCGTTCTTGTTTTGGGACCTGAGGAAAGAATGAGCGGAAGAGAATTGAGAAGACTGTACCCAGGCACAGCAAGCCCCTGCTGCACTGTGCCCATCGGATGAGTCAAAATGCATTAACCAGCAGAAGGCTTCCAGTCTCCCTGGGAACTGCAGATGGCAGCAATTCAACAACTAATTCTTTCTGCACGGGGCATTGCCTCCACTGCCTTGTGCATCTGGCTGTGTCTCAGAGCTGCAGTTTTGTAACACAAAACCTTTAAACGCAATGCAAGTTCTACATACCCCCATTCCTCGTCCTCCCTTTTGTCTTCCTCCACCTCCCCACGTGGGTTGTGTCCCCTTCAGTACTGGGAGGGATCATGGGTTATTGCCAAGCAGAACCAATTTCCTGCCCGTTGTGACAGTGACAGCACAGAACAGACATAGCTGATGACAATATTGCTGCCAACATGACAAAGCTCCCTGTGAGTTGTGCAGCCTTGCTGCCACATGGTACTGCTGGGGGAAGCTGGTCTCTAAGCTCTTTCTTAGATGCTATCATGAGAGCTATGAATGTTGCAAAGTGTTGAATTTTTACAGTTCTGCTGAAGCTCCATGACATTAGGGAACACCTTTCCCAGAGATACTGGTGGCATTGCTGTTGAGTGAGTGAGACTGGGGATGCTTTCCTCCTCAGGTGGGCTGTGCAGAGAGACAGGGTCTCTGTGGTAAAAATTGGCAGCAGGCAGACTGAGTGAGGCAGCCCTGAAACAGGGAGTGTTCTGCTTGGCATCCTTTCTGCCCTGCAGGTACCAATATCTTGTATGACAGCCAGACTCCATGAAAAGGAAAGTGGTGTGTAGGAGGATATTTAATTTCAAAGGGTGGTTTCCATGTGAGTTGTTCATGAATGGCATAATTTCATTGATAGGGCATCTAAATTATGGCAGATTGAGATGTAGATGTATTGGTTTGGTCTTGAATACAAGTAAGGCAGGGCTGACCTAAGTGTATATTTGCAGCTGTGGCTGCCATTATTGCACAGTAATAATTACATTATTATTGTGCAATAATTACATTATTACATAGTAATTCACCTCTTATACCTCGGATGGAGTGTAAATGGTACTCACATACCTGCTGATATTCCTGGACTCTTATTCTAAAATCTGCTCTCTAGGTTGTTACCTGCCACAGCATGGTGGGGCAGTTTCTATTTCCCTGGAAATTTTCTGGGGACATGTGTTATGTGCCTTTTGGGTAGGAACTTCAGCTGCTGTACTTTGGCCCCTGAAAGACAACCATCTGTTACTCAGGCAATTGCAAAACCTGCTCTGCAATTGGCTTTGTTGAGCAACTATTAACAAAGAACTGATAACCAGGATAATATCATGGCTAAGCAAAGGGCAGAAGACACAGAGAACATTTTAGGAAAATCTCTGTTCCCAATGAATGCAGATGGATTTCAGTGCTACCTTTGCTGGGCTGTCCTAGGAGAGTGTTTTTGAAGCTTCAGTTCATCAATAACCTGGTGGATAGGCAAAGTAGAAAAATAGGAAGTGTAATCCAAATGTTGTCATAAATAGAGGTAGATGGGAAAAGATAATACAGAGAAAAAAGGATCTTTGCCTTACTGCCAGTTAGAGCATTGTCTGTAGCAAACAGAACATGTCACAGAGAGAGTCCATGGCTGAAGTGCAATAATAGTAAGAGAAAAGAATGAAACAAAATCAAGTCAGTACAAAATAGGGGGAGTGGGCATGTAAAATGCATACATAAGAATGCCAAGCAGAAATTCTACGTTTTCTAGCCTTGAGTGGCGATCCTTCTCCCAGCTGCATACCCAGACCGTGTGTTTACATTGGAAGTCACTGTCTCTTCCTAGCTGTCTTCTTCCAACCAAACCACATGAAACCAGTCTTGCTTGATCTGAACATCTCCCTGCTGGATGTGCAGCCTCGATCCTGCCTGGAACTTAGAACAACACCAGGTGCTGGAGAATCCATCTCCTGCCTGTGAAAGCAGTAACCCCCGAGCATCACTAGGACTCTGCTGAGAGTTGTTTGCTCCTCCTGCTCTGAAGGCTTTCAGTGCACAAGCCAAGGATACACCCTGACAGATGCAGCTAAGGCTGAGTCCATGGCTTGCACTGTGGCCCAGGTGCAAGAGGAGACGTTCATTTGTCCATCATCAGCACAGAGGCACCCTATGCTGTAGTGAGGCGCAAGAAGAGGGATGAGAAGCGACAGGGTTGCAAAGAATGCTCTTTTGTGGCACTGAATGCATGGCTGGGGACACTCAGGGATATCTAAAAGCTAACCCAACTGCTGCTGGCACAGGTAACCCAGGATGGAGCAGCAGGTCCGTCCAAGTTTAGCTGGGGAGGTTTTTTTTAATCAGATCCCAAAACAGGGAAAGAGAAAGGGGATGCAGCTGAGACTGCTAATGTGCCCCTATTCCCTGCATGGGTGCTGCCTCCCAAAGGGTGTGGGGCTCATCCCAGGCCCTTACACCCCTCTTTCTCCCTCCTTCTGTCTTTAATTTCCCGTCCTCTGTCTGAGGTCCCCGTGCCACCAGCAACAGTTGTCAGGGCTGAGGAAGGCTTCTCGGGTCGCGTTGAGGATGCCTCTCCCCTTACAAGTTTCAGGGCAAGCTTGTTAGGAATACCCAGGAATGCCTTCCCACGTGCCAGCCTGCTGCCAGAGAGCTGCTCTCAGCCCTCACCCACGCAGAATGAGCAAGAAGTGCTGGCATGTCAGGGTGCGTGTGGGGAACCCTTGCCCAGGCAGGGTGGCTGACTGCAGTTGCAGGCGGGGCTATCCCTCTCCAGAAGTTTTTCTGGAGAAATACCGTCCTTGAAGGAAGATGCATGTCTCCTCTGCCCTTCGTCCCCCACCAGCTGATTGATTGGTGTTTGGGGAATAAAAGGAAATGTTTACAAGTCCAATCTCACGGTATTTGGCAAACTGGGAGGCTTTGCTGTTGACCTGTTTCTGTACAAGCAGCCAGAGAAGCAGCTCAGCGAGGTCGGTGGACGTGGCACACGCTGAGGTGCCAGGATCTGAAAGGGTCGTACAGCACCAGGACAAAAAGGTTTAATGAGCTGTTAATGAGCCCAGTTGTGGCTTCCCAGTACAAAGGAGATACGGATATGCTGGAGAGAGTCCAGCAAGGGGCCATTAAGATGACTAAGAATAGTTGCTGCCGAGCCACAGGGTAGCAAATACCTATTGGGAGGTAGCAAACAGGAGGGGAAGGAGATTTAATTTCAAAACACCAGTTGTGCTTGCAAGCACCAAATGCCTGTCTGTGGTGCACGATAAATCTCTCCTGCTGCCGGGCATGCATCAGGGCTCTGGCTCCAGCTACCAATGCTCCCCTTGCCCCAGCCGGGCTCAGCTGCAGAGTCCCAGACCCAGGGCCAGCCGGTGCTGCAAGGGTCACTGCCCTTAGCTGAGCCCTCCCAGCAGTCTGAAAACAGCATCTCCTGCAGAGCCCCATGCTCTCAGGTCCCTGTGTGTCTCTCCAAAGCCAGAGGAGCCCTGGCCCGAAAGAGCCAAAGGCAAGGCAAGACTTGGTGCTGTCGGGGATGTGCAGAGCTGCCTCTCATGTTGGCTGAGGGGGCACCTGCAGCTCAGCATTCAGTGCTAGCGATTTGCTCCAGGGCCACCATCCAGCTCCCAGCCTTCCCAGCCGCCAGGGACTTCACTGGGGCTCTGCAGTGCCCACGTGCCCCAGCCCTGCCAGCAGAGAAAAGCCCAACTGCTCTGGCTGTACCCAGCAGACCTTTGTACCCACCCTCCTGCCCTTGCTGAGCACCCTGTCTCTGCTTCCCACATCTGCCAGCAGTCCCCAAGTCTGATTGTTAGCATGCTTGCCCTGAGACCAGGAACCTGTATTCGGAGCTCCTCTAACACGAGGAGAATCTTTCCCATCCCTCATGAGCAGGCAGCTTCTTCTGGGGCAGATGTGCTTGGAGCACAGAGTGAAGTTGTCACATGTTCTAGCCCTAAATCTTGCAGGGAAATAATACTCTTGGACCATGTTTCAGTCTCTCACAGTGGCTCAGGGTGAGACTGAAATCAGATCAAATAAAAATTTTAACACAATTTGGAGCATTAGAAAGAGGCATTCTTTATCTGCAGGACACGCAGAGGACTTCTCTTTATTCTGTGTGTCATGAAACTTTACAACTCGGTTTTTATCCATCATAATTATACATATTCATTAAAATGTGCTTCTTATCTAATACATATACATCACTTTCCTATAACTAATTTGCATGCATCTGCCTCCTACTGGAAGTATGGTCCTGGAGGTTCACCAAAAGGGGTCTCTGGTTGTCAAATTCCCTGAATGCTTCAATATTAAAGATGACCTTCCCTCAAACTTTTTTTTTTGGGCATATGCTGTTGCTTCTTGTTACCTAACTTGCCAAAAAACCACTGTAGGCCTCTTTATCTGTTTCTCCACTGGTTTCAGCTACATTTATCATCCTGTGTGCATACCTTTACATCCTTTCCTCCTTTTTAAGCTTAATTCAGCAACTTCATGGCAGCTGAAAATTTCTGTTCTCTATGTTACTTATCAAGGGGAACCTGAACTTGGATCAGAGTGACAACGATCTGTTCTATTTCTGCCACAGGGAGCAATGGCAGCTCATTTTTCCTTTTCTGCTCTGCCTTGAGCTCTGATACCCTCCGGCAGAACCCTGGGACCCGAATTAAGGTGGGGCCTGCCAGCTGCCCTGCCCAGTTGCAGCCCAAGACCTCTCAGGAGAACAGAAGTGCAAGCTTGGTGACAGCTAATTGCTTGTAATTGAGAAACCAGTAAACAGCTCTGATTCTGGACGGTTTCAAGTTCCCCTGTGGCAGGGAAGGATCGGGCTTAGTGAGAAACCCTGGGGAAGGACAGCAGTCCAGCCAGCATCCATTCATTGTGCAGGATTAGAGGCTGTGGTTACCCTGGGAGAACATGCCTCCTGGCCTGTAAACACATTTATGCCCACTTTGGCTTGTCCCAGAGGGCACCTTACCCTGTGCTTTGTTTAATGCCAGACAGCAGCAAAGCCCTGCAGAGCTGCTCACTCCCACTCCAGTGGGATCAGATAGAGAATCAGACGGGTAAAAGCTGGAGAACTTGTGTGTTGAGATGAAGACATGAAGTTTAACATGAAAAGCAAAAACCACACACACAAGCAAAGAAAAACAAGGAGCAGTCGCTCCTATCAGTACAGGCTGGGGGATGAATGGGTTGTGACCAGCCCTGCAGAGAAGGACCTGGGGATATCAGTAGATGAAATATTAGATATGAGCCAGCAATGTGCACTTACAGCCCAGGAAAACAATTGTAATCTGGGCTGGCTTAAAAGAGTTTGTCTTCCTCTGGTAAACCATCTGAAAGTAAATGCATCAGAGCCTTGAGGGAAGACGACAGTATTAGGTGAGTGAGTGAACAACTTAAGAGCAGTGCATTCCCAGCCTGTCCCCCTGTGTGGCATCCCTTCTCTCCAGCACCTTGACTGCCCCACACAGCTCGGTGTCAGTGGCAAACTTGCTGAGGGTGCCCTTGGTCCCGCTGTCCATGTTGCCAACAAAGACGTGGAACAACACTTCTCCCAACTGACCCCTGAGGAACACCACGTATCTGATCATCTCACAGCTGGAAAACTTATTCAGGACCTCACTAAAATCCAGCAAATCTACATCCATTGCCTTCCCTTCATACCCTAGTTTGGTGACATCATCATAGAAGGATAGCAAATTAATTAAACAGGACTCTCCCTTTGTGAATCTATGCTGACTGTGCCTGATGATTGCATTATCCTTTAAAGGCCTTTCAACAGCACCCAATAGGATCTTCCCCAAAACTTTTTCAGGTGCTGAAATTAGACTAAGAGATCTGTAGCTCCCTGGGTCATCCTTCATGGCCCTATAAACTGGAGTAGCACTGACTAGCTGCCACTCAGTATGCACCTCTCCAGACTCCCAAGAACCTTGCAGGTGATGAGAGGGATTCTGCTGGAACATCTGCCACCACTTTCATCTTTCTGGGATGAAACCTGCCTGGCTACACAAGACCTGCAAGCAGTCAGTTGGTACAACTGGTCCCTGACAATTTCAGTGTCCACAAATGGAAAGTCACTTCCCACTGTCATGGTCCTCCTAACTCTGAGGACCAGGCAACACAAGGTTTATTGTCTGTATTAAAAACTGAGACATAAAAAACTTCAAATGCACTTAATTTTCTTTACTCCTATTTGCCTGGGATACTTTTCAGTGCTTTAAAGTGTGTGTGTTGAAAGGGTTTGCCAGTACATAGCCAATTCAGTGACACTACAAGGAAAGACAAAATTTTCATGTAAATTTGAAGTAATTCTGACACTTCTTTAATGCATACTATATTTCCACAATACTACAGAAAGTATATTTTGAAAGGTATGTGTTTGAAAGTGTATTTCACTAAAAATTGGAAAGAAATATATGCACTGATATTTTTGTTTTATAGCCTAAAATGATTTTCTGTCTTTTTAAATGAAATAGTGGGCAGCTAAGCCACAGAGTAATTCCTGCTTTCATTTAGTTTCTTAATGAAAATGTCAAAAGAGACAGAGCATCCAGTGCCAGTAGAATTAGGAGTTTCAAAATTTTATTTGTTTTTCAGGAAAAAAAAACTTGAACAGGAAAACTGATCTCACATAGCATTGCTAAGGCATTTTTCTTACTGTAAAATTAAATTACTTGAAAAGAACATGTGTATGCATATGTTGCCAGAAGGTTCTCTTGACTCAGAATAAAATAGATCTTCCCTGCATGGTCCCTCTGGAAATGGTTAACCCTGAGGCAAACCAAACTAAGGTATCTCTGATTTCTGCAGAAAAAATTATTTCTCTTCTTAAGCCAGTGGGAAGGATGACTTCTATTGAAAACACTGCACTTTGGTACAGGATTCTTCAGTTCAACCTTATTTAACATTCAGCCCTTGTGTGGCAGGGGCTAAAGGCTGTTCAGTGTGTACAGATGGTGTATTAGTGCCATTCAAATCACAGTCCTCAGTATCTTTGCTGAAGTGGTGATTTCACTCGGTTTTGATTTGGTTGATTGGTTGATTGTTTTTTGTAGATGGCTGCAAAGAAGTCGAGATCTGCACCAAGACCAAGTGTAAATCACACAAGTGTAAATTGTACACTAAAACAGACTTCCCTCCTTTACCACTACACACAAGCATGAAGATGAAATCAGAGCTTGTATTAGAAATTTTCTGTACAAAGAAGTAGAGGATGCTATGCCTAAGCAAAAGCCTGGTCTCTGTGTATTGCGTGCTGCTGGTTCTGCAGAAGTTTTGCAGAAATATACCTCTATTTTGCAGAAGGCTTACTGGATCTAAGTCAGGAGAGGGAAAGTGTCATTTCAGCTCAAAACTAACACATGAAGACTCAGATCCATTCTGATTGTACCAATGCACTCCACCCACATGTCTTCCTCAGCAGGCTCTCACACTGACATTGTGCTGACGGAGGAAAACATTATTACTTCCTGTTTCCTTCTTGATTTAACTCTTCTCCACTGCTTGTGCTGGAGGATGATTCTTCTAGGCAAAAGCACCCTGAAGCACACCCTGAGACATGTAAAACCTGTTTAGAAAGACTAAAGGTGTTCCCTCCAGAGAGATGAATGCGGGAGCTGGATGCAAAGTGAATCTTCAGACCTTGCAAAGCACAGCACAGCAGCACTTTCCCCCAGTGTTAGATAGTAAAGTACTGGGGAGAAATTGTATCTTATTTTGGTGCATCATAGCAGCACCTGGTTATCCAGTAGTGTTTACACAACTCTTTTCTCCACATTAAACAATTTCAAACACTAGAAAGCACAGAGAATCTAGCTCAATGGGTTAATTTGTAACAGGAAATGCCCTAGGTACTAATAACATCCAAATTCTAGTGCTGCAAGTAGTATGCCTTGAAATGTCCTTACAAACTCATGGCAGTGCTTCGATAGACAGACTAGAACACCTGAACTGCTAGAAACTAAGTGCTGTCATTAGATGTACGAGGTCCAAGTGGCAGCTGGGTACTCGTGCCATTCCTCTAGGATAGATGCTGAGCCCCATGTGCCTTAATGTTTGTATCAGGGGCCAGGGCAATGGGATGGAATACGCCCTCAGAGAGTTCGCTGTCATTACAAACAAGGAGGGGATGAAGCAGAGGAAGAGGAAGGATTAAGTGGCAAGCAGAGTTAGTCTTCTGAGGGACTGTGAGGTGTTGTAGAAATGCACCAGCATGAACTTCACAAAGATCAAGACAGGTGTCTGGGCTTATCCAACCCATGAAGTGACTCTGCAACAATTAAAACTGGACACCAATGGGCTGGGGATTAACTTTGTCAGAAAAGGAACCAGGGGCCTGAGCTGGGTACCTGCCATCAGTGTTGTGTGGCTTTGTGGTGATGCAGACCAGCCATGTCTTGAGGCACACATTCAGTGCAGGTATTTGGGATGCAGCTGCAGTGGGAGCTGCAGGTTGAGCTCGGGCTGGGAGCCTGAGGCAGAAGGCCAGGAACTGCTGAACCTTGGCACAGGAAAGGACCCAGCGACCTCTGGCACCAGCCAGGGGACCGGACATTGGGACACAGCAGGAGCCAAGGACTCTGTAGGAAGACCCCAGACTCTTTGGCATACAAACTGTGAGGGTATAAAAGTCCAGGTAGTCCTTTGTTCATGGTTCCTCCTTGAGGCACCAACTGGAGCTGTTACTGAACCATAAATAAATCTTTTCAGGGATCCAGAGGTCTGGGATTCTGCTACTGGAAATCTGGGGCTGAGCTGTTAAGGAAGCCTTGTCTGACTGTGTGAGTGTGGGGTGTATTGGGAGTCAGGCAGGGACCCTTTGGCTCATTGGAGAGACCCCTGTGAAGGGGCCTCTGTCCCAGCAGTGGCAGTCTCTGGTGGTGTGGCTGCCAGAGTGCTCCTGAATGGTCAGATGGGGATGTTTACCTAACACACACACTCCTCTGGACGAGACACACAAGGGCTCCATTAGGCAAACCCTCCTGCAGAAGCTGCAAAGACAGCAGTGGAGCTGGACCTTAGCATTTCAAAACACACATGCAAAGAACTGGAATTCAGCCTCTGTCACAGAACTCAGTGCTGTCTGCAGCTCCTGTACGGGTGTAGATGGAGAAGATGAGATTGAAACTCCCCTTGGAAAGGCACAGTGAAACAATGTGGCTCCAGCTGTAATGAGAAAAATATTGATTGACCGTAGGAAAAGTTTTCATTCTGAGGATGGTCAAGCACCAGAACAGGGTCCCAAAGACGATGGGAAACTCTTATTTTATTAAAGCAGACACTTTTCTTTATGTGTGTAGAACAAGAGCAAACAATCTACAGATATCTATTATGATCCCTAAGATTCCATGACTGTAGCCTGGGGCCTGTGTGAAATACTTCCCAAGAAAAAAACCTGATTTATGTATGTACAAGGCACTTTCTAAATCCTTGATTACGCCAGCAGCTCTTTTGCAGGCATGAAATTCTGCCTGATTTCAGTAGGACTGCCCTTGTTCCTCAGTGTTACACGTTCTCACGTACTAATACATACTCTGACTTTCAAACGTTCCACCAAAAGGCTTGGTTTTAAAATAGCTTCTTATTTTTTCACATCTTGTGGGTGTGTGTGTGTAAGAGAGAGAGAAAATACTCTGTACTGTTTTTATGCACAGAAAGAATCAAGCACATTGAAAAACCAGTATGAATTTGGCTGAATGTAGGTAAGAGTTTTGGCCAATAAAAGTCAGTGTGCAAACTCTGTAGGAGCATGAGTATTCTACTTCGATTTCTACAAACGAGACCTTTCAGAGCACAAAATTCTAACTGAAAAATAGGAAGAGACAAAACATACCCTGACGACAATTTCCCCCCCCCATTTTTGTATCAGGTAAGTGTTTTGCTCAGCCGTGACACTGAAGCCCACGCCTCACCGACGCTGCTGAAATTCCACAAATGAGTCAGTTTTCCAACCCGGCCCCCGGACGGATGCTATTCCCGCGGCAGCGGCTCTCCCGACCCCAGCACAGCTCCTGCCGGCACTGACTGCCCGACACCCCCGCTGCGGGTCCCTCTCCGGCGGCGAGTGTCGCGGGCCGGCCCCGCTCCCCGCCCGCCCCCGGGCAGGGCAGGAGGCACGGCGGGGCACCGGCCGCCCTCCGCCGCCACGGCCACGACACGGCCACACACACGGCCACGGCCACGGCTCGCCGGCTCAAAGTGCGGCACCGCCGCCCGCTGCGCACACCCTACACCCACCTGCCCCGCATCCGCCCCTCCCTGCGCCCGCCTGCCCCGCATCCTTCTCTTGGCCGCTCTCCCGGCCGGCTCCGGCATGGCGCAGGAGGAGCCGCGGGCGGCAGCGCCGGGGCCGCGGCTGTGCCCTGTCCATGGCGGGCGGCCGCTGGAGCTGTTCTGCGAGGACTGCGGGTGCTGCGTGTGCGCTCTGTGCCCGGCCCTGGGCGCGCACCGCGGGCACCGCGCCTGCCTCCTGCCGCACGCCGTCCGCCGCACGCAGGTGAGTGCCGGGCGCCGCGGAGCCCCTGGGCCGGCCCGGGGCCCCCGTGCCGCGGAGATGGGCTAGAAACCGCGAGCTGAGCCAGGATCTGCCTGATTTCTTTTTATGTCTTGCCGATTTTCCAGAAACCTCGTTTCTGAAACCTGGGTTTTCTTTTGCTAGGGTGTGATGGTGGCATCTGTGAGTACTTGTGCAGTGCCACAGTACTAAGCCGGTCTTTGCTTGCCTTATAAACACTTCGTGGAGTTCAAGGTTTGTAGGCTGTGTTGACTAGCAGAATTAAGTTTCTGTACTTCTTGTGCTTCAACAAGTGCTTTGTAGTCCCCATGCAGACAAGGTCAGCCTGATGTCACTGCACAAGGATATGGCCCATGTACGGAAAGGAAAGAGTTAATCAGTCACATCCAAGTGTCCACAAAACAGATGTACAAATAGAGGGACAAGAAGGAAGTGGCTTTGACTGTTAGGTCACATGCAGCAGCATTTTATCCTCAGACCCTGTATGAGGAATCAGAGGAGTGTGGCTGCCCCAAGGAATTTGTTTGTATTGCCAGGCTGGAGGTACCTTTGACTTTGACAGAAACACAGATGCCTGAGGGGAAGGGAAAAGGTCATTTCTGCTCACCCCCTGCCCCCACCATTGTAGCTTGCTAGATCACAGTGACTACCCATGCACAGCTCCCTCTGGGGTGGGAGCAGCAGTTGTTGTGGGTTGAGCCCCGTAGGCAGCTAAGCACAACACAGCTGCCTGCTAATTCCCCTCCCTTGCCCAGTGGGGCAGCGGAAGAGGAACACTAAAACCACAAAAATTCATGGACTGGGATAAAAATAAGTTTAATAAGAGAAGGAGAAGTGAAGGGAAGAGAGAAAGAACGAAAATGATGTAAAGGCGGACATCCAACAGACGGTTTCTGAGAAAAGACAGCTAACCCACATAAGCACCCTGCTTCCAGTTTTGTTGCTGAACATGGTATTACATGGTAGGGGTTACCTCTCAGACTACTAGGGGGCACCTCCTGCTTGTGTCCCCTCCTAGTCTTCCGTGCACTCACAGTATAGTCACATCTGAAACACAGCACTACATGGGCTGCTACCAGGAAAATTAACTCCATCCCAGCCACAGCCAGCCTAGGGGTTCTTCCTTAAAACTTTTTTCTTCATCCCAGTGTGGCTATCCACCAAATATCCTCAGGAAGCTTTGCAAGTTTGCCAATACTCCTGCTTGTGCTGTTTTACCCAGAGAGCCTGCCAGGAGGCTTGCTGAGGCCTGCATGCTGTGATGCTAAGTTTGGGAATCTTAAGATACTGTAACATGGAGGTTTGATGTTCAGAAGCTTTCTTTCTTTCTTTCTTTCTTTCTTTCTTTCTTTCTTTCTTTCTTTCTTTCTTTCTTTCTTTCTTTCTTTCTTTCTTTCTTTCTTTCTTTCTTTCTTTCTTTCTTTCTTTCTTTCTTTCTTTCTTTCTTTCTTTCTTTCTTTCTTTCTTTTCTTCCTCAACAATTTCAGAAAGTTCCTTCCCACTCCTTTTGTGATATTTTGCAGCAGTGTTACTAGGAGATTTCCTACAGAAAACACTAGGAAGAAACAGTTCCAACAGAACTTCCTGCTTGGAAGTTCACACAGATTGTAAGGCAGTACACAGGTCACGATAAACTCTTGTAGTGTTTTATTGCCTTTCATGTTAGAGAGCATTACGAGGGCAGAGGGCCGTGCACCAGGCTGCCACAGACAGCAGCACAGAAGTGAAACCATTCAAGACATCTGAGCAACGCAGAGCTCCTGCCTGCTGGTGTGCTTTCATCCAAAGTGTCCCTCTTGCAGGTGGGAACTCACGACGGTGCTTCCATTCCTTCCACGACAGTGTGGCAATGTGTGGATGATGCACGTACCTGATCTGAGGCAAAGCAAAGTGCACGAAGCTGCAAGCTGTGCTGCTTCCCTAGGGGTCTGAGGGACACAGGGAAGCACGTGCTTTTGATAAAGAGTTCTCTCTGTGCCAAACCAGGAAGTGAGCAGGGTAGAAACTTGCACTCCCATGTGACCCTCTGGCCCTAGGAAATATCTGCTGACATCTACTGGCTTAGGGCTGCAGAGATTTTAGGCACGAACTATCAGTAGTTTTAGCCTAAGAGATGGTGTTTTGACTGGTGACTTTGTTTTCTGGGAGCAGTTGTTCAGTACAGCCCTTGTGGCGTGACATCAGCCAGGCAGCACTTCTTCCACCGAGAATCTTCCACAGCTCTTTCAGCAAATCCTAGCTGTGAGTGCTAAGAAGAGATGAGAACCATTGTGCGAGGTCCATCAGCTGCTTCATCCCTGGGTCAGAGGTTGTTTAAAATCATCAAGAAGGACACTCCCTGTGCTCCTGAATGCAGCACACAGGATCAGCATTCTTTGCATTTCATATGTGTCCTGTGCGCCTGACTGGAACTAGGAGTGCCATCTCAGAAATCCTCGCTTTTACAGTGTTTTCACTTGAACGAGTTAAGACAATCCTTAAAGGAATGTTTTGGAGTCAGTTCCTCAGGGTGAATGTCATGGGTTGCTGGTAGGGTGTTCAACTGGTAAGCAGCTCTTTCCTGTACCTCTGTAAAGAAAGTAATGCTTGACCAGAAATGCTTGGGATTGATGCAAGTATTTGCCTATGGTCACTGTTGTGAGGGCGTGAGTGCACAAAGTGATGCGTGTTACTAGCAAAGAAGGAAGATTGGGGTTTTTTTTCTGTGGTCTTTGTCAGTCTTTGAGGAAGGGAATGAGGTCGAGGCTGCAAAATAAACTAAGGAAGGCTGCTATCTGGCAGAAGTCCTGAATCCTCTACTGGTGTAGAGCTTTTCTGGGTCTTCAGGGACAAGACTGGAGAACTGAGGCTGGAATAAACAGCACGAGTGTCTTGCTCCATACAAGAACATCTACCTGCTTGCATGGATGTATCTGTGCCAATGATGTTCCATATGAAGAGTCTCTGGCTTTTGCTGGGAGCCCATTTTCTTCTGACTCTGTTGTAATTGAATGACAAACTGCATGTGTTTTCTAAGGAGACACAGGTCAGAAATGCAAACTGTTGCTCGTGAAGCAACACTTACGCTGTTTGTCCACTGCAGGGTTTCAATGCTGTGCTGCCCTGGGACTGTTGCAGTGAACTGGTACATGTGCATGCAGGTGCTCTTGACGGGGTCTCAGCTGCAGAAGAGGACACTGACAGCAGCTGCAGCTGGAGCTACCTTACCTGGCATTTACTGAGGGCCTGTTCTAGCACCAGTGCACTGAGTATGGGGCAGCATTGACTGTATTGTTTGTTACTAATGGCAAAAATGCATCAGCAGGCACACCAAGACCGTTCAACCTGCTGGGCAGAGGGCAGCCGATTTCAGAGGGCTGCAGGTGAGAAACTGGGGCAAGACATAAGCAGAACATTGATTATGCTGTGCTGAGCACACCACAAGTGTCACAGATAGTGTGACTGATCACCAGCCATCCTGACACTATTAGCTGTTGCAGACATTCAGAGTACAGCATCACGCTAGTGATAGTGGGGTATCTGACAGGTCATTTGTACACTGGGTACAAATGTATCCTGAATATTCATTGGATTTTTATTCTAAATGGAGCCTCTCACTGATCCTCTGAATAAAAGTACTTAGCTGCCCTTCAACTGCTAAATGGATTAGCATGTAGTCTTGAAATGCAGAACATCGTGGATTTAAAGATGAAAGTGTTTTTTTCACTCTGGGATTACCTGTGCCTTAAGAAGGTGGTGCTAATTTGCACAGCTCTCCAAACCTTACCAGTGTAACCACCAGGTGAAATGCTGAAATCCTTATGGTTTGTCACTATGCTGGCCTCGATAAGCCTCATAAAAGTCTGTTCATTTAAGAGTTGTACCTTCCAATTCAGAATATTCTGTGATTCTATGATCCCGAAAGTGAGTTTTTCAGTGATTTCAGTATGTCAGTACTCCCCTATATGGAAAACAAGCTGGATTGTTATTTCTGTTTTTTACAGATGTTGTTATGAAACTGTATTTTATTTTGTTTCATTGTTGTACAGGAACTCATGGAATTGTGTTTGAAGAATCTTGAAGAGAGAAGGGAGCAGGAAGATGGTAACAGAAGCAACATAGAGCAGGCTGTAAATGACGTGAAGGTAAAGTGTGGTTTCCTTCTCCACTGGATGGTCACTTTCCAAAGGGAGACATTTTATTTTCTATGTAGCTATTCAAAGACCCAGATACCTACTGCTTCTCAGGAGAAGAGTGTATCCATCCCTGTATCCATCACAATATATTACACTTACATTACACTATCAAAGAGATAGGAGAGGGAGAGTCTCCAAAGACCAGGTCCTCATTCCTTCATCAGCTGAACATCTCTGGAAGACCAAGGGTGAAATTTTTGTGCAGAGGAATATAGGTAGCCCCAGACGTCTATGTTATTCTGGCTTCACTTAAGTCTTGCATCACACTGAACTGCATTTTTGAATTGTCTGGATCCAGAGCTGAGTAAACACAAGAACAGTTCTATTGATTCTGTCTTAAGAGTGGGAATGTATGCTAAGCTGCACCTCATTTACAGAGCATGAAATGACTTCTGCTCTAATGAGCATCTCTAAGCAGTTCTGTTACAGAAATGTCAGTAGGAGCTATAGGGGGCTTTAGAGACTTGGTCTGATGTCACTTTGTTTTGGAGGCTTTCTTTTCCTATCAGGTTCTTGCCTCTCACTTACTTTAAAAGCAGTCAGTCTTGCTACTGAAGGACAAGGTCTGCCTCTTGTTGCAATTCGTACCCTGTTAATTCCAGCTGAAAACAGAATTTTCTAATAAATCGGTATTTTGGAATCTTTCCTCAATCTTTTCCATCCAGGTATCAGCAGGTAGATCATGTCTGCACTTCCTTAAGGGGTAGAGACATGCTTCTGAAGAGATGGAGAAAATCAGTAAAAACATAGCATTGAAAGCCTGAAAGAGAAATGCCTGAAATGTTTATGGTCTGTTGAGCAGGGGGGAGACATTATTCTGCTTCATCTATAGGTACATGCTGATATGATCAAAAGGCAGCTGTCAGAAAAAGTGACTGAGCTTCAGTTACTTCTTCGGGAAGAAGAGAGTCTGGCAAAAAGCTACATTGATGAAAAGACTCAGCAAGCCCTGAGAGCACACGAAGAACATTTGGGGTCCTGTCAAGAGCAGCTTGCAGCCCTAGAGACCTTCACACATCGAATCAAACAAATACAACAGGACAGTGATGCTATTAATTTGTTGGAGGTGGTATTGTATGGTCTCTTTCTACCTCTTACCCTGACAGTCCTTGGTAAATTTCTCTAGTGATGTCTTCGATAGATCTTCTATATGCAATCAGCATCTTTCTAACTGCTTTTTAATTTGCTTTGCATTGGTGTTTTGGTGAACAAATTTGGTTTCTGATTTTTGAATTATTAGATGTTCCTGCTATGGGCATTGATTTCAGGTCTGTATGAAATTCATGTTAATTTTAAGCATATATGGAAAAGACAGATATGTGCCTCTTAATCTTCAGACAAATATTGTATCAAGTCTTTCCTTGTCCAGTGTAATATGAAGATCTAAGAAAAGACAGCCCTCAGGAAATCTCAGGAGGGAAGTTAAAATGTGTAATTTCTTTAATTGCAAGAAATCCTAATCACCATAAATAATAGCCATCACTTCATTGAAGGGGGCAATGCTTTTCTTTTTGGCTACAGATAAACATCAGTTTTTCGCTCCTAATGATCTTTACTTTCCTTGGGAAGGGTGTGTTGCCACGTGCTTATGCCCTGACACAAGGCAGAAGATGACATTTCTTACAGGATGATGCCCCTGATGCATTTCTGCATCCTTGCAATGTGATAGACTTGAGTTTCCATTGCTGTGATATGGCCCTGGAATTCTGCTGTGTGTGCTAGCAACACACCTCCACACAGGAGCCGCTCTTTGTGATTTTGTGGAGATTTTCTTGTGGGGAGGTTGGATTTTATTCTTCAGATTGCTCTTAGAACTAAATGTTTGATTTTGCCATTGATGGGATTTCCCACAAAGGGTCCTGGTAAGACTAAATTCATTTTCATCCTGGAGGGATCTCTTTTAACCACGGCTGTTGGGTTCTCCATGTCTGGGGTGGCCACTGGCTCCACGGGCAGGAGGAGGTAATGGGCAGGCTAATGAGCTAAAAGGCAGGCTGAGCACAGCAAAGCTTACCTGTTCTGGCCCATAGATTTGCCCGGTGATGGACCTGTCCTTGCTCTGTGGTGCATGGGAGCTGGGAGGGAAGAGTCCTTTCATGTCACAGACTCTGCTGATTGTAGTGTTTGGCTTTCTGCCCTCAGAAGTACACAGAAATTGAGAAGGAAATTAAGGAATCCAGGCACCTGTTAGAAGAGTGGCATCCAATACCTCTCTCTTTTGAACACTTACTTAACCATTATAAACACTTCATCAGAGTTCTTCAGTCCATTATACAGAAACCATTGGAAGCCCGGCTCAAAGAAGGTACCTGGGAGAGTGCTCTGAATTTTGCTTTCTTCTGCTCTCTTTGCAAATAAAGTGTACTTTTTAAGTAAGAACAGGACATTTTACCAAATCATCTGGAGAAACAACAGTATTTCAGTATTTCACGTAATTTGTGACAGCATAGGTGTAATGCTGCTATAGTACTGGTGATTTAGAACATGAGAGGTTTCTCTTCCATCTCTGAAAATGATTTTCTGATTGTCTGCTGCTTTTTCCCCCCCCAGTTCTATCAGATATTTCAATACAATTTAATGTAGTCCATCACACCTGCAGAATTTATTTATTCTCTCAGTTACTTACAGCTGGGTGTAAGTGCTCTGGCATTGGGCTACCTCTAAAATTTCAAAGCTTTTTCTAATTGATGTATCTGGTCTGAAAAAAGCTGATGAGTTTTGGTACTGTTAAGGTAAGCTAACATATTCTTATTTAGAAATCCTTTTGTCTTCGAGCTGTTATTTCATCCTTAAGTGACCTTTGGCATGACTAAGGCAAGGAGTTTTTCTTAATGGGGCACAGAGCCACAAAGCTAAATAACCATGGGGAAATCCTGCTGCTCTCTGAGTGAGCAGGCAACACTGGCTGTCACACTTCACCCAGCTGCCTTTTAGTAATCTCTTATGGGAGAATTGCCACTGAGAAGACAGCAGCAAGCTGTAAATGGTCAGACCTGATCTGAAAGGCCACTGCAGGATGTGTGCAGGAAAGCATTGCGGAGGTGCTCTGCAGCAAGCACCTGCAGCTATCTTCAGCTTCCTGACTATTTTCATCTGATAGGGGCTACTTTTTAAGGAATCAGGTGTGATTACTTGGTGTCATGCTCATTGTGTATTTCTTTGGCAACACTAATCCAGCATCTCCGCGGTACCCAAAGTGTGTTGGAAAGTAGTTGGAAAATGATAGTTGAAAAACTGGCAGACTCCCTGAACTGTCCCTTTTCATCTTTGCCCAGATGTTTTCAGTAGCCTTAATCCCACTGCAAAGAAGGAGCCTGGGACAGTGCTGAAAACCATGACTCCTATCGATCGGTTGCTATTCTTAAAACGTAAGTATGATTATGCTAGGATCCTGAATCTCCTGAGCTGGAATGGACCCACAAAAATCACCAAGGTCCAACTCCCGGCCCTGCACAAGACCATGTGTCTGTTGTCCGAGAGCTTCTTGAACTCTGTCCGGGTTGGTGCTGTGACTACTTCACTGGGAAGCCTGTTCCAGTGCCCAACCACCCTCTGGGAACCTTTTCCTATACCCAGCCTAAACCTTGCCTGACAGAACTTCAGGCCATTCCCTTGGGTCCTGACATTGTCACCACAGAGAAGAGATCAGTGCCTGCCCCTCCTCTGCCCCTCATCAGGAAGTTGTAACTGCAACAAGGTCTCCCCTCAGTCTTCTCCAGACTGAACAGATCAAGTGACCATAACTCTCTGTGTATGGCTTCTCCTTATCCCACCACGAGTGACCCAGATTACAAATGTGTGGAAGCATTAATGTTGGTGCCATGCTGTGATTCCCTTGGCAGGCCTTTTGCAGCCCCAGTGTCCCTGGAGCTGTAGGCTCTGTGGTTAGCTGAACCCCATCCCTACCTAAAGTAGAGTCAGCAATGTTGGGGCCCTGCCTTGCCCATACTGGAATGTCTTTTCCAGACCCAGTGTTCTTGGACCTGTGGGCTTTCTGTCTGAGCCCTAACCCTAAGCATAAAGCAACCTTGGTGCTGTGGCTGAGGTCCCCATCACCATGGTTGGCCCAGATCACAAAGGTGTGGAGGCAGCAATGTTAGTCCCTGCTCTGATCCCCTTGGCATGCCTTTTCCAGCCCGTGTTCCTGGGACTGTGGGCTTTCTGAGTGTCCCAAGACACTGCCAGCTGTGGGCTCCTTTGTAGGCATTTTATAATTTGGACTTCTTCCAAGAGTCATGTTAAATACAGCATGTTTATGGGTTTGATTGCAGATGCAAGATCACCAACCTGGGAATATGACAGCATTCACCCAAGATTGAAATTGTCTGATGACCGTCTTGAAGTAAGCTGTAGCTGGAGGAGAATATTTTACCCCTGTAATCCCCAGAGATTTGATAAATTATGGCAAGTGCTAAGCAGAGATGCATTCCTTTCTGGGAGCCATTACTGGGAAGTTGACCTGCTTCATGCTGGAGCAGGATGGTGGATTGGCGCAGCTTACCCTACCATTGGCAGGAAAGGAGACTCTGAAGCCTGTCGACTGGGCTGGAATAGAGCATCCTGGTGCCTTAAGAAGTTTGATCTTGAATACTGGGCATTTCACAAGGGAGAGAGAATCCCCATCCTGATAGAAGATGACCCTGAATGCATCGGCGTTTTTCTAGATTATGAAGCAGGAATCCTTTCATTCTACAATGTTAGTGATGGCATGGCTCATTTGCACACTTTCCGCTGCAAGTTCACAGAACCAGTTTATCCAGCCCTGAGACTCTGGGAAGGGTCCATTAGAACATGCAAACTAACATAAGAAACAAAGCAAAATAAAGCCTGCTATTTCATGCTTTTACTATGAATGTGACTTCAGCAGTTATCTACATGAATTCATCTCTGTTGTATTGAAGTTGCAATTATGATGCTTTTAGAAGGTAACATAAGTTCAAGAAAACTAACTGATTTTTATAATGTGTATGTACTTTTCAGTGAGGGAAGGTGATCTGGCTTTTATAAATGATGTTGATACACCAAAGTGCTGTATGTAATATTTTAAACTTGCAAAATGGAAGAAGGTCGGTTGAAAGAAACATTACAACTCAGACTGGAACCTGGATATTGACTTTTAAAAAAATTTTTAATGATCTCCCTCCCCTCATTGGCCTGGAGAGGCTGCAATTGTGTATGGCAACAGGTTTAGTTCAGCTCAAGCTTCAAGACTATATACTGCATATTGTTATCATTAACAAGCTCAGATTTGGATAACAAATGCACTAAGTGAATTAGCTCAAATTTAAGTAATTGTCATCTTGGGAAAATCAAAGACTGGCACTGACTATTGGTAAGGTCCCTTCTGAAGCTGGAGCTTCTGTGGCCACATTGAATAGCCATTAGCTGGTCTTACATGTGACAGAAACTCTGGGTTGGACTTCCGTGTGGCCCTATTCTTCCCATTGAGTGGAAGCATGAGAAAAAGCTGTGTACAACCCCTAATAAGAGGATGAAATGTCTACAGGGCCCACAGGTGAAATAAAAACACTAAGCCAGAGGTGCCTTTGTAGCTCATTTATCTTTGTGTCCAATTTGCAATGTTCACAAAAAAACTAGGGGACACAGCTTGCAAGTTTCTCTATGCGGATATTCCCCCCCGCGCCCCCCCCCCCCCCCCGCTTCCCCCAATATATTAATTAAAGTCCCAGAAATTAAATTTCTGGAGCCTTTGCTAACAGCAGTCTCCAGGACCAGCTCAGTTAAGAGTGAAAAACCACTGCTACTTGAAACTGGCTAGGTAATCTACAGTGCTCAAATACCAAAGGCCCTGCACCACTAGTGCTGGCAAAGGCAAGGTCTGACCATAGGCTGAAATGCAGAAACAAGAGCTTGTTTTATAAGCTAAATTTATTTTTCAAATTTGGAATTAAAAAAAAAAATCCTTAAACAATTGAGTAGTTTTTTAATATAAGGCAAGCATACTGCATCAGTCACATCTCACATATGGTCAAGTAAATGACTCAACCTCTGCTTCCTCATTTAAAGATATGAACACAGTTTCCTCAGAATTGCACAGGGGTAAACATTTTGAAAGTAAACAGTTTCTAAGTATAAAACCACTCACCACCTGTCAGAGATTGAAATACTATAGTTTTTGATAAACATTTTCATGAAGGACTTTCAGAACTGTGTTACAAAAGGTGCAAAGAATAACACCACACCCTGAACAGACCTTCGCAGTGAGGCTCTGGACTGTTCACTGATGAAGATAAGACAAAACTCAGGACTGGGGACATTCACAGGCTTAGCACCTTCAGGGAAGAGACCACAGCCCCAGGGCTGTCAGCTGCCAGGCTGCACAGACCCTCTAACCAAAGGGTGGGGGGAGAGAAGCTTTTGGTGTGTGTTGCAAAAGCCCCTGGTTAGAGGCAGTGAATGCCCACCCTTCGATGTGCAGACCAGCCCAGATGAGGGGCACTTCTCCCGGGGAAGGAAAGCTTATCCACAGCAGGAGGGGTGACATGGCCCATCAAAGGCCCCCCAAAGAGGTCCCCAGACCCTGCACCAGAGATGATGCAGCAGACCCTCAGTGCTGCAAGGGACAGTGTCAAGCTGGCTCCTGCAAGGGAGGCATGTGGGTGTTCCCACCTGCACAAAGTGTGTATCAACCCACGGGATTTTATACTCCTTGGTGTGTGGTGGTGTGGGACCCTCAGATGGGTGATACATTTCCATCTAACCCATGTCACTCTCTCCCTGTCCCCCCATCCCCCATGCATGCCTCTTTTTCTATCTTTCTTTTCTCTTTCTTTCTCTTGGCCTCTTTAACTATTAAATAAAATACATCAATTTTTTTCAACAACATCTAACCGCTTTTGGTTTTAATCTCATTTTTGGGATTATTTTGAACCTTCTACATTCTTTCTGGTTTATACATAGAGACTTAGCTTTCTTTGCTTTTCTGGGTTCAAACCAGAACATAACACCACCAAATTCAAGATAGTTCACCAACTCATGACCAAAAGGTAGCAAGTTCCAAGTAACCATCACCAGTAAATGATTCCACCACAGAAAAAAAAGCAGATCAATTACACCAAAGCAATTCTGTGCTGAGCAAGGTAATTAAAGAATGCCTGGTTTGCAGCTGCTGCTGCTACTTGGCTCCCTTCAGGTCAACGAAAAAAGCAGCATACAATAGGAGTGGGATTGCATTTCTTACTTGAAAAGTGAGAAGCTGGGATGCAAGAGTAGAGCACACAAAAGGCACACTGACCATCATGCTGAAGCATAACAGTGTGATGTAGTCAGGCAGTCAGCCCCAGCCATCTCACACACCAGTGTTGAGAGAAAAATCCCAACGTAGAGGATTTGCTACTTAGTATAGAAAAAAAAGCTACTCAAGCTTCACCAGCATTTGGCTTCCTACCTGAGAAGTTGTTCCCCAGGTCCAACAGAGGCATCCAAATTCTCTGCTGAACTGACTTAATATTCCAGACTTCCCTCAACTTGCAACAGATGCTTTTCACAATTCTTCCCTGGTCAATCTCCCTGGTCTGCCTGTTTGCCTTTCAGGTCACAACAGTCTCTCCTGCCCCTTAAATGGGACCTTTTAAAATATCCAGTATGCTTCCTTTCCTGGTACTGTCTCTTGAGAACTTAGCCTTCCCAAGAAGCCCACTTTCCCACAGAATGCAGATTCCTGCAACCCACTGCTTTATCATGACAATTTTAAGGCTCTAATCTTAAAAAAAAAAATCCATCCAGGGTGCATTTTAGTTTTCTGTTCAGTATATGCAAACTTTCACTTATCTGTATTCAACTCCAGTGAGAGTCCTGCTATCACAGGGGTGAGGCAAATGGCAGAAAGGAGAGGAATATCAAAAGATACAGGGCTAGAGCAATTCAAAGTGCAGACAAAATTCTCATGATTTACTGTATTCTTAACAGAAAAGGGAAGCTGGATAGCAGCAGGTCTTATATTTGGCAAAACTCCAAATTAATCTAGGTTAAGCAGAACGGAGAAGAGAGGATCATGGCATTTCCTAGGCACAATGCTATACAGTTTAAAAAAAAAATCTTCATAATTTATATCCCCTTGTTTCTGGAACTTCCTGCTAATGAGAACCAGAAAATTCTAACCTGTTTGCACCCTCATAATTACACCCCTTTCTTCTAATCTACCATGTTGCTATTCTTAAACACGTTGTGCAGTAGTACATTGAGAAATGTGGAATGGAGTGCTTTGGTTTAGCACTTTGCTTTTTTAACATGATTTTCCACTACTTGCTCAGTGATGGTTTCGTCTTCTTCAATACTTCTTTTAACCTTCTGGCCCACCAGATCAAAGATGGTTTCTGGTGGAAATCCCTTTGGCTCTCCCACCTTCACCGTCAGCATGTCAAGTGTCAATACTGCACCTTCAGGAATTGCCACTTTCGCCACTACTGACTTTCCCAGCTACAGGGGAGGGGGAAAAAAAATCAATGTTTAAGTTAAATACATTGCTAGCTTAGTATAACAAAAAAGGATAAAAAATATTCTGCAATTATCTGAGAATAGGCTGTGTAGAACTGCCTTCTCCATTACTTGTTCCAAATGAAGATTCATTTAGCATGGAAACTTTCACTGTAACCAGGCTGCCAGGAACACACAGATGTTTTTTAAAACTGGACAATGGCTCACTGGAATTTTTCAAAATCACAATAGAGAGAACCTGATTAGAATGACTGGTATTTTAGCTTAGTGCAAAAGCAGCTCATATACAATCATAGAGATATTCCTATTATTATTACCAAGTACCTGGCACTGGTGAGGCCACACCTCAAGTGTTGAGTGCTGGGCCCCTGACTACAAGAAGGACATTGAAGTGCTGGAGTGAATCCAGAGAAGGACCATGAAGCTGGTGAAGGGTCTGAAGCACAAGTTCTATGAGGAGCAGCTGAGGTAGCTGGGGGTGTTTAACCTGGAGAGAAGGGGGCTCAGAGGGGACCTTACCACTCTCTACAACTCCATAAAAGGAGGCTGTAGCCAGGTGGGGCTTGGTTTCTTCTCCCAGGCAGCAAGGGACAGAACAAGAGGAAATGGCCTCAAGCTGTGCCATGGGAGGGTGAGATTGGATATCTGGAAAAATTCCTTCTCTAAAAGGGTTATCAAGCACTCAAACAGTCTAGAACATGGAAGTGGTTGAGTCATGATCCCTGGAGTTATTTAAAACATGTGCAGACATGACAGTTAGGAACATACATTAGTGGTTGGACTTGGCAGTGTTAGGGTAGTGGCTGGCCTGAATGACCTTATGAGTCTTTTCCAACCTAAATGATTCCATGTTTCTAAGTCAACTTAGTTAAACATTAGACAATAAACATAGAACTCTATTATAAGCAAAACTGCCAACATTATGCAGTGAGCAATTTTGTAGGTGCAGAGGCAGAAACATTACCGCAATAAACAATTTGCAAGTTATTTCTCTGAACATAGACTATTAGCTGTAGGTCTAAATTAGCTGCAGGTTTACACGAACCAAAATCAAAAGTTACCTTTTCATTGCAAGCCATTTCACAGGGCAAGAGTTGCTTGATTGGAGAACCCATTGCTTTTTCCACAGTACGGATGGCTTTCACTAACTCCGCCAGTTCATTTGGCTCCAGAGATGCCTGGTGGTCGCTTCCCTTCCATGTTTTGTCGAGAGTCACGTGGCGTTCCAGGACTTTAGCACCCATAGCGACAGCTGCCACTGAAATGGCTATGCCAGTTTCGTGCCCCGAATAGCCAATGGGGATGTCAGGAAAAGCTGACTGATATGCCTTGAATAACGACAGACTTGGTCTGTATTACCAAGGTAGCAGTTTCAAAGACAAAGCAAATTTAACAGTGGTAACTGCAGCAGACAAATCTTGTGTCATAAACAAGCAGCTGGTTATGCAGAGAATGCAACCTTTTAAATTCAACAAGTCACACTGCATTACCAATCACCACGTTCCAAATTTAGCTAATATTATCAGTACTGACAGGAAAAAGGAAGCATGCTCTCTTCTACAACTTTTGTTTCTCCTTTTAATTCAGTTCTACTATTCAAGGTCTTCAATCAGTGTAAGTAACACTAATAGTATCCTATTTACATTCAAGAACCCAGTGGATTGGTTAAACTTAATCTGTATCCAAAACAGATTTCTTCAACATTGTATTTAAAATCTGACACAATCTTTTAATCCATGCATAGAGGACAGTCACCAAATCCTAAAGGCACTTAAATGCAGCCATGTGGCATTCCAATAAAAATAATATACACAGCCCTTCTCTGCCACCCAACCCATGGCCCACCCTGGGTTACTCACTGACCGATATAACACGGAGATTGACATCCTCTGGTTGAAGTGGGTATGCACTGGTGCACTGCAGGAAGCAGAAGTTTGGATTGATGGGCTTCACAATCTGATAAACCTGATGCATTGTATTCATCGACTGCATCCCGCTGGAAATCACCATTGGGCGACCTAGCCATTAGAAAATATGCACAAGCTCTGTCCTAGGTCTACAAGAAAGCTACACAATATTAAATTAAATTCTTTAAGTAAATTAATTCAGTAAAACTAGAAAAGAATGCAGGGTAAACCTTTATTTTTCAAAGTCTGAGGGTGAGTTTCTTTTAAATCAACTGGAAGAAAGATCTAATAACTGAGCTACTGAGAAATGGTGATTTTCACCAAGATGGTTCAAAGAAAATGCTTACCTTTCTTTGCAGTCTTTTCCAAATATGGAAAATTATTTGTATCTCCTGATCCTACTTTGAAAAATGGAACATCCAGTTCATGTAGAAATTCCACAGCCATCTACAAGAAATCACTGTGTTTTAACACGCCAGCTGGATCAAGGGATAAAGAATACTGTGCTTGGAAATAAACAACACAGCAAACCCAAAGCTTAATTAGACAGGTAGATATTATAGACATCTCCCCAAACCCACTGCTCCTGAAGTAACATTTGCTACCCTGACAATATTAGTTTCTAATTTCCCTCCAGGTGAAGTATAATTATGACGCCTTCTTTCATCCTTCCATTTGTGCAGATTTTTGACCGGGATCACTGTCTCAAAGCAGTCTCTGGTTTCTCACCATAGCTGGTCACACCAGCTGTACATTCTGCTGCTTAGTACAAGTGAGCTCCACCTCAGCCTAAAGATTAACTTGTGTACCATAGTATTCTTGCTTTTTTCTCTCTTTTAAAAAACACTACCAAAGAGAGCAACCACCTGCACATGGAAGTCTGCCTGTTGAAGAAGAAACCAGCTACAAGCATACACATAGGTTTCCTGCCACACATGTCCTGCAGGTCAGAAATGTTAAACCACAGAGTGTTTAAAATTACAGGTAGTAGAATATATTCATCACATTGAAAACTTATATGAGCATAATAAATAAGCACCAGGAAAAAAACCCGAAAGTGCCCAAAAAGGGAAATTCAAACTGAGTTTGCTTTTAGGAGAGATACTAGACAATCTTTTGCCAAAGCAAAGACTATAAAATTATTTATTTAAATGCCAATTATACTCTGCCTTTGTCTAAAAATATAACTGCTATATTGAACACAAATCAAGGATTATCAGAGACTTTCTGAAAATGGGTATTACACCAGTAAGTGGCCTTTCAAAAATCATTACTGGAAGAAAATTTAAATTCCAAACCTATCACAGGCAAGAGGTATTTAAATCCTCCATTCACCTCCAGGGAAAATAATTAAATAGCTACCTTTGCCCCCTGTCAACCACCCACAAACACTTTTAATTTCTTCAGCTCTTTACTTTTTGCAGCTAAATTTACTTGGTGCCAGAGAAAGAATCCTAATGTCCAGAAGATAATCACATCTTACGTGGTGTAATTTTTCTATCATCAGTATGATGGAGATTCAATTTCTTGTACCTGGGATGTGTAACATCTCTTTATTCACTATTTATTATAGTTTATTCAGATGCATTGTGCATAAAGACAGTGAGTGCCCTATATTAAAAAGGCACAGATCTTATCTCAGGAAATGGCAAAAAACTAAATACAACAGGTAGACCTTGTATCTAAGGTCACTCTTCATTAGGCAAATATCTCCTGAAAACTAGCAGCTCTTCTTTAAGAGATTCAAGAACCAGGAAGTAATTTCAAATAACAGGAATGACATTAAAGGGAGTGGTTCAATGAGACCCTGCTTTGTCTCCAGTACACATGGGAAAAGAATAGATAAAGAAGTTATTCATAACCTTCGTATTTATTTCACACATCACTTCATTAACTTTGTCATACGGTTAAACACTCAATTTAACCTCTTTGACGTAACTGGACTTCTGGAGATTATGTTAAATTTACAGAAGTTAATGTATAAAAACTTTCAGAAGTTAATATATTCTCAAAGACTTTTAATGTCAATTTATGCAATATTTTCCTTAAGTTCCAAAACCCCGTCTTACAGAAATGCCACATCTTAGGAGCTGTGTAATGTAATTACTGCTTGAAAAGAAGGCACAAATATATATCAGTTTTGTTAATTAGCTGATGAAGCCACATACAAACAAGCACAGCAGAGAAAAGGAGGGATCCCAGCAGCAGAAAGTCAGCTGCTGCCTATGAAAGGCATTCTGTGTTGCACTAGAGCCTCTAGAAACCAGAGGTTTTAACATCAAAGAAGGAGTGTGGGGGTGTTTTTCTTCCCAAAGGCATGTGGGTCTTTAGAATTTGAGATACAGACCCCCAAGACTCCTGGGTTCATTTGCTCCTTTCTTAAAGGAGTGCACGTTTTTCAGCAGCTCTTCTAGATGTGAAGATAGCAACAAAGGAATCATCACCATGCTCTCTTTTCATAGATCTGTTTCTCAATCCATGGCACTGGTCTATTGCCATATACACAAAACATAGTTGTCTACTGTCAGATGAAGAGGAAGAACAAATTATAAGAAATAAGAATAACACTGATGTATCAGGAATTGCCTCTTATTGCAAGAGTGAGACACTGAATAGATCGCCTTAAAACATTAAGTAAATCACATCCTTGTCCCATCCTGGATATGTCTATTTGCACAAAGCCAGGGCCACTACTCTGCTAGCCATACGCAAGAGTGGCTAGCTTACTTCTGGTAGGGTCTCTTTCAGTTTGGTATTTTCTAGGCCACAAAGAAAAATAAATCTGTAATCTCTCATCTATACTGAAGCTCAAGTGTTACCTCACCTCTCCAGCTTACACATTTCAACTATGTGTTGCATTTGTTAATACTGTCACTACCATCATTCTGAGGCAGGCAACATGCAACAGCTACAAGAATAAATGTCTTAAGGGGGAACGGCAGCAGGAGTTCCGTGGAGTTGTGAAGCTGGTGACTGACTGTTCAAGAGCCCACTGGCAAAAATCAGTAAATGATTCAGGAGTAACAGAGCAAGGTGCTGAGCCCCTCCATGAGATTAGTAAAAGAAATAGGAGCATAAACACTTCTGCTGCTTAGATACACCACAGGGATCTAGTAAACAATAAGGAGGGAGGAAAAAAAGAGGGAAACAATAGGAATTAAATCAAGAAAGGAATCTTTAAATACAGAAGGAAGTTTGATATGCTTCAAACCAACACACCAGACAACACTAAAGAGCAGTCTGATTGCCATCTTGATCTACACTCTCAAAGCCTCAATTGTTTATGAAGGTCAAAATGAAGCCTTGTCCCTAATATTATTTACTGTGTGTAGTATCTCAACACATGTGGAAAGTCTTCAAAAATATTCAGCAATCTACTCAACCATTGCAGAGACACAATGAACTGGCAAATTACTCTAAGTCTCAGTTAGAAATTCATTGTCCATACATTCTTTTTATCTATTACTATCACACCTAAGTAATACCCAACAGACACAACAGCCAGACTCCCCTTGTCATTCCAGTATGGCTTACATACCTCATCCATGCCAGAAGCTGTGAAGAAAATGCCAATCTCCTCTGCGTACTTCTTCAGCTCTCTATATTGGTCATGACTGAACTCCAAGTGGCGCTTGTGTTCCCCATAGGTCTTTCCCCAGGAGTGTTTAGAGGTGTAGGGCCTTTCTAAGGCTTTCTTGTTGAATTTGTACTCCAGTTCACTCTTCTGGAACTTAGCACAGTCTGCTCCACAGTCCTGCAAAACAAGCAGGTGCACACTCAGTGGAAGTGCAAATGAAACTGCACTCATGCTAAGTCTGAATGCAAGCAGTGAGTAACTATGGTGCTCATCTGTTGTGGAATTTTCATATTATCATTACAGCAATCACAGAAATGGTAATGAACACAGTGTGACTGTGAACCTACACACATGAACCTTTTTATTTCAAAGTGCCTGTACACTTAGTAGAGGAGCAGTGGAGAGAAATCATTAAACCTACAAAACTACTTAGCATGCTGCTTATTTGAAGAGGAGACTTCTGTGGTGTTTTTCTCAGATTAGCTGTCACTGATAATTTTACATTAAAAAAGAACACAGGATTCTGCGGAACGAGTAGCATGAATCTGAAATTCATAAAAACACCAAGGCTGGAAGATACTTTTAAAATCGTTCTGTCCAACTATCCACACAGCATCACCACAAGAAACCCTAGATCACATCACCAGCACCAGACACCTCTTGAATACCTTCAGGAAAAATAACTCATTTGAAGTCACACAGACAGCAAAGAGCAGTCAGCACTTACACCCCAGTCACAGAATTGAATACACCATGCCCCGAGCTGTGATGATGTGCGGTTTTCTATCTAATGGCTATAACATCGGATTTCAAAGCAGCTTGACTGTCTTACTGCAACAAGTGTTACTGCAATAAAGCCCTAATATCAACCAAGCGAAACCGGACGTTCATTACAGATAGTTCAGCAGCTGCCTGATACTCCCCAAACTCCCCGAGAGCTCATGCCCCAGCTGCGGGACTGCAGACATGACACAAAATCACAGAATGAATTAGTTGGAAAAGACCTATGACATCGAGTCCTCGAGGTGACTGAACACCACCCTGCCAAACAGACCACGGCACCAAGTGCCACGTCCAGTCTTTCCTAAAACACCTCCAGGGACAGCGACTCCACCACCTCCTGGGGCAGCCCATTCCGATGTTCAGCCTTTCTGTGAAGAAATTCTGCCCAATATCCAGCCTTAACCTCTTCTGGCACAGCCTGAGGCCATGTCCTCTCTCCTGTCTCCAGCTGCCTGGGAGAAGAGGCCGACCCCCACCCGGCTACAGCTTCCTCTCAGGGAATTGTAGAGACCGATAAGGTTTCCCCGGTGAGCCTCCTTTTCTCCAGGCTGAACAACGCCAGCTCATTCAGCCGCTCCTCACAGGACAAGCGCTCCCGACCCTTCACCAAAGTCAAACGCCACGGTCTCCCTGCACTCTGTGTTTGGAATTAACCCTCCCGCGCGTCCCCCGGCCGCGCCCCGGCGCTCTCGCTCACCCGCCTCCCCCCGTGCGCACCTTGGCCATGCGGATCATGCGCTTGGCGATGTCCAGGTCGCCCTGGTGGTTCTGCCCGATCTCGGCGATGATGAAGCAGGGCTGCTCGCCGCCGACGCGCCGGCCGGGACACAGCTCGAACTCGCGGGCCATGGCGAGATGGCGACAGCCCCTGCGCCCGCCCGCGACTGCGCCGCGGCTCCAGCCCCGCCCCGCCCCCTCCCGGCCGCACCCAATCGGCGTCGCCCGCGGGCGCGGCCTCCCTGCGTATGGGCCGCCTGCCAGCCGGCAGGGGGCGCTGCGGCACCGCGCCCTCAGCGCTGCCCATTCGCGGCGGGACAGCGGCTTCCCGGGAAACACACACCGCCCGAAGAGACCCTGCTTCTGTCTTGATACCGGGATATAATATACACCACAGCTGCTTCTTAGAAACTTCCAGGGATGGTGACTCCACCGCCTCCCAGGGAAACCTATTCCAACATCTGATCACCCTGTCAAAAAGTGCCAGTTTTCTTTTCCAGTCTCCTCTGTCTCACCTTAAGGCCGTTTCCTCTTGGCCTCTCAATGCAGACACGGCAGGAGAGACTGACTCCCACCTCACTACACCCTTCTTTCGGGGAGTTGTAGAGACTTGGTTCATTATAAGTGGGAATAGTTGGTGAAATGTGAAGCAATGGCTAAGGCCAATTCTGAGATTATTTTACTCCAAAATCCTCCTCTGACTGACATGCAGATACACTTGTGACATTCTGGGCCTATCTATGAGGTTTTTAATGAAACTGAAAATCAGTAATTTCGATTGTTACGATTTTATGGTTCGGGTCTGGGGGTTGTTTGTTTGTTCGTTTGATGTGGTTTGTTTTGTTTTGGTGAGGGGAAATGAAGCTGAGTTGAGTCTCAAGGCCTCATTGACACACAAGGGTAGCAGTATACAGTACACCGTAATTCTTTTTGCTGGTATTGGCTGTTCCCCAAGGAGAACTGCATCCTTCTGAGAGACTGCAATGACTGGTTGAACACAACCAGCAGACTCTAAGCTGTGTAGTATGACATGAGACACAACCTAAGAAATTGCCTCAGTTTCAAGTCAATGGTCTTGATGTCCTGCAATATGCCAGTGGCTCTCAAAAAGGACACTTTTACAAAGGATTGAATTTTGTAAATTAAGGTGAGGACACCGTATAAATATAAATTTCTTTTCTTTGTGTGACTAAGAATTGCAGACCATATAAAATGTTTGTATCTGTATAAAGCCAGCCAGTTGTCTAGAAACATGTCAAGTGCCTGAGGCTGTCTCATAGACAAGAAAGTTTCCTGACAACAGAGCTCACACTAATAATTTCTACTGGTAAATTACATTGAACTACAGTCACAGGTGGATACAAATGCAGGCACAGCTTTTTTAGGGGTGCTGAATGACTGTTATAGAAAGAGATCTGAGTAAAATACAGTTTCTATTTAAAAAGTTGCATTTATGCAATGGGTAATAGATACTTCATACTTTTGTGAAAATTTTCCAGAGAAAAAATGCAAGGTTAAGACTATACTGCAGGTATTACTGATGTACCCTATATGGGCTATAACAGTATAATTTCAGGAATTACATAGAGTTGAAAGCCATACTGTAGTCTGTTGAACTTTGGGATACTAAAAATTAACAAACAATTTATGAAAACACCTGATACTCAGTATTGTCTATGCAAATGAATTTGTGAATGTAACCTTAATACTGCATGCATACAAACACTGAGAATAATTATAATGAAGTTTACCCCAGAAGTTTGCTGATTGAAAAAGCAGCTCATTAAGCATTTCTTAATTGTAGTATTTGAAGCAAGCCTCTAATGTACTATGTCTCACTGGACTTTAGTTTACACTTTAATTTACCACCTACCCCATGAGACATTTCTCCAACTAAACGACATGGCTTGAGGCCAAAAGCCCAGCTTGTTCTTGTAGCTCCTTAGATGCTCTAGGTTCTTCCTGCACAAATGTTTACCACCAGCTCAACAGAACAGACACACCTTTCTTTCCTGGGGCAAGTTCCTTGTTCAGTCATCAGGTAAAGAAGCAGGAAAAAAATGCCTCCAGAACATGAATAATTACCTTCTGGAATAACTTTGCAATGATAGAGTAACATTTTGCATATTATAGACTAAAAATGACAGAAGAATGAGTCCCCATGCTTTTAATTATCCAGTATTAAAGCAGTACAACTGAAGGTAAGATGATATGCAGTTTTATATATATATATATATATATATATATATATATATATATATGCATATATATATTTCTAATGTAAAGCCTGAAAGTAAGAAACAAATAATAATAGTACAGAAACTGTGAACTGCTCAAACCCAGGCAGTTTTACATTCCCTAACATTTCCTAATGAAGTTCTGGCCACAACAATTGTATTCTGTGAAACTCTGTGTTCCTGTGTGATGTCTAAAACCCTGGTTCAGTTGCAGGTTAGTAATTTATTTCACTGGGAGAGCCAGCTCACACTGAGGATTTAATGGATGTGTTTATGGACAATAATGAGAAGCATACATAGAATACAATGGAATACTTCCAGCTGGAAGGGACCTACAATGACTGTTTAGTGCAATTGTTTGATCATTTCAAGGCTAGTCAGTGTGATGGCTGCCACACTGATAGTTATCACACTAGGAAAACTGAATTTATGTGCAGTAATGCTTTAGTCACGAATTACAGGGCTTGAAACAACAAGTGCATGTAGTTCTGTCAGACACAGAATTCTATACAGCCCTAAAACTTGACTGGCATGATAAAAGAAATTCGAAGAACCCTAGTTCTTGAAACAGATAATGTGCTCATAGCTTTGACATAGTTTGTAGGAAGAAAATTTGATGATGATCCCGTGATGACAACCAGGCACCAATTCCTTTCAAATATCAAGGTCTAGTACATTCCAAAAATGCTTCAGTTTGTCAGTGAATTTTAATTCTCTGGTCTCCTTTCTTTGGACTGTACTCTCTGCAGTTGTGGGAGTATTAACTACCCATGGCCACAGAATTTATGTGCCTTATACTGTTGTTTGATTGCTTCCTTGTCCTCCTTGTTATGTCTAAAGCAGTGTTCTCAGAACTTAAGATTACAATTCCTCAGTAACCAGAAGGTGACTGCCAATGAGATGTTTATAGTCTCATGGCCCCTGTTTTTAGCCTGTGCACTTATTTTCAAGGTCTCTGGTATTATCCCACACTTAAATTCCACATCATGCAAAAGACACCTGGTACCCAACTTCAGTCTGCACTGACTAAATTCACTCAAACTAATAGCAAACCTAACGGCCCAACCACTCTTGTCACCTTGCAATGCTAGCGTTACGTTTCTCTCTAGCAATGGCAGTATAATTTTTATTGAGCCATCCAGACAATAGTGACAGGCAGTACATCTCCTTGTGGTGACAGCAAGAATTTGATTTCTGCAGATTTTCTTTATTTCAGCTCAGCATCTGAATTTTAGTTTCCACACAAGTTTTGACAAGCTAAGAAGACCAGCATGTTTCCCTTTTGCGCTGACCAACTTTCTCATGCTACTTTGTGAACAAACCTGTGTATTGTGAATGAGTCCAGATGTGCTAACAGTTCAGTAAATTACAGTAATGGTTTGACTTGTCCTTTCACCAGATCTTGTGGAGTTCAAGTAACTGTTTAAATGACTTCCACAGGAAGAAGTGAAAGATGGAGATTGCATACAGTATTTGGGAGGGGTGGCTGGGAGGATGTGAATGAGGCAACTGTTACTGACAAACAGTGATTAAGGGTTACAGAGACAGGAAAGGATGGAAAAGATGAAAGGAGAAACTAGGGAAGAGTGACAGGATAAAGTGGTACTGGCTGATACTGGGTCAGTGGATTGCTGAGAATGCTGTGAAGCCCAAAAATCTGAGGAGCATAAGAAGTTGGACTGAAAGTTGGGGGACGGGGAACTTGAAGGATACTGGTTTCATGAGAAATGCTGCTGGAAACAGCAGCTGAGGGGACTGAGTCATTAAACTCAAAGAGCCTTTCCCTAGTGCAGTGAGTCATATGAGACAGATGGGGCTATAAATAAGGGGTCTGCACGAGAAAAAGGCAGATGATGTTAAATATCATCTTTTTCCCCTAAAAAATCACAAGTGAAGGACTATGATCCATTAGAACATATTCAAAATTGGTAAAGATTTAGAATTTAGCTAGAGGCCTACCATCAGTATATTTTCTCCTTCCTTCTGCACAGCTGTCTTTTCTCCTCCAGTTATTTCCTGAGCTGAAGGAACAGAGATCTCTATGTTGCAAACCTGTGTGTATCACTGGGGTGCACTGGCTTTCAGTTTATGACTTGACAACGCACACAATCAGGGCTATGCACAAAGCACAGGTTTACGGCTATACCTCAAATCATAGAGGCTACTAGTTTTAAGATTTTTCAGTCATCATTTTTGCCTCTTTTAGTATACTTAGTGAACAGTCAGTAAAATATCCCCCTCAAGAGCAATTGCTCCAGATTATACCCGATATAATGGAGGTGACTGTCCTAGTCTGTATATCCTGTGTTTTACAAGACAGCAGGGAGACAATGACCAAAGCTTTAGGGAAGAGAAAGCTGGTCCCTAAATCAGCCAATTCTGATTCACTGGTTTTGCCACCAAGTTGCTGGATGATACTGGGCTAATCACTAAAATAAGCTTTTCACATCTAATTGCCAAACTGAATTCTTACAGCTGGCTTATTCAAGGCATTATTGTTTAGTTTAGAGACCTGTTGAATTCTTGCAGCTACAAATCAGTACGAGAAATGTGCTGAACTAACATAATACCTATATAAAATACCTGGATTTTGGCATCTCTGAACTGGCATTTAGAGTAGACACCATCCACTCTAACCTGGTTGCACTTCAGTTCTGCTCTGTTGGGGCAGAGGAGAGAGGAGAGCATACTCTGTAAACTGGGGGCAGAGAGGGAGAGGACTAATACTCTCTCACTTTTCTGAGAGGTGTGTAAATGTAAATTATTACTTTAAGAAGCCTCCATGCTATTGTAAAAGGCACAAGGGAGAACCGCAGGACAGAAATAATGCATCTGTTGTGAGAGGAACTGTTGAAAAGTGCGTGATGCAGAAACCCGTGACACACAAAACAGAATAAACAGAATGTTTGTTTGTCAGCTTAGCTCGAGGGTGTCAGTCCTGCCTCAGTGGTGCTGTAGGAGTGCCAGTCTACATCTCAGCCTTCTGATCTGCCTGGCTGACACTGCTCGTCATTGACCTGCTCATCACTACAATCTGTGGGCTGAGGTCATAGCCAAACCCATTCCCAGCTGGTTTGTACATGTTAGTCACAAGTTCCCTGTGTAAGAGCCACATCTTGCATCTGGATCCAGTTGCTTTCCTCCAACAGATCAGAGTCTAGGTGTGCTGTTGCAAGGAAATAGATCTCTAATGCTTGCAAGTATTAGAAAGAAAACTGAACTCTGATTGGAAAAATAAACATTCATATAGATGCTACTGCCTTTATTACCCAGGAAAAAAGTCAAGTTAATGTATTTTGTGGTAGGGCAGCTGAATAGATGCTTTCTATGTGTTCAGAACATAGGTTACTTTTACACTTAGACGGAAAAGTGGTGCAATACCTCACCTTCTGTATTGAATTCAATCATAAAACTGTTGTTATTTTAGGAGGGAAATGAGAAAATCTTGGCAGATCCTTCAAAAGCTCTTGACTACCCAGTTTTCCGTATAGTCAAACTACCTTTCAAAGTTCTTCTAAAAATGGCAATCAATTAAAAAAATAAAAAGAAAAATCCCTGTCAATAAAGAATGGCTTTTCCCTTCTACCAGAGACTTCTTAACTTGACTTCCTTACCTTGCAATAGTAAATTGTGATTTCTATTTAGTGTGTGCTTCAACAATCCCTACATTTCAAGTGTCAATTAAACAACAACAGATCACACTTTGAAAAGCAGTTTACAGCAGAAATAGAATTAAAGAGTTACTTTTATTTATACTTCCTTGCATGAGTTGTTTCTATGCGGTCAGATTTTTCTCAGCTTTTTGTGACCTGTGTTGGGTTTGGGCAAGGTGAAATACTCATTCTGCATCTCATGGAATGCTTTTTTGTCTATAAATCAAACCCAGAAAAGGCAACTGCTTTATTGTTTCTAAGGAAGCCAACAGGACTTTAATACATGAAAGAAGTGGTAGATTATTTGCTAATATTTCAATTAGTTTTACTACCTTAGGAGTTGCAGAAGTTCCACATTCAGAAGTGATACTGAACGACTAAGACAATGTATTGTGAGGTAGCCTTGGGAATCCAAACTGTAGGACAAAGTTGTAATAGAGATTGTCCAGTAAACTTGATGGAAACTAATTCACTGAATACATTTTCAAATGTACTATCAAAGAAAAAATTTTCACTGAATACTTCTGATGGTGTTGGGGGAATTTACAATTTCTGCTGTAAAATAGGTCCCTTCAGTTATGTCAGAAAAGATGAGGGTGAGCTTATAGGACAGAAAGATGCATATTACCTACACAGTTGCAGTCAGTTTGATCAGATATGCTAGGAAGTTATCATCTGTGGAAAACCAATTTTTCTCTCAGGACATTTCTGTCAGACAGGCTGACAGGGCTTCCTTTGTATGTAAGAACTTCACATGCAGCACATTCTACAACAACAAGAAACTGTGAAGTCAAACATACATGTTGTTGCTTTGTGGAATCTGAGATTCTGTTTAATCTTTCATCAGTGAGGAATTCAGAATGTTTTTCTGTGAACTTGCACTTGAAGATATGAATGGTAATTTCCCTTATTCAGGCTTAAGGAAACCTCCCAAATGGCATTTCAAAGATGATTGAGTGGCCTTACAATGACATCAATCATCTTCCTTGTTCGCTTGGACGCCAGACAAGAGTAGATTAGGCAAATTTAATAAGGCAGGAATTTGAGGCTTCTTGCAGGCTTCAGCAGTTCTACATGGTAACTTTTTTTTGTTCTTGGTAATAAGCCTTTATCCTGAGAAAGGGAATCAATGACCTGGCTTGCAAATGTGCTCCAAAAATATCTGCAAGTAGGTAATTTTTTCTTCTGTCTCTTCATTGGGCTTCTTCTTCCTGATAATGAATGAGTTTTGTACCAAGAACTAAAAGGTTCTTTCAAGCAAATTCTCTGTTGTTATTTCATACACCTCTCATAATGCCACAAAATGTTGACTTCACCATCTTTATGGAAATGCAACATGCTATAAGAGGTTTTTTCTGTGTATTTCCTCTGACTGCTTTTAGCAAAGCAGATACTCTTAAGAAAACAAATGGTAAGGCATTAAAAATGTAGTTCTAGTTTTTCTTGTGTTTCTGAGGAAGTAATGATCCATGGAGAGCCACTGTTTCAACTATCAGAGAGACACCTATCTCTGCACTGGATTTGTATGCACCTAAATCAAACACTCCACCTTGGATTATGAGTAAATTTGGAGCACCTTATTAGGTCTGTTGCAATAAAATAATCCTAACCTTCAAGAATCTCAAGGCTTTGCAACCAGAGGAATGGGCTGACCCAGGGAAATTGTTTGGAGCAAAGAGACTTTCCCTGGGTGGAGGAGGACCCGTTTAAGGAGCACATAAACAAATAGGCCTTACATACTCGACTAATGACAAAGCTGACTGATGTCTTTGGGAGTCCACCCTTGATAATCTTTGAAAGGCCATGGCAATTGGGAATGTTCCTCAAGACTGGAAGAGAGCGTCACACCTATCTTCCAGAAAGTAAAAAAAGAACATCAGCAGAGCAACAGGCCAACCAGCTTCAGGTGAGCCCCTGGGAAGATGATGGAGCAACTAATCCTGGATACCATTTCCAATCTCAGGAAGGACAAAAAGTCATCAGAAGTAGCCACCATGCACTTATGAAGGGGAAGTCATGCTTAACCAAGTTGATAACCTTCCAATGAGTTGCCCTGCCTGCTGTGTGAATGAAGAGCAGTGAGACATTGTTTACCTTGGCTGTGATAGGGTTTTAGTGCTGTCTTTCACAACGTTCTAACAAGACAAGCTGACAAAGAACAGGATAAATAAATGGATAGTGAGATGAATTGAAAATTATCTGAACAATCAAGTCCAGATGCTGTGATATGTGGCATAAAATCAGTCTGGAAGAAAATTCACTAGCATTATACTTCAGGGAATTATTGTGGGGCCAGTCCTGTTGAGGTTCCTCACTAATGACCTGGATGGTGGAGCAGAGTCCTGCTACAGCAAGTTCCCATATACAAAACCAGGAGGAGTGACTGTTACATCAAAGGTTGTGCTGCCACAGAGAGGGACCTTGGTAGGCTGGAGAATTGGGCAGAGGGGTATCTCACAGAGCTCAACAATGGGAAATGCAAAGTCTTACATCAGGATAAGAATAATTCCAGCCATCAGTACATTCTGGGGGCTAAGCAGCTGGAGAATAGCTTGGCAAGGAAGGGCCCTGGGGTCTGTAGGAGCAAGAAGCTTGTCACTTACCAGCAATATGCCCTCATGATGAAAAAGGCCAACAGCATCCTCGGGTGCACTAGGAAGACCACTGGCAGGAAGTGAAAGAAAGTGATCCTTCCTCTGCATTCAGCACATCTGGAATGCTGAATCCCGATTTGGGCCTACAGAACAAGGAAGATGTGGACATACTGGAGTGAGTCCAGGGCAAGACAACAAAGATTACTAAAGAACTGAAGTATCTTCTGTATTAAGGACGGGCCCACTCTATCCATTCAAAATGTTAGCAAGACTTTACCTTCATGGTATTGCTTACTCTATAATTTGTATAATTTCAAGTATCTTGACCCTGTATTTGCAAACCTGCCTTTTTATGCTATTCTTATCATATTACTTCCTACTATTCTGCTCTGACAGTCTAACCCTCCATTCTGTTCATCTTTGTGCAGCTCTGTGCTTCCCTTAGGTAGGGAACAATGTCTATTCTCTGCTTACTCAGATTCTGTTTGAATACCATGCACAGCTGTGATGATTAGAGATACAGTTGTCAGAACAACAAAAAAGCAGCATAGCACCACGTTTATTAGTTGAAGGTATTTTCTTTATTTTGCTGATTACTGGGTGTTCCTTGGAAAGTAGCCATGCCCGTAATCTTGGGATGTTTGTGTTTAACGATGTGAGCACCACCAGCAGCATCTCTTCATTTCTCAATCTAATTAAATTCTCATGCCAGCAAATCAGCTTGATAAACTGAAATCAGCGTGTCTTCTGTGGTACTGGAGGTCTAGTAGCAGAAGACATGTTTGTCAATAGACATGTGAAGTAAGGGTGGGCCACTTCCAACCCTCTTGCCTAGCAGGTGACTTGATGCACCTTATGAAAAACCTGCCTTTCTTCCGGGGATGAGAACGACGTATATTTAAAGACTGGCTTCTCTTGCATGTTGTAGCAGTAAACATGTCTCCAGTTTGGTTATCTCAATAGGAGAATTGCTCTTTGGTCTTCCTAGGTAGTCAGAGTGGGCAGATGGCTTATTTAAGCTGCTAGTGTCAATATGAGTTATAGACCCTGGCTTGGCTTTAAATCCAGCCCCATCAAAATAAGGTGAACAGCTGCAGCATGTAGTGCAGATGGGCTTGAGCTGAATGGCAGTGACGTGTATGAATGTTTTCTTTGTGGGCTTTAGTCTTCATAAACCCATTTAGTAGAACTATTAAATGTAGCTGTAAGTGCCCAAGTCAGTGACCTTTACAAATCTGCTTTGAGGGAGCTTCCAGATTGATGTGAAGTGATGTGCAGGGTAGCTGTTGTGGAGCTGACTGATGCTCGTAGGTTTATGTGCCTCTCAAACCAGTTATTTTTGGCTCTTGTACCTTGTGAAGGAGTGGCAATCTGACCCCAGGTTGGGACCATCTTTCTGATACAGAAGTCTAGTTATAGAATACTAGGTTCTCATAAGTGAAAAGCTGGGAGGTTTTTCTAATGTCTGTCTATAGCTTAAAAGTTGCTAGCCATCAGCATTTTGAGGGAACCTCTTAACTGATTTCAATGGAACTGGATCAAGTTGTGGTCATTGTTTGCTCTCACCTTATATTTGCTGTTAACTGTGGGCTCCTGTGCAGGGAGCTTCTAGTTAGACAGATTTCCTGAGAAGTGATTCATGTACAGATGTCAGCTGTGCAATGCCTTCCTCATTTGCATACTTACAGAGTGTTGCAAGGACTTGCATTTCAATTTTTTTTCACTAGAAACATCTGTTCTACTAATTATTTAATTTCTTAAGTCAAAACCATTGTGAGAGAGTCAGAGAAATCCCAGTGCCCTGTTGGAATGACTTTCTTAATGTTGGAACCGCAGAATTTCAAACTCATATTTTCATAAATGGTCAAAAACATATTTTTAAGCTACTTCTGAAGCAAATCTCAGCACATATAGAAACTGGAATTAAATGTCATCATCTTTTAAAGAATGGAGAGAAACAGAATAATCCTGACACTCCTTTGTAGTCTGATTGCCTTTTCATATTTCCATGAGGGTTTATTCATCTGATATTTCTGTAATCAACTCTTCTCCCCAGTGTGACACATCAACAAACTACAATGGATGAATAACAAAGGGTAAGCTACTCTTAGGTTTTGTACTGCTGTCTAAGAAGTAACACCTGCCTTTAGAAAAGGACGAATCGTGACTTCTTTTACAGGGTATGAAGGCAGGAAAGTAATAATAGCTTTGTCAGTGCAAGGACACTTGATAGTGTATCTGAATTACAGGTAACATAAAAACCTTTTAATTCATCATCAAAACAGATCTATCTTATGGCTACTGTATTTTCCTTTGCATCTAAAGCAATAACAGTTACTCATTCTGATGGAACACAGAAAATAATTTTCTTGGGCAATTTGAAAAATTGCAATTCTGCTTCTATTTCATATTTCTTAATCCCTATTCTGCAATTTATAGACAAGCAAGTAACTGGATTTGCTTTTCATTTTAAATCACAGTGTCCTACTTGTGTTTGTGCCATCAGAAATCTCCCAGAGGGCTAAGAGGCAGTAGAAAAGCAAAAGAGGAAGTAGCTAGACAGTCATCGAAAATTCACTATTCATAGTTAAACGGAAGGAGCGCAATATTACTTTTATTTACATATAAGGAAAGAAGAATGATGAAAATGAACATGGGAGTGTGTTTTTAGAAGAACTTGTGGAACAAAGTCAGCAAGTTTCTGTGAGAGAGTGGCGTACACTTAGTGATGGCATTTCCTTTTTATGGTCTCCTATTGTGAGTTATGGTCCTGCTTACTGCTATTATTTTTAATTCTTTAGCTTTTCCACGGCAGCTGGAGATTATTTAAAATAAATAAGCTTGCTGTGTTTCTGTGAGAGACAAAATTCAGGAAAGTCTAGCCTCCTGCCATACCAGATTCTGAGTTTTCATAGGAGAAATTAGACACATGTTTTATTTGACTAAATGAGGTGAAGGGAGCTGGCTGTCATTCTGCAGGAATGCTTGTGCTTTTTTCTCTAGCAAATTATATTGATGGGGGGAAAATGTGTAATTCAGCATGTGGTTTATCTCACATCATTAAATTGGAAATTTATCTCACACCATTAAAACGGGAATCAACTGTCTGTCAGAGCTACATTTTTCTCTGAATTTGGCCTCCTTCTGAAATATGTTTGGACCCTTGTTTGGGACAATAGCATAGGCTTGGATAGCATTACCTCTAATATTTCATGAAACATACACACAAACTTACAGGCAAGATGTAAGCAGAATTAAACAAGTACTTCTTGCAGCAACTGCACCAGCTTGAGGGCTGCCAGTGTCATCTTCTCCTTTCTTACAGCAATATTTTCCCCCACCTTCTCTGCTGTGCCAATAAACCACATGCATGGCCAGCAGCTTAAAGGAGGTGATTGTCCCCCTCTCTGCTCACATGAGACCCCACCTGGAGTACTGCACACAGTTCCCGTGGCCTCAGCATAATAAAGACATGGAACTGTTGGAGCAAGTCCAGAGGAGGCCACGATGTTGTGAGAGGACTGGAGCACCTCCCCTACAAAGACAGATGGAGGAAGCTGGGTCTGTTCATTCTGGAGAAAAGAAGGTTGTGCAACCTCCCAGTATCTGAAGGATACTACAGGGAAACTGAAGAGGGAGTCAATACCAGGAACTGTAGTGACAGGACAAGGGGTAATGAGTACAAACTGAAAGAGGGGAAATTTAGATTAGATATTAGGAAGAAATTCTTTAGTCTTATGGCAGGGAGACTCTGGAACAGGTTGCCCAGGGAGGTTGTGGATGTCCCAACTCTTGCAGTATTGAAGGCCAGGTTGGATAAGGCCTGGAACAATCTGGTCTAATGGACAATGTCCCTGCCCAAGGCGGCAGGGTTTGGCACTAGATGATCTTTTAGTCCATTCTAACCCCTTAACATTCTACAATTGTATGACTCTATCTGTGAGATAAGCCAGATACAGGAACTGATCAAAGTAACTGTCAAAAAAATTGTATCAGAAATCACTGCCCTTCCAACCAACATTTTGCCAACACATGGTCAATGGAACACATGCTTCCCAAATTTTGGGAAGCACTGGTTTTACCTCATTAATGTGCATAAATATCTGAAGGCAGGAGTGCCAAGGAGATGGAGCCAGGCTCTTCTTCGACGTGCCAACCACTAGGACATGAGACAACTGGCAAAAACTGATGCACAGTAACTTCCATTTGAATATGAGAAAAAACTTTACTGTGTGGTGACTGAGCACTGGAACAGATTGTCCAGAGAGGGTGTGAAGTCTCCGTCACTGGAGATATTCAAGAACCATATAGACACAATCCTCTGCCAAGTGCTCTGGGGTGACCCTGCTTGAGCAGGGAGGTTGGACCAGATGATCCTGTGCTTCCTACCAACCTGACACTTTCTGTGTTTTTGTGACTTAAGCTTCCCAGCGTCAGACAGAAGACACCCAAAATCACGACAGAAAGATGTTTGACAGAAGCGATATTTTGGACGCATTTTGCAGGTCTCCAAGTTGCCAGGTGACCCGTGTCCCAGCTGGGCGCCTTTGCTTCGGCAGGCTGGCAAAACAACCCCGATTCCGCCGCAGCCCGAGGGAGCGAATCCCGCCGGAGCGGATCCCGCCGGTGCCGCACGGCTCCTCCGGGCACCGGGACCGCGCCGCCCCGCCCGCCCGCTGTTCTCTGGGCGCTGATTGGCTCGTGTTCTGCAAGCCCCGCCAGGGCCGCTCGCTGATTGGGCAGAGCCGGCGGCGCTCGCCGCTGATTGGCGCAGGCGGTGCGCCCCCGCCCCTTCCGCGCTGGTGCCCGGCGTAGGCGCGGTGCGGAGCCTCAGCTGCCTGCCCGCCCTCGCCCATGGCCGACATGGAGCTCTTCGGTGCCCAGCAGCCGCAGCAGCCGCCGACCGGCAACGGGGCGACCGACGGTGGCGAGGAGGACCCCGCTGCGGCTTTCCTGGCGCAGCAGGAGAACGAGATCGCGGGCATCGAGAACGACGAGGGCTACGGCATCCTGGAGAACGGCGAGGTGCCCGAGGCGCTGCAGGGTCCCGAGGGCCTCGGCGCGGGTACGCCCTGCGGGGGCGGCGGGTGCGGCTGGGGCTGAGGGGTCCCGGCTCCCCTTGGCCCTCGGGGGCACCATGGCCGGCCGGGGGCGGTGCCGGTGGGACCCTCGCCGCGGCGCTCTGCCCCGAGCGGGCTCCGCTGTCCGGGGGTGGTCTCGGGGGAGGGTCGGGGCCGTCCTGGGTGCACTGTGCCACGAGGTGAGCTACCTCCCTGCTCCCTCGGTTATAGTTTGTATCCCCTGAAGATGCTTAAGGCGTGCCCCTAACCTAGTGCGAGCGGTGCTGATCTCGTCTAATCCGGGAGCCTGCCTGAAGGCAGGCTTCTGAGAGCTGGATAAATCCTCCGCTTGAGTTTCTGTCTTCAGCGGGGGTGATCTTGGTCTTAAAGCGTAAGAGCAGTTAAGCTAATGTTTAATTTTATTAAACCTTTAGCCTTTGTTCCTTGGTAACCTTTGTACTGAATGTAGCAAACCCGACACTGCAGAACGCGCACTTGGAGGAGGGTGAGAACCGTGTGAATTGAGAAGTATAGGTTAGTGTGTTTCCAGTTAGTCTAATGGTAGTTACGGCAGCCCAAAATAAACACTTCTCATTATGAAAGGTTTTAACTCAAGTCTGAGTGGAAAGGGGTTGATGTTGCAACAGTCTCAGAAGACTTTGCTTCAACTTGTCACCAGAGCCACAGGAACATATTTGCTCTCATGTGACATCCCTTTGTCACTGCAGTAGGATGCCACTCTTCTTCAGACTGAGTAACTGCTCCATGGTTCATTGTTGGAACATCTTTAGAATTAAGTCTTCATTTTGCAACCTGATACTAGAAGTTACTGACGTATCTTATGTCTGAGGGGGCAGGTTTGTAGTACCTCCGTGAATAAAGCTCATCTAGATAAAATGGGTAATGGGGACCTTCCAATGCCTATTTGTAGCGCTGCCCTTAACATCAGCTCACTCATAAGGTCCAAAACATATGGATTACATACTCCTGAAAAAAAGAAGTGTTTACTGGCGACTGTCTTGCTCCAGCACAAGAACTTGAGGATAATTGTTATCAGAACACCATCCTGTTTGGTGTCATACATAACTTGACTTCCGTATTCTATGTATAGTGCAGAAACAGACACAATGGACACTTCCCTTCTTACTTTCAGAAGCCTTAGACAAACATTATACCTTACATGGGCTTTATGTTCCAAACAGACTCTGGAACATTAAAGTAGCTGTTTGAATACTAATTTAGTTGGAAAAAAAATCTATCATTGGACTTTCTCACAAGGTACTAGAACAACTAGAGGAGTATGATCTCTGCATACATGTAGTGATGACTATTGCAAAGTATTTCCTTGTCAAAAAGTCGATTTGTTCGATGCTTCTAGATTGGTTTGATATTTAAAAGTAGTTATTACACTGCCTTTCAAGCGTTTTTTCTCAAGTCATGTAAGTTGACTTGTCATGAAGTGCAAAAGTGTTACTAGAGAACTTTAGAAACAGGTTCTTAGAGTAATAAATATGATAGCATGATCCAAGCATCTTGGAAGACTGGGCAGGGTGCTGTATGCCTTCTTGCTTTCTTTTATGCCCTGGGATTGTATTTATACCAATTCTGGCCTGTTAAATAGACGTGGGAGACGATGCTTGTGGACTTTTGGTGGTCCTGTTTTTTAACAGAACATTGATCTGTCTGGTAGAGCCTGTACTCGCTCCCTCCGTGTTAAAAACACAGACTTCAGCCATGCAAGATGTACTGGTTCAGGCGTGGTGACGAATGATCTCAACAGAATGGTTTCTGTTGCCATTTGTGTTAGACATCTCTTATCATTCTGGTCAGTACCTTAATAAATATCAGACAGTTGTAGTCTTTGACATAATATCTTAAACTCTTCTGTAATTGAATAGGTGAATGCAAATTTCTTCTTGAAACAATGCAAGTTCTTATGTAAATCCTTAAGCATCGTGACCAGGGATTTGTGGATTTACTTTTTTTAACCGTAACCTCTTTTGAACTCCTTATTTACAGGTCTGTTGGATAAGTGCTTTCTAAATACTGGGCCAAAAGTAATAACTTGGGCAGCTCTCAACTGAAGTTTGAAGATCTTCAGATATAATGACAAGCAGTCATCAGCTTCTTGAAATACACTTTTAAGAATCAGAGTGTCTCATCAACAAACAGTTTTTAAATTTCAGTTTCTTGATGAATGATTAGACAAATACATGGATGGAAGTGAGCTTCATGAATTGTAAATAACAATATTGGGGATTCTGTTAATGGTCATAATGGTGGATACTGGGTGAGCAGGGGGGGAATGGCAGAATGTTGCCAAGCTCATGTGTCTCGAACAGCATCATTTCATGTTGCTGTGGTCAGGGTTGGGATACTGGCCTGATCCAGTAGGCCATTCATTATGTAAATAGCTATGCCATTCAAGCTGCCTGGGCGTGCAAAAACCTAATCTTATTTCCCTTGGAAGGTAAAGCATAATCCCTGCTCCAGAAAGCAGGGAGTACTGTATAAATCAAGTAATACACTGCTGTTGCCTAGGTATTAGTAACGTGATGTCTTACGAGATTTCTTTTCCAGTGATGAATCAATGTCCATGTATTTGCAGTCAGATTCTGACAACAGTATGTCTTGAGGTTGTATCTGTTCACTTACTGTGTTCTCTGAGCAAGAGAGAGAGTTCAAGTGGAAATATGTGGCTTCTAGATACTGTATGCCAAAACAAAATCCTCATGGCAGTTTGTCAGGAGGCTTCTTATGGGGAATTTCATTCAAAGACAAGCACTTATATATGTTAACGATCATGGAAATACATACAAGTTCAGTGTAGGCTGACTAGTCTCAAACATTGCCTTCACATTCTCAAGCTCTGTAAGTTTTATAAGAACTTGCATGAATGATGTTTCTCTATATTCCAAAGATGTTCATGAGCCTCTAGCAATGAAGAAGATTAATTGTGTCTGGTGGTTTTTCTAGGTATTTCATTTAATAGCCTTACAGGAATTGAGTATCAATTTGCTTGAAAATTGTTTAGGAAAGAATTGATTCCTCCTGTCTCTGTAGTTAGCACCACAGACAGAAAGAGTTATTGTCTGTGACTATTGATTTTTTTCTTAATTGTTTGAACAGCCATTGATCTGGGTTTTGCTATGCAATCAGCTTTGGAGGCTTCAGAGCCCCATAAGACAGCACTGGGAAAGGTAGGATAAAGGGATATAATGTGTCTTGCTTGTGTTAGTGATGCTGTATTATTATGAAGTCAGGACAGAAAAATCTATTGTTTTTGTTTTCAAGAGAATACTAGTGGAAATTTACAGAAGGTGGAAATTACAGAAACTGTTAAATTGGAAAATTAGAGAAGCTGTTGTGGCACAGTATTATTGCAGGTGTGTTTTAGTTCTAACCTATTGATTATATTGAAAATGAGGGAACTAGTGGGTTTTGATAGGACAGCAGATTAGAACTAAAACACAGGAAAGAAGCACTCCTCCTATGTTCTTTGCCTTTATTTTGCACACAGGCATGAGAATGAGTTATGGCTAGAAAAATTATTTCTTCTCCAGGTTCTTGAATAACTACGTAAACGAAAGCTTTGTAAAAGATTCTTTGTTATCATCTTAGGGGTGAGAGGTAGGTAAAAGGAAAGCATGACTGTGCCTTAAAGGATGAGAAACTAGGCCTTGAGTGGTGAAGTTCTTTAACGTTATGTCAGAATATATTAAACTTTGTTCTTCTCTTGCTTTAACTAGAGCTGCTAGCTCACTGAAAGTAGCAATGCTTAGACTATTTATTGTTTAAAGGAGATGTTGAAGGTAACTCATAAAAAATACTTCTATTTTAAAGGAGTATAAGAAAAGTGTTTCAATGTACTGCAAAGCCCTGCCTCTAACTTTTCTGGTAACAGTCCTCTTTTGCATTGAGAATAAGACTTTTGAGAGCCTGGTGAGCAAGGCTAAGCTAACTTCCTTTTAGGCCAAGTGGTACTGAGTGGTAATAATGCCAGCAGTAGCCTTCAGAGTAGTTGATCATCATTGATGATAAACCTCTGAGGCCATATTTTGACTTCTAGGACTGAAGTGACAAAATGGTTTTTGTATTTATCTTCAAACTACCAAGTGTTTCTTTTCTAAGCTGTAGTAAATGTGGAGGGCATTGATGCTAGCTTTCTATTTCTGGCGAGCTTGGGTGTTGTATCTCCTGTGAATGCAAGGCAGCTGATATGACTTATCCTCTCCAGACTCTTCCAGACTCTAAAAGTATCTGTGTTGCTGCATGAAAGTTCATTATTACCATATTGTCAGTATGTGTTGCAAAACTGTAGATGTTTGGGCGTGTTCATTGCAACAGTGCCCTTAAAAATAAGAGTTTAGCTTAAGTTCAAAAGCAAACAAGAAGGAGTATGGATCGTTGCTAACTGAGGTGGTTCTAAGTATGTGGATATTAGCTTCAGGAGATACAATACTGTGATAGAATTGCATGGAATCTGAAGCCAGTAGAGGGGTCTCATTGTTCATAGTCACTGAAAATGTTATGATGGTGCTACCAGTATTTAGGCTTTTTCTGTGGGAAGCTGGTTATGAAATTGCATGTTTCTGTGAACAGAAAAATCACAGCTAGCATTGATTACTGATATGAAGGCTGGCAGACAGATGGTTTTTCTAGACTTCATACTTGATTATACAAGCACGAAGACTGGAGAGTTGACATGAAGGAATGTTTGACTATTGGTTTTGTTCCAGTTAGCACACTTGTATTGGCATATGACAGCATGCTGGTACAGTTCTATTTCCTCTTCTGCTTGTGACATGCTCAGTCAGCATGCTGACTCTGCAGCTTAATTGCAAGTTCTAGGGAGCTCAGAACAGATGGGAAATTTGTTCTAATATTGCTAACGCTTCTGACCTGGATGCCCTTTGGAAACACTTAGTTCAGTGTCTGTTAGTGGCTGTTTCTGTGCAGAACAAAAATGGCCCTTAGACAAACTATTTGTTTCATCCCAGGCACAGTGTCAAGCAATGATGTTGTTCTTTTTACCTGAGCAGACTAGCAGCCTGAGTAGTGAAGACCATAATGAATGTTTTTTGGTGTGACAAGAAAACTTAACCATATTACCACTGTTCTTGGAAGCATCCTCAAGATTTATGAGCTCTCTTACCCAGCTGGTGACTTTAGTCCTTGTAAAGGGCTCCTCTACCTTGCAGAAGAGTAGGAATCATGCTGAGTAGCAACTGGCTCTCAGCTGTGGGAGTCTAGTTATGAAATATCAGTTTCTCATAACTGAAAAGCTGTTTTTTCCTAATTTGAAGTTAGTAACTATGTGCTTGGGGACTAGTATCCTCCAACTTAACTGCTGTTCTTGATCTGATGAATTTATAGTTGTCTACATAACACAGTTAATGATTGCTCTTCAGGGTTCCGAGATAAAGAGTTAAAACACTTACCTAGTTCCCTGATAAAGGAGTGTGAAGAGCTTCCTGTGTGCCATTCACTAGTAGTATGAAACTGGTGCATACCTAGCCACAAACAAGAGCATACAGCTGCATAACTCGCTTAGTTTTAGGTCAATCAGCTATTTTTAAGAAGGTGGTGCAAAATAACTTGATTTTTCTGCTTACTGTTTGGTACAGTCAGTTCTTTCACTGAGGAGTGTATTAATGTGGTGGAAACACTTCTGTGTGATAGGTTTATCCATGGTGGCATGAAGGGTGAGAGAAGGGTAGTAACATGACTACTTGGAACGCATGCAGACAGATGTTATGTGGCACTGCTCCAGAGAGATGCCCTGCTGAGATTTAGCAGTTCTTGAAAGACTTGGTGTATTTTGCATAGTCCAGAGATTTAAATAGTTTCAAGAACTTAAAGGTTTGCCACACAACTGGCATGTGTTCCCTATGGCTGTGTTTTAAAAAGATGAGATTTTAGGTTTCTGTGGCGAAGGCTTGTAACTGAGCTGGCTCCTGAGGCTCTTTTGCCACTGTCACTTCAGAGATAATAATGCTGCATCTGAAGTAGGAAGCTATCAAGCGTGTCATCACAGATGGTGGCAGAAAGGTGACTTTGCTAGGAATGTTAGCTGTATCTTTTGAGCTGATTAGGAGGTAACAACACTAGGATAAGAATTGCTAATTGTTGGCTGCAGGGTTGTTAATCTTCTAGGTAGACACTAAAAAGGTGGCAGTCATCCTTCTTAACTTTAGAACAGTTGTATAGTAGTCAGCTTCTAAGAGAGGGAGGACAAAGTGGGAGTAGCTTTAGAAAGCAGTCTGTAGCAGCTTCTCAGCAGTGTCAGCTCTGCTGTTTAGGTTGTTAGGAGCAGGATCTCATGATGAAGAAATGACTTTGTATTTCTGGTTCTGCAGAATGGTGGCTCACTTGATTTTTCATGCCTGTCCAGGAAAGTGCAGGGAGAAGGAAGTGTCCCTGCAGGGTATCAAGTAACACTCACTTTCACAACTCCCACATTACATACTCTAGTAAAGCTTTCCATACAAGTTACAGAAATCAGTAAATCTGGCAGTTCTATCTTTTCTCAAATGACTAAACAAGTCACCTCTTTACAGATGCTGTTGATGGAGTGGTTAACGGGGATGTCTATCAGGTAAGACAGAAGTATTCTGTACCTAGAATGTGCTGTTCTACTCTGAGAACTTTACCTTAATATAGACTAATACTTCCTATTTCTTGTCTTTAAAGTAATTTGTCTCATATCTGAGGTGGAATTTCTGTTCTGGTAGCTCATCTCATAAAGTTGTCAATGTTCTTAATTATGTCCCTCCTCTGAACTTTGAGGCAACTTAAAGCAGTAGTTCATCATGAAATGTGGCTTAAGAGTACATAAGCACTGTAAAGCAGACTGATAGGCTCTGTGATATAACTTTACATTGACTTGCTCTGGCTGCTAAGCTGAAAGTGTGCTCTGATTACATAGTTTAAAGCAGAGTTTTCAGATTTGCTTGCTCTTTGAAGATAATTCATGCATCTTGGTTGTCTTCTCAAGATGGTCTTACAAGGAACAGACTGAAAACCTTACACATTTCTTAGTGACGTGAAGTTGCATGAAATTAGGCTGATGGCTAAAAAGCTCAGTCACAGTATGAAAGCATGTGAGACAGCCATGGTAGTGAGAAAAGGAGGAGATACCTGCTTTATTACTGTCAGGGAGGATTGAGGTGTGCTAAGGGAATCACTTCGTTGTAACTGAATGTCACACCAGTCTGTCCAAGGCATTGTCATTGCCTGGTGTCACAGCTGGCTGTTAGCCCTGATTAAATGAATGTTTGGGAAGGAAGCCACATATGAGCGATGTACTTCTCCTTAGAGTTTTAAGTGAATGCTGAGCTTTATGGAGACACCAACAGCTTTCACTGCTGCTGACATTCTTACATTCTCAGCATTACTATGAGATTGATGGGACAACATGTATTTTACAGGCCCGTTGCGATTCCTTGTACGACAGAAGGTAGATTGCCCTCTTTAGATTTGTCTTTGGAATTCTAAGAGACCAGTTGCTTTGGTTGACAGAGCTTTGTCTTAATGAGAAAGAAGAGACTGAATGGGCTATACGTAACTTCTGTTTTAGCTACTTGTAACTAGTTTGCCCTGCTGCTGGCCAGTTTATTTAGCTTTGGATGAAGTGTGAAGCCTGGTGGTGTTGCACCAGCCTACCATCTTCTCTTTGCATTATTTCTTCATTGAGGGCTACAGGAGGTCCAGAGAGGGGCAAGGCATAGCCAAGTCTGTGGTCAGCTGCAATTGACCTGGTACTCTTAGGAGTGGTATTTCTTAACTCTGTTAGGGGTAGGATGAAGCAATAAAAGTTGTTAAACTTTGAGTATATTCTGTAGCAAATACCACAATATTCATTATCTTTGCAAATCTGGTGCATTTATGTTAGCCCTATTAATTTCAAGTCTTTGAGATGTTACTTTGTGAAAAGGATGCTAGTACTCTCACTGTTCTGATCATTAAATACTGAAATGCCTCTTGTGTTATAAGCTGCATACAGAAATCCAAATTTTGTAATGTGGTATGCAAATGTCTCTTGAAGTAGACAAATAAGTTGCAAAAAATGTTTTAGACTCCTGTACACAAAACCATAAAGAAAATTACTTTCACTGCAAATATTTAAGGTGTGATGAACTCTGAAAATATCTGGCCTACAACTGTGTAGTGAGGTGCTAGACATTGTCTTCTGCATTCTGCAGGCTTAGTGCTCTGGCACTAAGTGTTTGTGGCACTTGTTTTTCCAGTTGTCTTGAATTTTTGTTTGATCCCCGATTTTTGGAGGAAGTCCTGTGTTAATTTCCTTCAATTCTGCTGTAATTTGTAGCAAGATGTTCTTAATGGTGGAAATGTATTATAACATCGAATGAATGTGTTATTTACTCGGTTCAAATAGTCGAATTTTGTACAGCTGTCAGGCAGTTATCTGAAATACTCACTTGTTATGCACAAATGACTTTACTATTCCCTTCCTCCAAGGAGAGTAATGGTCCCACAGACTGCTATGCTGCTATCTCCCAAGTAGATCGACTGCAATCAGAGCCAGAAAGTATTCGTAAGTGGAGAGAGGAGCAAAAGGAGCGCCTGGAGCAACTTGGTAAGCACAGTATTTATTGAGTAACTTCATGTCAGCTTCTCTCAGGCTGAGTGTTGGGGTTGTTCCACCTGGAGAAGAAAAGGTTTTGGGGAGACCTTAGAGCAGCCTTCCAGTACCTAAAGGGAACCTACAGAAGAATCTGGAGGGAATTTTTACAAGGGTGTGTAGTTTACAAGGGGTAATGGCTTTAAACAGAAAGAGGGTAGGTTTGGATTAGCCATTAGGAAAAAATTCTTTATGGTGAGGGTGGTGAGGCACTGGCACAGGTTGCCCAGAGAAGCTGTGGATGCTCCATCCCAGGTTGGATGGGGCTTTGAGCAGTCTGTTTTAGTGAAAGGTGTCCCTGCCCATGGCAGAAGAAGTGGAAGTAGATGATCCTTAAGGCCTCTTCCAACTCAAGCCATTCTGATTCTTAAGCACTAGAATCCTGAACCGTGACACTGCCTCTTGAGAGTCTTAACATGCTTCCTGAGTTTGAGAAGCGAATCTGGATAACTCTTGTAGTAAGTAGACTTAATACTGGTGTGGGAGTCAGCAAGCATCTCTCTGAACCTTTACTTACAGATGAGCTGACAGAAAAGGAACAGCTTTTGTAAGTTAAAAAGATGATAATAAATAGTGCAGGCATTAGTACTGTATTTCAAAGGATAAAGATTACTCATTTTGTAATTGCAGAGGCCATCTGTTGTCACATGGATCTTAATCCAAATACAGCTACCAAATGCAGTGGTATCTACCCATGGACAGCGTCTAAGAGACTGCAAACTGGTGTGCTTCCCACTTACGTGGTGGAGGAGCCTTTGCTTGAAAGTGTTAGGATAGAACCTTCTGTAGAATGTAATTCTGGATAGACCTGACCCTTTTACTCCTTTTGGGCTAGTTACAGCAGATGAGGTTATCCTGAACTGTAGGCTGTGTAAAAGTATGTGAAGTACCAGGTTCCTTCACATTGTCTAAGCATAGAGGCTTTGCTAAACTTTGTTCCAGCAGTGGCATAGCAAGGCGGCTGTTTCTGGTTTGAGCAGTTTTCAGACCAACAGACTTACTGAATCTGAACTACTCTGCAAAATGCCTATCCTGAACTGAAGTGGACTGTCCCAGTTATGCAGCACAGGAATTCTGTTTAGCTAATCCTTTGAATGTTTGTAGTATTTAGAGTTCCCATAGTCTAAATCAGGAAATTGCCTAATGCTTATCTGAGTTGGTGAAGTAACTGTCTGTACGAGAGTGCACCTTGAGCCATCAGTTGAAATGTTTGCAAGATGCATTTGGATACAAACATGACTGACAAAGCAATTTTTAAATCTTCAGATGCAAACTCAAGAAAGCAGGAAGCAGAATGGAAAGAGAAAGCAATAAAAGAGTTGGAAGAGTGGTATGCAAGGCAAGATGAAAAGCTCGAGAAAACAAAAGCCAGTAACAGGTAAAGTTTCTCCAGCCATCAGAAGAGTTATGGTTCTGGGTCTGAAAATAACTGGGGAGGGAGGTTAGAATACTTTTATGTCCTAAGGCAGTAGTCTTTCAGATTATTAAACACTCCTACTACCTATCTTTTTAAGTTTTCTTAAATAATCTAGATTAAATGTTCAGGAGGCATTAAGATGATGATCAGGAATTACTGAAGATTCATTAGGACATGAAGCTTGAAAGCCAGAAAATTTTTTACTCTACCCACTTATTGGCATGCTCCCAGCTGCACAGTCTTTCAGTGACTACAGTTACCTACTCTGAGACTAGCATTCTTACTTGCTTACTTTAGAACATATGGAAGTGGCATTCTAGTTAATCTTTGCTGCAGGTTATTTCATTAAATATCGTAAAACCTTTTGCTGCTCTTTCTGGAAGTGGTTCAGAAGTAACATGACTCAGTTCTACTAGTGAAAAACTAAATACTGACTCTGTCTGTGGTGGTTTGAATTGTCTAATTATGGGTCCTGTGGCAGAAAGTGATGACTTTGTTGCTGAATAGTAAGCTCTTACACTTTCTTAGAAGTTCCCTGTGGAATTTTGACGTCAAGCTACATGAAGGTAAATGTGATAGAACTGACTTAATGCCTCTTAAATCTCCACTTCATTCTGTTCAGGTAATCATCAAGACTGCTTTATATTTTGGGAACTCACGGGCTTCGAGATGAGCTGCTGTTTTGTTCATTTTGTTGTTGTTTTTTTGTTCATTTGTTTTTTTTTTGAAACACCACTTTTCCTATCAAAATGGCCATCAGGTTTGTCTTTATTAAGTAAAGTCCTAGGTAGACTAGTCTTCTTTCTAAACGAAGAAAGGAGGCCTGCACTGCCTACAGAATTATGGATTTGCCACTTCCATTCACTGAGGAATTCACTGTCTTTTGGCTGGGCCAAGAAAGGGAAACAGGATTAGTGCTGTTCTAGTTGGTGGCCAGAGCTTGTGATACCCTTATAGCTTTATTATGGCCAGTGTTTGAGTGCAGGATATGGAGTCTGGAGCAGGGCTCATTAAACAGGTGTTGCACAGAAGTGTTTGGCATTCTCATCACCCTGGTGAGATCTCTTGCCTGATGGTAGTTTCTATCCTCTGGGAGTGGTCTAATGCTAACACTGGGGCTCTAGTCCTCAACTAGCTGGTCCAGACTTCTAGCATATAGGAGAGTTTCTGTGTTGCGCCTCTGACCAATGGCTTAATAGATACATTCCATGTGGTAACTGCTTTCCTGTTACAGTAAGTCTAGGTGACGCAAGGTTAATTGTGCTTGTTAAAACTGCCTCCAGCTGTGTTCCGTACTTCTCATCCTTATCTCTTTTCTCCTGCCTGCTTGCCTGCCTGTTGGACTACTTGCTACCTAGGGTGGCAGATGAAGCTTTCTACAAACAACCCTTCGCTGACGTGATTGGTTATGTGTATGTTGCTTAACTACTAATTCTGTTTGCTAGTCAACACAATAATAAGCAGGATCAGAAATAGTGCTGAATGTCTGAAGGTGCCCTCTGAATATTTACTTTTTGGACCAGTTCTGGTCTGCAGTATTAAGTGCGGTTCTCTTGTATGCTCTGTGCAAAGCCTAGCACTTTCAGATCAAGTCATGTAGTGTACATACCACTGGAATTTCGGTAATGACTTCAGTAGTCTTTAGACCTAAGGGTTCACAGTTGTTTCCAGGCCAGCGAACATTGCTTAGCAAGATGCTTTGTGGGGGTGTGGGTTAGTGCCTGCAGTTTCACATGGGTGCTGTATTTAGTCCTTCCACAGAGGAGTGTTTAGCTCTCTAATAGGCAGTGACCACCTGCTTTTCCTATGTATCAGAAAAATACTCAAGCAATGCTTGCACATAAATGTTCACAGGCCAAGGCAGGTAGAAAGGAATTGCCTGACAAAAATCAGGGTAGAAAATGTGCGTGCATATAGAAATAGGAGGCTGTTAGAGAACAGATGGAAAGTACAAGAAGGTGGTATTGGGAAATCAGCGTAAGCTGCTGGAAGACATTTAGGAGCAGTGAAGATGTTTTGCCAGCGTAATAGGTCAGAGCTGTGACTTTCATGCCCCAGTGAATATGCTAGTTTCTGAGGGGTAGAAGGATTGCAATGTTCATTGGCTTGTTAATGTATTTTAATTTCTTCCCTTAATTTGTAGACTTGAATTGAAAGATGGACATGTCACAGATTCTAAGGTGACACCTTTAGAAGGTGTACTGGTGAGCCGTGTTGTGGCTTTGAGTGCATTAATATTGAAGGTTTGGTGGGAAATTCACAGCTAACTGTAGGTGGATGTAAACCAAGACTTGTGAAATGATGGATTTACAGGTGGTGTTTAACTTTTCTGAAATCTCCTGGAGTTGGTTTTGTTAGATTTTTTTCAATAAAACCCTTATTTTCATATGTCCAATGCAAATGTGCAGTGTAAGTGCTGCATAGTAAAACTGGCTGCCTGTTTCCTGAACGTAGGCTAAGCTACTAGTGCATGTTCAGCCAGCTAATCATCTGCATTAAACTCATTCTCATTTTCTATATCTGACTTAAACTTTCTCTCCTTGTTTCTTTTCTTCTCTTCACCTTTAAGCACAAACATAAATCATCCTTGCTACAGCCTAGAACAGTTAAGTAAAAAAATCTTCACTGCCCCTTAAAAGTGTCATGTCACATAAAGTAGCAGTGTTGTAGTGATCCTTGTCTTCAGTGGTGTCTGTAACCTTATCATCCCTGTGAATAGTGCTGAACCCTCATGGGAGAGTCATTTTCACTGCTTTCTCTGTACTGCTTGTTGGAGTAGATGGATTTGGTTTGATCTCTTGATGCTTACTGCTTCTGCACTCAGGCCCCAGGTGCCAGGGCCCCACAGTTCATGTAAACTAGATGCTGGAGTGTTATCCCTGCATTGAAGCAATGCTATTGGCAGCATAGAAAAGCCAAAATAATACAGCTGGGAAGCCACTGGCACTATCCAGTACATAATGTACAAAGCCTCCTTAGAGTATCCTTAGGGTGAGAGCAGGGGAAATATGTTTATTTGTGAGGTGACCTCAAACAAGTCATCTCCTCTGCCAAGATATGCTGTAGTCTACTGCACTCACAAGCGTGGGATTCGTGACTTAAATTCCTTATGATTCATGCTGCTGCACTACAGCATTGGGAATCATCAGCAGATAGTTTTGTGATGGCCTGTAGGCCTTGGGGCTGATTTAAATCCTCAAATGGAATCTGTTTAAGACATGCTTGCAGGCAGTTGCAAATTTCCAGTTGGCAAATGTCCAGTATAAGCCATCAAGTGGCAGAGGCTTAACTAGTTAAGACCTGGGCATTTCTCCATAAATAAAATGCCTACATAGAAGTACCTTACTTCCTGGAAGCGTGTGTGGCGACTCCTTAGGCAAAGACTCAGTAACTATTCTTAAAACCAAACACCTGTATTCCAACATTTTACACAATCCTCTGCAATCCTCTGCACTGCTTGTGCATAGCATACTACTGCAATCTACTTTCATCTCCAGGACTGGGGCAGTGGGAGCTTACGTGGCCATAATGTCCACAAGCAGCTGTCAGGTCACATTTCTTACGAAACATGCTGAAAGAAATTGCATCCTGTAAGAGGGAAGGAGTGCCTTATATGCTGGGCATTAACACAAGGTGCATTGTGTTGCTTTTAGGGCAGCTGAAGAAGCCTTTGTGAATGATGCAGAAGAAGTTTTTCCGGGCACTGAGTGGGAACGTGTGGCTCAGCTCTGTGACTTTAATCCCAAGTCTAGTAAGCAGGCAAAAGATGTGTCCCGCATGCGTTCAGTCCTCATCTCGCTCAAGCAGGCTCCGCTGGTTCGCTGAAGCAAAGCTCAATGGAAACACTACAGATGCAATATCTTAACCTTACTCAGAGAAGCTATGTTTGCAGTAATTTGATTAATTGTTTCAATGTGTTTTTTTGGACCACATCATGATGTATCTAGAGCTGATCATTGTTTGATTGCATGTTCTTCCTGATGTTTCCTTTCTGTGTCTGAAATGGGAGAACCTCCAAAACTGTAGTCTCTGTGCTGTTGTGCACTGAGGTGTCACTTCCCACATTACTGATATTAAAGATCTGTTAAACAGCAAAATGTGTTGGCTTTGGATGAATTAAGAAGGTCTCCTGCTTCCTTTTGACAGATGGTGTTTGAATTAAGTGAGTAAACATTTCTCTTAATTGCAAGTGATTTCACCTTGCTGGTGATTGTCCAGCCAACAGTGCTTCTGGTCTCTGCAAGGCTGTCCTGTTTGTTTCTTTAAGCTTTCTTAAAGCTCTTGAGAGCTTTAGTTTAAAAACTTCTCCCCTATCCAATTTATCACACTAGACAGCAGCTCAAGAAAACTGAAACAGCAGGCTTGTTAAGGGGCTTATCTTGCTTCCAGTGGGACTGAGGACACTGCCTTCTGCAGGTAAGCACTTCTGTATAGTTTTCTCCTGTCACTGTGGCTGCCTGTCTCAGGCTGCCTGTCTCAGGCTCAACACACGGGAGAGGGCACTGAGTAGTTAGGACCTTTGACATTCTACTGCTTACTCTGTACTGCTAGGTATTCAATGTTGTCTTCATATGCAAAGATCTGTGGTGTAGATGCTGTTTGGATGTTTTTGAATTGTGCCCTGGTCCTCACTGACCTTTGCAGACACTTCCTCCCACTAGGTGGTGAACTGGAGAGTTGGAAAGCAAGAGGTGGTGAGACTTGCTCTTACTGCTGCTTATCTCTAGGTTGGAGCTGTCTGCCAAGGTGATTGAATCTAAAACAGATTCTAGAAAATCTGTTTTGCTTACTTGACTCACCCAGCATTCACAGGAGCAGTATTCTAGCCTTGCTCTGTTAAACCTTACCTTAGCTTTAGCTTAGTCTGTCTTCTAAAACTAATCTGTTCAATCTCCTACATTATTTCACCATGTTTATCAAAGACACAGCATCTTAACTAGTGTGTAGCGTAATTGCTTTATTATCTTTTATGTGCAAGCTGGAAGGTTAGTCCAGGCAGTTTGAAAAGGGATGCAGACTAAAGTGCACTAAGGCTCAGGATGTTCCTGCACAGCAGGTGTGTCCCTTTGGTGGGTAAGGTAGTGAATAAATGGTTTCCAGCTGGGCTGCAGTAGTTAAGCTGTACCTTACTGTTGTCTGTAGTGACTGGAGCTACTCTCATGTTTGCAAGGGTATTCGCACACTACTGATGGGCGGTGATGAGAATGACAGTAGGTCTGAAAGCTTGATTCCATGGAAGATTAAGGCAAGAAAACACCTGAACCTCACAAGGGTGTGGCAGGTGAGTCCAACAGGGCTGAAGCACAGAGCAAGTCCACAGAATAGTGATACTCATTGCCAGCCTTGGCTAGTTATGCATTCACCTTGACTGAAAATTTCCTTTTTGCTGCACACTCAAAAGCTCTGAAAACAAAGGCTTTTAAAATGAACTGATAATTTAATAAAGAAAAGTCCACTACATTAAATATACAGTCTTTAAAGTGTTAATATGATTTTAGGAAAATTTGAAAAATTAACAGGTTAGAGGGGTCCTGTACACTGAATTATGGTATTTATTGATCACCACATTTTCCTATCTTACAGAATGTTTTATCTGGCTATGGATGTGGTCTAGAGCTGCAATCCAAGAAAATGGGCAAAGACTCAAATTCAAGACCAAAGCAATGTAACAGAAGTTAAAGCTCTTTTTTCTGTATGCTGGGTTTGCAGAGTCTCAGAATGTGTTTGCTGTTTTTTTACATATTTCATCTCGCTGGAACACTTAAAATGCAGCTCTGTGGGTTTTGATTACCTCTACTAACTCTGGTGCAGAGATTTTGCAGGTTACCTCTTCTGCCCTAATTTTACATTCAACTATGCTAGCTCACTGTCTCCTTTATCAGTGCTACCACAGAACCATACACTGGCTGTGGTTGAAGGGACCTCTAGAGGTCATGTGGTTTAATCCCTGTGCTCAAGCAGAACCACCTAGAGCCTGTCGCCCACAACCATGTCCAGACAGCTTCTGCAGATCTCCAAGAAGCTAAAATTTCCACCACCTCTTTGGGCAACCTGTGCCAGTGCTTGGATACCTGTACAGTAAAGAAGTATTTCCTGATGTTCAGATGGAGCCTCCTGTCTCGGTTTGTGCCCAGCATCTCCTGTCATGGCACCAATGAAAAGAGCCTGGCTCCATCTTCTTTGCACTTTTGCTTCAGGTATTTATATACATTGATAAGATTTCCCCGAGCCTTCTTGTTTCCAGGTTGAACAGTCCCAGCTGTCAGCCATTCCTCACATGAGAAATGCTGTAGTTGCTTTATAATCTCTGTGGCTCTTTGTTGAACTCTCTCTGGTGTGCTTATGTCTCTTGTGTACTGGGGAGCTCAGAACCAAATGCAGCACTCCTAGAGTCAGGACATTTTCTGTGTCTGAGAATTATTTAGATACTTAGACCTTGTGACAGAGCAAAAGAATACTCAGGTTTGTTTGGGCAAATCAGTGTCCTTGTCTGTGTTTCTAAACATTGACTTGTTTTCTTCAGAGGTCAGCATCTGTCACTTTGTGACAGCATCTGTGACTTCATGTGACAGTGTTGTGCTACCTCTGGCCTAGCTGTGCATGCTCAATCCTGTTTACTGGCTTTAACTTCCCACTGTTGCTGCTTATCTCCATAGCATTAGTCAGTGGAATCTGGAAAAAAATCTGGACGCTTCCTGTCCTTCAAATATAATCCCAGCTGCATGTGCGCAAAGATCTCATGCAGTACTGAGAGAGAAGCTGTGGGCTCTTGCTGAATACATCCTGGTATAGAACTTGCTTTGTTTAGTTTCTGATCAGGTGGCAGCCAGCAGCCAGGCAGTCTGAAATTACAATGAGCATTTGTAAAGAAGGGGGATGGAGAGGTCATGGGTTTGTTGGAAAGCAGGGAGGCTGAAAACAACTGCACTGTGCATTCATCCTCTTAGCCTGTGGAACATGGGTAAGTTTTAAGCAGCCGTAAACCAACATGGTTTATGTTTCTGGCTGATGTTTTCTTTTTCTGAGCAACCAGTTAAGAGGGAAACATACAGATCACTGGCTTCTATTTCAGAATGGACAACATAGGTGTTCATAGTCTTTGCTAAGAGGATTCCTCCAGTAGTACTTCTCATGCAGGCAAGCATGTTCCTGTGCAGAACCTTGTGCTGTGGCACTAGTTCTAATCCAAATATAATTTTCTGGAATGGTCTAAGGGGGGTGTACAACCCAGGTGTTTTATACTTACTAATGCCTGTGATGTCTCCATGGCATTTGAAAAGGAGATGGTGATCAGATTTCACTGAATCTGAGTACAAATTCTGTCTGCACTTTACTCCGTGTTGTTTTTGTAATACAAAATTGCCATTTGTCTCCACTGATAATTTGGGCAAGTTTTTGACAATTTTGTTACAATTACATGGAGGAAGGACAGTGCTTCAAGACTATCAGAAAACTAATGAATTTGTTATTTCCAGGTGTCTGCATGGCAGATCAAAGATCCAGAATACTGAATAACTAAACTTGCTGGTCAGGAGACTGAAAAGAAATTCTAAACCTTGATTCAGTATGCATTAGCTGTGTCGTTTGCAAAGCATCAGCAATGATCTGTAAAAAGATAGCTATCAAAACTCAGCTGGTCTCCTCACGATCCCAAGTCCTGGCTTTTGGGTTTCTGTGGTAACACAGAACTGTTGTGTTTCCACCAGTCTTTTTTCACCAGCTGCAGGAAGCAACGAGGTATAGGAACTTGTAGTGGTCTCATATTGATTGGTTACATGAATTAAAAGTTACAGAACTAAGAACTCCAGTTTAGTTCACTTTCCAACCTTTTGGCACTCTACTGCTGCCACTTGCTTATGTAATGCTGCTTATAAACATCCAAGTTCATGAGGGGACTTGTCTTGCCCAAGCTGTTGATGTCATACGCAGTTCTGCTTGGAAGGCTGGAGGGTGGCATTCCTGCCAAGCTTTCTGCAGTTAGCATACCACATGCACTTACTACAGGCACTGGAAAACCAACCAATACGCAACAGGCAATACGAGCAGGTGCTGCCAGTGCAGGTAATGCGAATGCCCTGCTGCTTTAGGCTCTGAAATACTGGTAAATACTGGGGAAAGGGATTTAGCTTCTGCAAGTTTTTCCCATTATTGGATATAAAGGCTGGTCTGCCCTCACTGGAGTCCATGATCTTCATGGTATGGGCTACTCTGAAGGACATCAAGTAAGCACATTACTGCAGATATTTGCTCCTTCCTTACTGCTGATGTTTGCTCCTTCTGGGACTGAATACAACTGGGGGCTAATGTCCATAAAATCTCTGGTCCACATTAAAGTACCTGAAGTTCAAGGGACGCTTCTGAACAGGAAAAGGAGAGACAAACAAAATCACTATTACGGTATTAAATATGATTTTTTATTCTTTCTGATTTTATAAACCACTTATACATATGCTGCAGGTTCTTGGCCAGTTGACAGAAAAAAAGCATTTTCAAAAGCATTTGAGGCATCGTTTTCTTAACATGACTAGACATTAAAGGTATAAAACTTTTTAACTCTGTTTTAGTCTGTCCTGTTTTTTCTGTGCCTGCACTCTCCCTTCAGCTGCCAGGGAGAACATTTGGAGTCTGAGATACCAGAAATATAGAGCTTCAGAGGGTCTGGAAAGCAAAAGCCTGGTCCCACTTTTAGCCAGGCATTCCAGCCAGGCATTCCTTGTGATGCTAGAGGATGGAAAGATCAAATGATAAGCCTCCTCACTGTAAGAACTGCAATACTCTTAATCTGAGCTAGTAACACCATAGAGAAATGCCAGTTTTCTCTTTGACCTGCTCATAGAGCTAATGCTCTGGTACTGAAGGTAATGGGAATCATCAAGTAAACCAATACATGCAGGAAAAGGAACTAAAACTCCTTCATTACATAAAGCCTAGTACAACTTGGCAAACAGTAAAGAACCAGTTGTTTGCCAAGTCTGAGAAACTATGGTATACACGCTGCATGATTATTCCTGGAGATATCAGGAGGGAGATCTGGTGGTGGTCCTGAAATCAGCTCTGAAGATCTGAGTTATCAGTAAGCATTCCTTGTGGAAGAGATGGTGAAGTAAAGACAATCCATATATCCCAGAATTAGTGAGTGTACTAAGAGCTATTCAGTCCAAATTCATTGTCTAGCAGAGGGCAGTGGTTGCAGAAGATTGTTTCATTTTGATTGGAGAAGTTGTTCAAGTGTGGAAATAGCCCTTCCATTCCCCTGTACTAACACATCAGTGGACTTCTGAGAATATCAGTGGTTGAGTTAGATGTCAAAACAGGTCATTAAATTCAGGACAGGATAGTCTTGTGACTGTTCCTTCAGAGCTATCTATCTGGATTAGCAGATAGATGGGTTGTTTTTTCAATTTCTCTAGCATCTTGAAAGCATGCTAAAAAAGCAGCTGGATAGAGAGCACTGTATATCAAGGACTTATTAAAGAAAAATAAACCACAGCTTACTCAGGCAAGCCTTCAGTGGTATCTGACATACTTTTCTCCTAGGCATCTGAATGCCCTGAAGGTGAGGGTAAGGGTTAGATTTGACTTTCCATCCTCAAAGCTGATGGTGAAAGCAAGACAAGAACAGTGCACACCTGCAGCCACCTGAATGGCTGAGGGGATGTAACGTGTCACTCTGCAGTGAAAGGTAGATTCTTTATGATCAGATATGCCATGTGGCTGAATTTCAGCTAACTGGCTACCAAAGAATAAGCAGTCCCTCCTCCCCTAAAGTAGTAGATGAAGTCTCTTGTGCAATCCCCCAAGATTAAAATTCAAACAATTTACTATTGGCCATAGCCAGAAGACAAATATGCTCACTGCTATGCTTATCAGTTTGTCTGGATTCCTCTGCAGGCTGTAAGCTCACTAAACTGTAGTTTTTTTTCCTCCATATGCAAAGCCTCTAAAATGGGACTCTACCAAGTCCTTCATGAAAAGGAATTTATAGGTGTAGCCTTTTTATATTTTAGAGGCCCTTGTTCCCACCCACTGAAATTACTACCGGCTACTGGTGATTACATCATATTTACTTTGTGGGTGGAATCCTGGAAACTGAAAAGCTGGTAAACTTCTCATTTCACATAGGTGGGAAATGAGATATAGATCCCCAAGTGTTGGTTATAATTTTACACGGCATACACATTATCCCCATACAGCAAGAGATGCTCATAAATAGTTCAGCCACACTCAAAAGTAATGTATAGGCTTACCAACACAGGTGCTTAAAAAACCAGAATTGCACATTACTTCCAATGAAGTCAGCTGAGATTTAGGAAAAATACAAAAAGATAATACCTCAATTAGGAAATGCTGAAGTAGTCACTGTCTACTTGGAACACTACTCTTGATTCATTAGCTGCTCTCATCAAAGAAAAATGTGGGGCAACATATTCCCTCCACCCATCAGGAATTTGAATAGTCCAATTCTGTAATTCTTCTAGTATATTCTACGTGTAGTATAATCCAGTACCAGGCTAGCAGCTCCAAGAAGAGCAGGATCTGCTAGATTTGAGACCACCACATCCACTGTTTTAACAGAGGACAGTGCCTGTCGATTTATCACATCTTTGACAGCATTAACATAGTGGTTAGCTAGAACTCCAGAGAGGATCACGAGAGACGGGTTCACAGTGTGTAGAATGTTCACAACGCCAAGGCCCAATGCAGTCCCAGCTGAAAAGATGAAGTAAAAAGAAACTGAGTAGAATACTCAAAGCAGTTCTGGCATCAGTAGTTGAAACAGTTCTGTTAGCAGCACGTAACACTGGAAAGTCAGTAAAGTGTTTTGTTCCACAGAGTTTTATGTTATCAGGTGATACGTGTCTGCTATTCATTTTTCTTTTGAAAGTAAAAAAAAAATAAGGCAAAATTGTTTTGCACAATAATGTGTTATTCAATATTATGGAGGTGAAAGGACAAAACAACGCATTCAGCATGCTTGTAAGCAAAGAGAAGATAGGAAAGCATCACTCTACCATGCTGGTGTTAGCTACTATGTATGAGGGAGGACTGTGATTAAAACCAGTAAACCAGTGAAATATCCCATGCAAGATAACACATGAACAGCATTTGCTACCTCAGACTAGCCATTCACTTGCCTACAATGAAATGTCCCCAAATTTTTCAATACGAGAATATTGAAACTTTACTTTTTCTTTTAAATTGATCTTTGTTTTTTACTGGAACCAGTATTTTAACGCATTCTCCAAAATTTATATTTAAAATCTCATTACCATTAGTAATTTCTATATTGAGAGTGCCTCAATGTGTACAGGCTATTTGTAGGACAGTGTGTGTACAGTGCACTACCATTTCTGTATCCCCTAAAATACAATCATGGAAGTGTTTCACCCTCTGAGCTATGTTCTCACCTGTTCTCAGAATGCTCTCTGCTTTTGTATTCCCAAGTTTAGCAGCTTGAATAAGGTGCGCAGCACTAACAATCTCCTCCTCCTTCATTGACATTCCTTCTACTAAAAGCAGATCATCTGAAAAGGAGAGAAAGCCAAGAGCAAAACATGATAATGTGGCAAGTCAGAGGGTGAAAAAATAGGCAATTAAAATATTTTCATCTTTTTTACTTGTATACTGAATCCTGTACAATCCTGAGTTTAGCCAAAGTAATGATACCCACATTATTCAGGGAACTACTTGCAGAAGCAGGGAATCAAACTCAAATAGTTAGAATGTGGTAATTCACTAGTCTTGTCGGTCCCAAAAATAAATAAAATATAAATATTCTCAGACTTATTTAAGACTGAGAAGCTTTTGGTGAAAGACAATCACTGTGAAACCAAACATCACAGAATGCCTGTCAGATTACAGCAAGCTTGAAGAGACAAGCTCTACTGTGTGCTTCTGGTAATCCTGAGACCAGTGGTCCCAAATGTTCCTTGCCACTGAAAAAGATCTGTAAGATGCAGGCCGCCTGTACACCTATTCTTGTCTCCTCCTAGAAAAATATCTATTTTTTCTTAATGGCTTCTTTGGAAATTCCTTCCTATAGTGCAACTTAGTAACTGTGTTTTCAAACTCAGGGTAAATAGATACCATCATGCAATTTCTTAGCTTCTCTCTGTAAGGCTATTCCCGAGGCATATGCTTCTATACATCCTTGGCTGCCACACAGGCACTCTGGTCCATCTAAGGATACAACAATGTGCCCCAGCTCAGCAGCACAGAAAGAACTGCCATGGATCAATTCGTGTTGATGGACGATTCCACCTCCGATTCCTGCAAAGATATTAGGACTTACATAGTTTAAAAAAAAAGGACAAACACCCCCTGCTCCCCAACAGTTTTTAAAGGCCCCAGTTCTGCAAGACACTGATATTTGCTTATTATAATAGAGACAAGATAATATAATTTTCATCAGAGATCATCTACACTAAAAACCAAGAATTACTAGTTGTTAAAGAACTTTTCTCTATTTGACACACCTAATACATAAGCTCATAGCGCCCTCCTACTCATATATGGATCAAAATAGTATATAATGCTTGTAATTTTTTTTAAAGCTTGTGGATGGTACCAAACTATGATGGATCTTTTGTGAGTCATGCTCTTTATGCAGAAAATTATCCAAGTGGCTGTCAAATTTTGCACTTCAGAGGAGAAATTCTAATGCTGTATTTAGACAGTTAAACCTGTGTGTAAAAGGGCCAAGACTCTTGAATGTGCGGGCCTCTGCTTCCCCTTCCCAAACTGGGTGTAGATTCATCACCTAGTTATTACTGCAACCATCTAAAGGACTATATACTTAACAAATGAGAAAACTTACCCCACATTTGCATTTGAGATTTAAGCATATTTTCTTATATTCAGTTGCTTATCTTACAGATACATATTCTGATCTGACTTGTATTTCTAAAGTTGAAGGAGAACTAAGCTATAAAGCTGAAAAAATGCAAAATTATTCCAGTTGACATTGCTCAAATCTTCCTTACTTGCCTGTGTAGCTGTACCAGCAGAACTTCTTTCATCAAGAAGTTTGAACTATGGAATTGGGTTTTTTTAACCTGAATAAATTAATAAGCACCCTAAGCTAAAAAAAAAAGAAAAAGAAGTGTAGCAAAAGAATTTGTGGTCTTCCAGGCATAGTGGTAATCTTTATGCCTATAGAACAGCTGAGGCTCTAAGTGACAGTGGTGGATTTTGGGTTTCATTGAACTACGACATACCCACCTGTACCAGTAATTAGTGTTACAAAATTTTCTATTCCTTTTCCATGACCAAATTTCCTCTCTGCTAGAGCAGCACAGTTTCCATCATTGTCCACCCACACTGGCAGGTGCAAAGCATCAGATATAGGAGTTCTGAGATCCACAGAGCTCCACTCCTGAATGAGTTTTGTAGAGTGAAGCACAATTCCTTCTCGAGGGTTTACGCGTCCTCCTGTGGAAATACCTAAGTCCCAGAAATATAGGAGAGAAAAATGAAAACTAAGTCTGTGTAATAGACTTTAAGTAAAAATCTGCTTTTCTTTTTCTAATGACAAGATTTTTTTTCTCCCCTGATTCTAGGCTTTGAAGCTGAATATGAAAGTAGAAATTTTTAAAGTGCTACTGGCAGCTCAACTTTTGACATGTAAAAATCACAAAATCATGGAATGGTTCGGGTTGAAGGAGACCTCTGGAGATCATCTAGTCCAACATCTCTGCTAAAGCAGGTTCACCTACAGCAAGTGGCACAGGATTCTGTCTGTGTGGGTTTTAAGTACCTCCAGAGAAGGCGACTCCACAACCTCTCCAGGCAGTGTGTTTCAGTGCTCAGTCACCCCCAAAGTAAAGAAGATAATTCATAGAATGCCATGCCTCTAATCACAATGCATCAAGTATCTTAAGACTAACTAGATGGGTAGTGGTTAATGTTAGTCAGAGAGTTAATGTTCCTGCTTCAGGCAAGATTGCAGCAAATCACTTAATAGCTGTGTTTCTTGTTAGTGCACAAAAGACGTAACAACAAAAATAAATTATTCAAACCCTGGAACACTATTAGTGTCTGGAAGTCTGCTGTAACTCGCAAGATTTAGAACGACTAAAAGTAATTACTGGACCTAGAGTAGTGATTTTTACTTAAAAGCACACTGTTTTTGTGAAAGATCAAAACTGTGTTCAGAGATTTGTCTACTGAACAGAGTAGGCCAGTAATAGGCACTATTAGCCAAACCAGTTCTCCCTAGCTGGAGAGGCTTCCAGAGTTGGTGGAGTCTCTCAGGACCACTGAAAATTAGGTCACTATTCTAGAGGTATTTAGCTCTAGACAATAAAATTTGAACATTTTCTTGTACAGAGTTTATATAATTGAGTCACATATAAAGATGGTTCCAGGGTTAACGCTGTAATGGAAAGCAGCCATAAAAGCTCTAAGACAAGCAGCTGAATTGAATATTAAAGCTGTAAGAAAGATCTGATTTGAAGGGCTAACATTTCTCCTTACAGCTCTGTGCACTTAAGCTTGTTTTCAAAGAATACATGTTCTAGTTAACTTTTCTTTGGAGTGTGTGATTCAGCTAAGTTTTCATCTGGAACAAACTACTTTTCTTCAGGAGCATTTCTCAGCTAAAATGAAGATTCTCTGTCCTTCTTAAAAATCCAGGACATATTAATCAACATCTTCATAAATAACTAAAATCTAAGGCCAAATCTCCCAGTCAACAGTAAACTGAAGAAGCCCTGTCTGATATAAACACAGTTTAACACAGAACTGTACTGCAAGTGAACTAGAAGTCAGCAAAAGGCTGCTTTTCTCTCTGTTGGCTACAAATTTAGTCCTAACATTCTAGCCTTTTTAGTCTGCCTTGGTGTATCTCACAATTCTGCTGAACAGCTGATCCTAGCCCTAAAGAAAGGCTTACAGATATCTGAGAAAACATCACTCAGCTGCAGTTGTTTCAAGAGCTGTTTTGATAAACACTGAGCATCTGATGCACAATGCCAAGACAGCAGAGAGCTTCAAAAACCAGAGAAGTACATAAATACATTTTAGATACAGTTTACTATCACTTAACAGATTATCTTAATGGTTGTTACAAACTGGAGAAACCTCAGTCTTTATAGTCAGCTTCTCATTTTCAGTCATTTAAAGAAGTTTGTTAAGAATATGTAAGAATTTAAAGTATGTGATGTCCATTTTAGAAAGGTGTTTTAGACTAATGAGTAGTGATTTGATTTCATGTTGAAAAACAGATGTAGAAATAAAGTTAGTATTTGTTAACTTACCTACTCCCAAAATTCTGCAGTTTACATTTACTGCCTCTGATGCAGCCTCTACACACATCTTTAAAATTAATGCTAGTCTGTCTTCATAGGTTTTAGGGTTGAGCTGGGTATACTTCTTAACTATTTCACCCTAGAAATTAAAAACAACAAAACATGCCCCGGAGAAATGTATACCATGATGAAACTTCTCTTCCATATAAATTACTGGTCAATTTGAAAATAGAGAGCCATAACTTATCTTTTTAAAAAAAATACAAATGCTATGCTTTAGATCTTGGCCATGCAGGCAAGATTCTTGACAGCTCTGGGGGACACGTTTGCAACATTAGGCATTACCCTCTGCTTCTGTAACTTATCTCCCATCTGAAATTAAATACACATTTTAAGGAACACATAGCTTGTGTGAGAAAGTATCACCAGAGCTACTGCAACTATTGTTAGGCATAAACTGTGACAGAACAATGCACTTAAGCTCAACACTGAAGTGTTAAAAAAAAAGAGTAACAATTGCTAAAAAGGACAGAAAAACCACAGTGCTTTACAAATAAAATCTTTCCAATCTGACTGCATGAAAGGTTTCCGTGGTGTCACAGACAATGCCATTTCACCAAAAAAAGGAGAATCAGATGGAGAGAAATGCTAGAAACTTCAAGGCAAAATTTACTATACTTCCAGAAATATCTTCTAAGCAATTACACTTCTGAGTCACTTGCAGTATCTCTAGAGTAACATACAGTGTGAAACACCAAAGAATAGTTTGGGTTGGAAGCGACCTCAAAGATCATCCAATTCCAATCCCCTACCAGGGCCACACTGCTCAGACCTCCATCCAACCTGGCCTTGAACACTTTCAGGGATAGGGCATCCATATCTTCTCTGGACAATCTGTTCCAGTGCCTCTCCACCCTCACAATAAAAAATTTCTTCCTAATATCTAATCTAAACCCACCCTCTTTCAGGCTGAAGCCATTCCCCCTTGTCCTGTCACTACATGCCCTTGTAAATACTTTGGACAGGGTGGGTGGGGAGGGGCCATGAAGATTATTTTGAACCCCAGGAGTCATACAGTGGTAATGAAAGTATTCATGATGCAAGCTTGGAATCTGTGGGTACTAAGGAACTGATCTTAATCCAGTGTTTATTTTGCAGGATTAAGCCAGGAGACTGCAGAAGGTATCCTGCCTAACAGTGTTACCTCCCTGTTAAATCCCCTGTACAATGTATCTAAGTGAACTGCATTGAATTTTTGCAACTACGCAAAGAGTGACAGTCTATAAGCAACGTGGCTGAGTCATTGCTGCCAAAGAACTTGGAAAATTCCAAACTGACAACAGTTTTGAATATTGGGTCCCACCATCTCACCATCACATGAGCAATAGAGTTAATGAATTTTGGATGCTTAGTTTCTTCTTCAGTTTTAGTTTGGAGGGGGCATCAGAGAATTTGTTTTGGAATATGAGGCTGCAGCAAATATTATCAGAAGACAAAACAGCTTCTGAAAGGAATTTTTGAACACTCTTTTTTTGGTGAAAATTAAATTACATATCATATTCTGCCACTGGCTGTTAAATGCTTCCATGTTGTGTAAATTTTATTATGGAAGTCTGATTGTTTTCACTCTGATTTGCTAGCATTTCAACTTTCATAAATGTCACTTCGAGCTCAGGAAAGTGGGCAGAATTTTTTTAAATTAATTTTTTCCAGGCTGTGTTGACTCATAGGAAAAAATGTCATGTCGATTCTACTTCTAAAAATATTATGCTTTTAAAAGCTGTCTTTAAGACCTTGAAGATCTGTCAGACATCTGCTTTTAAATGAATGCAAAAATTCTGGACTGTATCAGGCCACTTTACATAACCCTTCATGCTTCTGCAGGCACCTTACTTTACCTTCTGGGTAACCATTATTGAACTGATCTCGTTATCTGCAAATATGCAGTGTAACTGTAGGAGTAATTGTCCAATACTGTTGAGAATAAAAGCCAAAGACTTCTCATCATGAGTTTTATTCACATTTTAAAATGCTACAGAGTTCAGTAAATTGATTTGCTAGATGCTGGTTGCTGCTCAGAATGGTCCTGTGTGTCCATTACACAGCAGTGCAAGGCAGTGGGGAAGCAAAAAGTCTACTCTTGGAGCCTTCCATGTTTTGTTTGACATGTAAGAATTTACAGGTTGAACTGAGTCACCTTTCAAGGAGAACCAACAGATCTGAAACTTGTTCTATTCTTCAAAGACTGTAGTCAACCCAAAGAGAGTAAGCTATAACCTTGCACTAGCAAATGGGCATTGCTAGTTTAACATCAGTCTTACAAGAGCAAACCAGTAAGCAAGTTGTATCATGACTGTACGAGATGCAGCAAAAAAGGGGAGAAATCTTCTTTATCCCTCAACAAAAGTCAATAGACTGCTTTGTTTTTGAGCTCTTTTGCATCACAAGCTCATATCCACAAAGCCCAGTGGAGCTGGCAGAATATCTAGAAGCACAACAGAATATTTACCTTCATACTGACAATTGCTACTCGGAGATTTGTTCCACCTAGATCCACAGCCAGAGCACTCTGTGTCTCTAGAATATGGTCAATATCTTGAGAGATATTATCTTTGACAGGAGGAAAACAGAATTTCTTTTGCAATGGTTCTTTGAGGTCAATAGATTTAAGGAACTTCAAAATCCTTGGAACAGCATTACCATCTCCATATATTTTTGAGCTGTAATACAAAAAAGAATTCATGTAATTGGAAATAACACTGCAATCTATAAAGTTCTTCATATGACGGAAGAGTGTAACAGTGTCATTACAGTGTTACAATCTCTATGGCTACTCTGCCAGTACTGCAGCTCACACTATGGAAGTCTGTCATGAGGTATGGTACATAGTGACAAGTACTTTAAAGAACACACACAGATCTTCCAAGTCTGGCTAGCTCCATTTTGGAATACGAAACTGGAATGTAGAAAACTGGAAATTAATGATGCCAAAATCCCCATAAGATAAAGTTTAATGAAGGGACCCACACCATAAAGCAGAAATAAAAATATGGACAGCTTATGTATGTGCTACAAATCCAAGTAAAATGTACTTGTCACACAATTGCCAACTATGTAATAATAAACTGTACATTCATGTCAGTTTTCAACATGTCTGTTTCTAAAATATCATACATGGCATCAGATACTTCGTATTAAAGAATTCAGTTTTATTGCTCTATTTAGATTCTTAAGAAATATTCTTTTTATCCTCCTTAGTTGAACACATATTATCTATTGAAGTTTATAAGAACTTACATGTTAGAGAAATGAGGGTCAATACGCATCAGGGGCAAGGAATAAAGAAAAGCATCTTGCCAGAATTCTGCAGCTTCCCTGGAAGCTTGCACTCAGGATTCTGTATGTATCACAAGGTCAAATCAGCTATCAAGCATTGTGTCACAGAAGCACAGAATAGCTTGAGTAGGAAGTGACCACTGGACAGGAACTCATCCAGGTGGGATTTTAATGTGTCCAGGGAGGGAGACTCCACAACATACATGGGCACTCTGTGCCTGTGGTCTGCCACCCTCAGTGTAAAGCTCTGCTTCACGTTGAGGTGGAACTTGTGTTTTGGTTTATGGCCATTACTCTTTGTCCTGTTGCTGGGCACCACTGAGAAGAGTCTGGCACAATCATCTGGGCACCCACCTTGGAGATATTTGTATGTATTGAAGAGATCCCCTCTCAGTTGTGTCTTGTCTTGTCTAGACAAGGCCAGCTTCCACATTCTCTCTCCTTATAAGAGAGATGCTCCAGACCCCAAATAACAGAATCACAGAATAAACTAGGCTGGAAAAGACCTTTGACATGATAGAGTTCAACCTGTGACCTAATGTGATCAGCTAAACCATGGCACTGAGTGCCTCATCAAGTCTTTTTTTAAACACCTCCAGGGACAGCGACTCAACCACCTGCCGGGCAGTCCATTCCAATGCCAAACCACTCTTTCTGTGAAGAATTTTTGCTAATAGATAGCCTAAACTCCCCCTGGTGCAGCTTGAGACTGTGTCCTTTCATCCTGTCACTGGGATGAAGAGGCAAACTCCCTCCTGATTACAAGCACCTTTCATGAAGTTGTAGAGAGTGAGAAGGTCTCCCCTGAGCCTCCTTTTTTCCAGGCTAAACAACCCCTGCTCCCTCAGACACTCCTCACAAGGCTTGTGTCCCAGACCATTCATCAGCCTTGCTGCCCTTCTTTGCATGAATTCAAGCATCTCAAAATCCTTCCTAAACTGGGATGCTCAGAACTGGACACAGCACTCAAGGTGAGGCCTAACTGGTGCTGAGTACAGGGGAAGAATCGCAGCCCTGGTCTTGCTAGCCACACTGTTGCTGATACAGGCCTGGATGCCATTGGCATTGGCACACTGCTGGCCCATGTTCAATCACCTATTGACCAGCACCCCCAGGTCCCTTTCTGCCTGGGCACTGTCCAGCCACTCCGCCCTAGCCTGTGGAGCTGCAGGAGGGTGTTATGGCCCAAGTCTAGGACCCGGCATCTGGTCTTGTTAAACGTCATATTGTTGGACTTGGCCCATCTATCCAGCCTATCCAGGTCCCTGTGCAGAGCCCTCATACCCAATAGATCAACACATACTCTCAGCTTGGTGTCATCTGCAAATTTACCGATGGTGGACTCAATGCCCTCGTCCAGATCATCAATGAAGATGTTAAACAGGACTGGCCCCTGCACAGACCCCTGGGGGACACCACTGGTGACTGGCCACCACTTGGATGCAGCACCACTGAATACCCATTGAAGAAGGGAGTTACATTAGCTTTCCTTCAGTTATTAGGCATCTCTCCCACTCCGTAATTTTTCAGAGATAATGGAGACTGGCTTAGCAACATCTGCCAGCTCCCTCAGCATACTTGGGTACATACCAACAGGCCTGGTGATTTATGGGTGTTTAATCTGCCTAGCTGATCTCTAACCCAACCCTCTACAAACAAGTATTCCATTCTCCAACCTTGACCCTCTTACCTCTGGGGTCTGGGATTCCTGAGGGCTGTTCTCAGCCGTAAAGACTGAGGCAGAGAAGGCATTCAACAATTCTACTTTCTCTCTGTCTTTCATCACCAGGACACCTGTATGATTCAGCAGCAGCCACACATCTACCCTATTCTTCCCGTTGCTGCTGCTGAACTTGTAGAAGCCCTTCTTCTGGTCCTTGATAACCCCAGCCAGACTGAATTCCAAGTGGGCTTTGGCCTTCCTTCTCACATCCCTGCATATTCTGACAATGTTCCTATAGCCCTTCCATGTGGCCTGTACCTTTTTCACATCCCATAAATTTCTTTCTTCTGAGTTTTACTAGAGTCTCATCCATTTAGGTCTCCTGCCCTCTTTGCCTGATTTCTGGATCATAGGGATGCACTGGTCTTCAGGTCAGAGGAAATGATGCTTGAATACTGACCAGCTCCTTGGACACCCTCCTCATCTGGAGTCCTAACCCATCAGATTCCTCCAAATAGGTCCTTAAGAGGTCAAAGTTAGCTCTTCACAATTTTAGGGTTCTAGTTGTGCTTGCTGTTTTGCTTCCCCAATGCAGGATTCTGAGTTTTTAATGGTCACTGGAGCCCATGTTGTCCCCAACCTTCATGTCTTCAACCAGTGCCTCTTTGTTTGTTAGCCATTGACTCCTCTACCCCCTGATCTGCAGAAACTTCCTGAACTGTGTGTGCCAAGCTGTGTTGTCACTCTTAACAAATATCCGGTTGAAGTCTCCCAGGAGAACCAGGGCCTGTGACTGTGAGGCTATTTCAGTTGCCCACACAAAGCCTCATCAAGTTCCTCCTCCTCATCAGGTGGCTTCTGGTAAATACAACAGTGCCACCCATATTAGCCTGTCCCTTAGTTCTCATCCATGAACTCTCAACTTGTTCATCTGTTCCTGAGTAGAGCTTGATACATTCCAATCGCTCTCTCACACGAAGAGCAACTCCACCACCTTGCTTCTCTGACCTCTCCTCTCTAAAAAATACACAGTCATCCATGATAATATTCCAGGTATGTCTCCATAATTCCAATGAGGTCATGGCTCTGCAACCTCACACAGATTTCTAGTTCATTAGATTATCTTGTTTATACCACTTGCTGCATACATTTGTATACAGGCACTTCACAGAGGATCAAGCAACCAGGCTACTTGGGATGTGAGAATCATATACACCACAGTCATAAAAACCCTTGATGTGTTTTGCCCTATAATCCTGTCCTAGAGTGATAATGGTATTGTATTCCATATCTATCTGCACCCAAAAGTTGTTACTGCCTCTTCAAGACCCTGCAGCTGGGGACCTTGTGTGTGTGTGTATGGCAGGCAGGGGGATGACTGCAGGCATTTTTAAGATCACCCTGCCCAGGCAGTTTCCTGTCTTTTGCTGTGTGCTGTTTGCTTTGCTGGCTGTTTAATCTTTGCTATGGCAGAGGTTTTTTTCCCTTCCCTTTTTGGGTTCCCTTTTCATTTTTCCTTCCCCTTGTCTCAGAGGGACCAGTTGGTGGTTTTGAGCTGTCTTGGGGTGAAGTTCACAGGTGCCTGCCTGTTGCCACAGAGCGGGGCATGCCTGCCTCCAGGGAGAAGACTGTGGGAGCAGAGCCTCTCCCTTTTGTGGCAGCCTTGGTCTGCCATTCTAGAAACTGCATTTTGCAGTTAGAAACTGTTTGAAAGTGAACTTTGCTAGGTCTGCTGGCAGCAAAAAACCCAGCAAGGTACTGGGGTCGGACACCCCATGCCAGCGCTGATGGACTGGTCCTTCCCCACCACCCCAGCCCCAAGCCATGGTGCAGAGCACGGCAGCAGGGCCACCAGAGTCCATGGACGGCAGGAGGAAGCAGCAGCAGCAACACAGACCCCACACGAGCCAGCAGGTTTTCATCTGCCTCTAGAACTGCTCTGCAGTTCTCCTGCCTTCCCAGTGGGAGTTGTCACCATCTTGCCTCTTTGTTCCTGGGAATGTGCGGTCACCTGGTGATGCTGTTTGGTTTTTGCCTTCTTTTCTTTTATATGTTTCCTGTACTCTTTGCACATATATTTGTAGCTCTGTAGCCTATTGTATTAGTAGCTAGTTTTTCCAGTACTTTTCCATGGCCTTTCCGTAAGCAGAAAGACAAAACAAATTCCAGAACTTCAAGCCCCTTGGTTCTTCCTGGGAACCAAGGCCGAGGACAACTCTTGGAGATACATTTTTCTAAACAAAGTACAGCCAGTGCTGAGGAGGGGACTCCAGAGAAGGGGCTTGACCTGGGGGGGAATTGAATCACCACTTGTCCTCCTAATTAGTGCTTTTTATCAGTTATGCTAATTTCTTAAAACCAATAAATATGTACTCACCCCTGGAGGGGGTGGGCTTTTATGGACATCTTTCCGTAACTCCTCTTGAAAGAGTTCAAAATAAAGATCCCCTTTCATTTTACTTCCTTGCTAAAATGATCTTGAGTCTCTTTTTCAGGTTGGGGAAAAGGTGCCATCTTGGAAGAGAAGGGTGTGATGCCACCTTCCCTCTGTCCTTCAGCCTGGCCCACAGCTGCCCCTGGCAGGCACCACTCCAGGAATGGGTATTTCTGGCATTTCGGATCTCTCTTTGTTCCCGTGGGGTTGTGAGATTCAGCAGTTTGGTATCTAGCAGTAATTTACTTTTTCCCTCCCCTTCCTGCTGGCATTCTGTTTATTAATAAACTTTTATTGTTTCACTTTCATTTACTTCTGTCTTTTTTCTTATTGGTGCAAAGGGATTTGTTGGAATCAAGGGGGAGGTTACTAATTTCAGAGTGCCCACCTCTTCAAATTGTCTCAAAACAAGACACATCTTCAATCTGAGCCACAGCCAAGGTACATCTGTCTCTCCACTGGTTGCTATGACCTGCTCCCCAGAAGGAAGCAATGGCACAATCATTGCCATTTGGACTCCACCTCCCAAGTCTTTCAGTTTAAAGCCTGTCTCACCAAACTGGCCATCCTGCTGCCAAAGACTCTCTTGCCCTTTTTAACCAGGGGCATCCCATTCCCCCATAACAGGCTACTATGATAAAAACACACTGTTACAAAAGCCAAAACCTTATTGACAACACCAGCCACAGACCCAGACACTGATCTGCACGATGTGTCTACTTCTGGCTGTCCCAATTTCTCTAACTGGTAGGATACATAAGGAGGTGACTTGGGCAGTGATGTTCTTCACATGCCTCACCAGGGCATTATAGTACTCCTTGATCCTGCCCATTTTTCAGCTCTCAGTGTCATTTGTACCCACATGAAGAAGTGTCCTTCAGGCACAAAGTAGGCAGACAGTATGTTCTCCCACATGCTGCTCCTGAAGAACAAGCTCTCGCAATCACACTGATCTCAGTTAATATGAATTTTGTCCTCTTGACTTTCTGTTGGATGTTAAATGACTACTTGTATTGCAACATTACTAGTAACATTTTGATCTATAAATACTACTGCATACCAGACATTGCATTACGGTTCTGAAATGAAAAATCATTTGTAACCTCAGATCAGTGCATTAAAAGCACTCCAATCAAATATGATGAAACAACTTAGGACTAAATGCCTTTTATTCTACTGCTTTAACATCCCCTCCAATGAATTAAGATGAAGGTACTCACCATGGATATTGCTTCCCAAACTGCAGCTGCAGAGCATGAAGAATCTTATCCTGTGTATCAGCATCACGAACATGAAGAACATTTTCACCTAGACAACAAAAATTAACATAATAGGACAGATCAGATCCTCAAATTGCATTAGAGGATGAGCTGCTTTAGAAATGAAAAAAATTGTTTTTATTTCCTCTGTGAGGGAAAGGTGTCCAGCAGCTTGACATCACTCTTCATCAGTTACATGCCTCCCCTTGCTCCCACTAAAGCAACAGTGACACCTCTGATACACTGTCCTGCATTACAAAACACCAGACAGTTAAGCAAACATGTACCTGTTTCTCTTCCTGTCTGACGTGTCCCCAGGTTGATGACAGGTGTCCCAAATGCTCCCACCTCTCTGACACCACAACTGCTGTTACCAATCATACAACCAGCATGAGCAACTAGCTGAATGAACTGGTCAAATGGCACATGCTTTACCGCCCGAAAATTGGGATGGTGTTCAATGCCCTTCTTCCTCATCACACGAACCATCTCTTTGCTTCCTACAGAAAAACGAAGTAGAGTAAATGATTTAAGTTCTACTTCTAAAATCAAAGTCCAGACACACAAAGGATCTAGTAGCCAGCCATTCACTGAGTTGTCAGCTCTGAAGAGGTTTTGTTCTCTTTTTATCCTTACAGTGTACATCACACAGCTTAGCACATATGCCAAAATTTGATCCAAGAATTCACCGCAAAAGTATCTTTGTAGTTTTATGTTAATTTAAGAGGCACTAATATTGCTCCTACATGTCACGTGGTTTCTCCTCATTTTCCTTCCCACTGAAAAGCTGAAATGTCCTCCAGCAATGTGAACATGGAGCTGCAGCAGATGCACCCATGAGGCTGACACCTTCCAGCTATTTCCATCTGGCTGGAGGACCTGGGATAAAAGCACTCTTTTGAAGACAATCTGTTATGTGCAACTCTGTCATAAAGGTGTTCTACTCACCTGCATCCACATTAGGGAACAGAACAAGTGTTCTCTTGTTGAAGGAGATGAGTGCATCTAGTGTCAGCTCAAACATCTTTATGGAATGTTTAATATCTGTGGTTACAGGATGTTGTAGAGCAACTATATAATCTCTGGGTTTGACATCTTCACCTGTCCAAATGGAGGGAAAGAAAAGTTTTTTATTGGTGTAGAATAGCAAGAGGAAGGAAGGACACACTTTTGGAACTACAGATGTGAAAGCCTCAAAAGTCAAGGACGTATCTAACACACAGGGATCAATGCTAGAATAAAAATGAGGGGAGTTACAGGATAGCCTAGCTTGTTATTGCCTCTCTAAGCACGCCTCGTAACTTTAGAGACCACTACCTAAACATCAACAAACTTTAAACTTGCAAGCCTACTTCTAAAGCTTTCCAAGACTCTACCAGTATTAGGAGACTGTTTTCACACCACTGTAAATCTGGAATAACTCCTGAAGCTGCTCAGATTTTCTGTCACTTGTCGATTCTCAAGCAAAGACTTCCTTTCCGCTGCTTTAAAACAGTCAGTCATACTTGTCTTAGTACATTTGATAAACATTTATCTGCAAAACATACTGATTGAAAAAGATTCCAGCTTCCAACTACACATGGTAACTGTACAGGAGACTGCTCTGTGAAAGATAAAAAGCAAACATAAAACCCCACTGTTTACAGGAATTATTTTTAAGTCAATGAGTATGAAACACCAAAAGCCTTTGGTGCATGTTGTCCTGTTGCAATGCATTTGTCAAAAAAAGGTCCATAATACAAATTCTGTTTTTTATATTAGGCCTGAACAGCTTTGATTCTATTTAACTAAAACTCTATTACACCAAAATAACTGCTCATGTAAGACTGTTCTCCTTTTAAATTTTTCAGCTCAGAGAAATTACCCATTTAAGGAGTTATTTTTCTACTTGGCAGAAGGTCCAGAAATGTTCAGTAAAACAGATTTGTAGCTTTTCAGCTGTATGTGGCAGAATACAGAACGAAAACAAATGTAGAAAGAAATACCAGGTACTATTAAAAAAATGTATTACTTTTTTACTGATAACCTACTTACTGAGTTTGTCTAGTGTTGAAAGGCATGTGAGAAAAACATAAAAAGTGGCTTGCTTACCTAGCCACATGCTAATAATACTCATGTAGTCCTTGTTTTTGGCAGAGAGAAGCTTGTCATATGAGGGACAGCCTGCTAAAAGGATGCGGTCGTGGTCTTCACACATGGCTATCAAGTGCTGCTCTGCACTCCTGGTGCAGCACACGTGGTAGTGGGCCAGTTTGGTTATGGCATGTCTGATGGAGTCATCGATGGTCCCGCTGACTTCCCCACCTTCAATGTGAAGAATGCGAATGTTCATCAGGGCTGCAGACGTGGCCAGGGCCAAAGCATCGAATCTGTCCCCGTGAACTATCATGATGTCAGGTTTCAGGCGGTTGAGGACATCGGGTAACTTGACTAATGCAAGGCCCACGGACTCCACCATAGCTGCCTCGTCCTCCCCTCTCACGATGGTGTGCAATCTTGTATGAATATCAAAGTCATCTTGTTCAATCATACGATAGGTATTACTGAAAGGGCAGAGAAAAAGGGTGATCAGAGTAAAAACAACTGGACTTTACAGCAATATTGCTTCACAAAATAAATGCGAATTACAACAGCTACACTGGGGTTTGAAGAAAGACCTGCTTTTCATATCTTATTCATTGAGGAAAGTAGCTTTTAGGACTTTAACAGACTATTCTCACCCATGTGAAGATCCTCCCTAATATTCCAAACATCTAGTTTATCTGGACACCTTTAAGGAGGTACTGTGCTGACCATATTCTCAGAAATCAAACTCGTTGTTCACGTGTCTGCAGAGCCTTTCAGAGAATAGATGTGGCATGGTTTCCTGTCAGATAGGGTTTGTTTATTGACTTTTCTGTGGACAACTGTATAAATACAACAGATGTGATGCAAAGCTGAGGTCTGTATGTTTAAAGAAAACATACTGCAGCTAGCACGTATTATTTAGATTCTGTATTTTTTAAGGCAAATCCTTTTTGTTTTACTAAGCAAAGTGGTTCACATTTATATAGCATAAACTTCATTACATTTCCAACTCCATTCACAAATATTCTTCACAGACCTACCATTTTCCCAATTATGTACATTTATCTCAGAGACCATTTTTCTCTTTGCATCTATATTCTTTGTCTTTTGAAAGGTGGAAATCTAGGGGACAAAAGAGACTGTGCATTTCCAGTGGTTTTGTTTCTTTTGTGATCTCCCAAGCATTTCAGTAACAGACACTTCACATGATCACTGTCATCTGACTTCTGCTACTGTTGATTACCCCACTCACATCCCTAGAACATGAATGTTCTGAGGACCCACTCATTTTCTAGGATGACTCAGATTAAGGGGTGCAGTGCAAGGCCCTGAAAAAAACCCCAAGGAGTACCTGGGTATTAGAATACTTACCACAAAGCAGCTAACAGCAAAAACATTGGCCACATAAAAATCTCTACTGTTTGCTTTGTGCATTACAAATCATTCACAATATAGAGACAAGAGTTAAACACCTTGGAACTGGAAAAGCAGTGTTTCATATTACTTTGCAAAGTCTTGCAGACAGCAAAGGGTTATGTGATATAGACAAATCAGGGCCATGTTTCTCCTCTTTAGCAAATGAAATGGAATTACTTTATTTCTCCACAGACAGGGTGCAATTCAACATACTAACCGGTGAAGAAGTTCAGCTGGTTTTTTTCTTGGCTGGTTTTGTTTTGAATCAGGTTAGTTTTGTGATGTTGAATTCACCTTGCCATGTTACTGGATGGAAACAAAGTCCAGTACATAGCAAGGAACAGAGCGCTATAATGTGCAGAAAGAGAACAGTCACAGTGGAACATCCTGTCTCAGTAGTTTGAGGTAATATAACATCCTCCCACCCTAGATTATAAATTGCCGAAATCTCTCATTGGAAAGTCCAAAAATTGGCTTTACTTGAAAATATGCTTATACATTTCTAAAAGTTCAACAACACTGATATGCTGCAGACCTAAGCTAAAGTCTGATTTGGTTTTCCAAAATATGTGTTTTCATATCTATTTCATTTACTGTGTCCAATCTGGCAAATGCAGCCTGAGGAAAATCAACCACAATCCCAGAAAGGCTATCCATGCTGTTCCTTCTGCCTTTTCCCCAGCAACCAGGAGAATATCCATCTGGGATGTGGGAAGTCCTTCCAAAGGAAGGGGTTTGGACCAAGACATCTCATCCTCCTGGGCAGGCGATTGGACTGCTTATTTACAGTTATGGAGGAGGACTCTATTCTGTCCTGCCTAACCATCTACCATAGATAACCACGTATCTATGATTTATTTATTCGTTCTGTCAGAAACACACAACCACACTTTCCTCCACAATCCTGTAAATAAGAACCAAGAGTGTTCTCCTGGGATATACAATATGTAAGTACGTTCTCCAATAACTGTGTAAAGCAGAAGAGCTGCAATTTAAAATGACTTGAGGAGGATCTTCTCTGTGAAAATTAAAAAAACTGTAGCACATTTTCATTTGACAATCACCAGGTTCTTCGGGAAAAATGAAGGGCATGAGTTTCTTGTTTCATACAGGCTGTGATCCTGTTTAGGGTCTCAATTACGGCATTTGCACACAGCTTTCTAGAATTACAAGACTGGCTGACAAAAAAAATCCCAGAAATATGCAATCTCATAAGGAGCTGCAAAATAAAATTCTGGCAAAAAGAGTAAAACTTTGTTGTGTTCACTCATGATACCAAGACTTTTTTTACCTAAAGTTCATTTTTATTGTTGCTGACACCTCAGAAACACATTGGTAGAAAAAAATTCACCTTACCCATAATCATCAATCAGGTGGGAACCAAGCACTACGACATCAAGCTCAAAAAACTGTGGTTCTGCCTTAATACCAAACATAATGGGAGCTAATTTTGAATAATCAGCACGATTGCAAGTAGCAACACAAACACGAAGTTTGTGGTTGTTTCCATTCTTCTCCATGACTTCCTTTTGTTTCTGTTTTGAAAGATTCTTGAAGTACACCTCCTGATATAACACAGAAAAACAAAAGTGTCATTAATAACAGTAATTTACTTACAGCAAATGGTATACACATCATGAACAGTATACACAAGTGCAGCCCAAACTGTGGACACACAGTAATCACTCCACCAATAACAGACACCTAGTACCTAACAGAGTGAGTAAGTTCTGTTTCCAAAATTTAGAGTAGAAATATATTTTTTTCTAGTTAAAACTCAATTTTAATACTTCTATTTCTACAAATAGTATATAAAAATTCTATATTAACAATAATTAAGTATTACAAAGTTTAACTGTAATTAAACAGTAATATGACTTCCCCCTGTTCCGACGAAAACCTCTGTATAAGTAGAAAAATCATTCTGCCTCAGTAAATAAAAGAAAGAAAATTTCATATTCCAAATTACAGAATGGAACAAATTGCTCAGATGCATTCACTGACAGACTCTACACAAAAAGAGAAAGTTTTTGACTAAGTCAGTTTATGGACCTACATTGAACACATTTTGGTGAGGTAAAGCAAGTTAAACATTTACTTCTAAAGCCTCACATACCCTTTTGTAGGCCAAACTACATTAGGAAAATCAATAATACAGTACTAGGTTCAAATAAACCTACTAAAAAAGGGTACAGCAATAATAACCCCAAAATAACCCAAATTTCCTCTCCTCCCAAACAGAAACTACTAAGGTGTTAGCAAGAGTTTAAGTAAGTACCATTCTTTTGGTATAAAATCTAATGTTACATCAGATTTTTGCTCCACTGTGCAGACTGAAATTTTTCTGGATTAATGCCCAAGGCTTGCTAATCCTTGACTCAAAGCAGTATCAGTCTCTCTACTTAATTTGCCAGCTAGAAAAGCATGACAGTACATACATGATAATATTAACAGGAGCAAATCCATGTTCCCTTTAGATTGTGTTCAGATTTTTTCAGTAAAGTGCTAAAAGAAAGTGACACCACACTCTCACGAAACTTTAAAAATCCAGCAACTTTTCAAGACTTCCCTATTTTTAAGGCATTAGTTTAGGTTTCATCATGCACAACAAAACAATGCTTTGGTACATTAGGGTGATCAGGAATCTATCCCAATTTGTCAAAGTTAAAGTGGTATCTCCAGTCCACCTGCAATCCATTATGGCTCTGCAAAACCATGACAGGCAGTGACATTAGCAGCCAGACTCAGATCGAACAGACCCACTGCCTTTCCTCATTTCTAAAACAACCTCTCTTTGGAGGTGGCTCTGAGCAGGACATCCTGTCATTATTTATGTAAAACCGGCCACTAATTCTAATAAAACCGTGTTCAAGATGTGAGTGCCACTTCTGACACACCTATAAGCTTGTCTTTGAAACTGCATGAACAATGTTAGTGTAACTAGAGGTAAACCTCTCACAGAACTCTTCAAGTTGGACACTGCTGTATACATATCCTATATTATATAAAACCAGAAGTCAAAGTAAAAAACTGCAAAATAAGGAAGCGACAAAGCAAACTTATCTGAAGTCTGTTAACTCCAAGTTACCTGTTTGAGCTAGGACCACCATGACCTCTCTGACAAAGCAGTTTCTTTTCATTTATGCAAAGCAGGCTTTTAAGAAGCAGTATAGTTTTCTGCCCTCCTTTTGCTTCAAGCATTATCTAAAATTCTAAAAACTTTCCATCCAGACACAGAACACACTATCTCCTAAAACAGCAGCTCTGTAAGTTGTGAAAAAATAAAATCTTATGTTTCACCATAACTACAGATCCAACAGAACAGAATCACTAGATCACACATCTTTCCAGCCATGCAGATCACATTTAATTACTGCTGGTATTTGGCTTCATTAACAGTCTCTTGAAATAATTTCAGAAGTAGATGTGGAGACACTCCAAATCTGTCTGAACTGACTAGAATCAAAAGCATTTCCTGGTATTTTTCCATTTCAACTTCTGTTAACATCACATTTCAGTAAGCCCAGAGCAGAATTATTTTCAGTACTGCCTTAAAACTTAACACCATAGTTTCAAAAAGTTGCCAAGTGAGCCACGCACTGGCCTTGGTGCAGACAGGTTTTCTATTCCTGTCAATTTGAAACACCTGCTCATCTGAAGAACCAAAATATTTACCCTAGCAAAAGGTAGGTAACAATGCAATGTAAGTATCAACTGCTTGTGGAAATTTACCACTAATTAAAGTAGTTTATTGTTTTCTAGGATAACTCGGATGTTTTCTAAAGAAACATGTGATGTTGCTACATCACAGTTTAGTAACAGTCATTATTCTATCCTGACCATTTCTGAGCCTAAAAGCAAAAATAATTCTGTATTTTCAGACAGCATTCACTGTCAACAAGTAATGGCCAAGCCCCTTCAGCCATTAACAGCAAATTCCTTCAAGCAGAGCTGTGATGCCCTAGCTACAAAATTTTGTTACCACTGTGATTTTAGAATTTATTATCAGCTTTTGCAGGCAAATAATCCCTTTTCAGAACTGTTCACCAAAATTATTTGAAATAATTAATCACTAATAGTTACTTCTTAATTTCTAGGTGTTTGATGATATACTGACTTTGATCTACGTAGAACTCTCTAGTTGAGGGATCCTCCTGCTCCAAGGTCTACCTCTTCCACATTGCAGGGACTACCAATCTTTAGCAGAAAGGAGAAGAAATAAAAGAGTCTTCCATAAAGGGCTACTTGAAATAATTAATCTCCATGTCTTCTATATCCCATCCATTATTACAGATTCAAGGACTTTTTAAGACTGGGAAATTCTGGGCCAGACTTTACAGCAGCCAAGCAGCTACTGTTTCTCTTAGCAGTCCCTAGAGTATGAGACACCCCTTGATTCACAAACAAATGACACGACCTGTACATTCACACCTCTGAAACTCTGGGTTATAAAACCAAAGAGCCTGGAATATTCCCAGTTTTTACACTCTGTGTATGACCATGTGTTGAGGGCAGTTTTGTCTTCCCACTCACTTTGCTGTGGGGCATACAGGACATTCTGTCCTGAATTCTTCCCACACCATGGACCAGTATGGGTATTCTCACCACCCTTCTCCACCCACGGCGCCATCAGTTCTACACCGCCCGTGTGTGTACACACCCAGAGCCTGTTCCTAGAGGCCAGTGCAGGTGACCAAACACCGGACCAAGTCCTCCAGACACCCTCAAATGCCTCTGTGAGGGTAGAACAGCATCTATCGCCCTGCACGGCTGATGTCCTCACCAGGCCCCTTCCTCGTGCGAGGGATCACCCCCTGTGCTTCTCCAAAATCCTGACACACCAAGAATCACAGAATATGATCATTCCGATGCTAAACTGGAAGGGACACACAAGGATCACCGAGTCCGACTCTTATCCCTGCACAGGACATCCATGTGCCCGAGAGCATTGTCCAAACGCTTCCTGAACCCTGTCAGGCTGGTGAAGTGACCATTTCTCTAGGGAGCCCCCTCCAGCCACCCTCTGGGTGAAGAGCCTTTTTCTAATATACAGCCTAAACCTGCCCTGACGCTTCAGGCCATTCACATGCTACACAAGCGGAGAGTCTGCCCTGGTACTCCCCCCTTGAGCACCCCCTCACGCCGGGAGAAGCCACGCCTGCGCCCCGCCGCTCTCTCTGTTCTTCCGGACACTGCTCGTGCGCACCTTTCCCTGCGGAGGCTCCGGATCCCCGCATTTCCCGGGGACCCACGCCCACATCTCCGGGGCTGCGGATCCCCGCATTCCCAGGGACGCGCCCCCGCCCGCGCTGCCGCGCCCTCAGGCAGAGCCGCGCCCCCGCCGCGATTCCGCCCCCGCGGAGCCGCCGCGATTCCGCCTCCCCGCACATCTGCGGCGCTCCCGGCCCGGCCCGGGCCCCGGCTCTGCGCGCCCGCCCCGCAGTCACCTTGCCCTGCGCCAGGACCGCGGCGGCGGCGCCGGCCCGCTCGCATCCGTCGGCAGCAAGCCCCGCCCTGGCAGGAAGTGAGCGCGGAGGAGGGGGTGCCCCGGGCCGCGCCCCGCAGCCGCCCCGCCGGGCTCCGGGCTCCGGGCCCGGGCAGCCCCCGCATGGGCACCGGGCGGGCCGCGGGGCCGCTGTGGGGCCGCATGCCGGTTCGCCTTCGCAGAATCACAGACCCAGTTAGGTTGGAAAAGACCTCTGAGGTCATCGAGTCCAACTTGGGACACAACACCACCTTGTCAACCAGACCTTCGCACTGAGTGCCACATCAAGTCTTTCCATAAACACCTCCAGGGACGGTGACTCCACCACCTCTCTGGGCAGCCCATTCCGATGTCTAATCACCCTTTCTGTGAATAAATTCTTCCTAAAGAGGAACAATATCGTTGAGGTGGGGCAGTCTCGTCGGTTTATATATGGAATACTCCATACATCAGAGCAATCTAGTTAAAACTGCTGGATGATCTCACAGCTTCAGTGGCGACAGCCATCATGTTAAGAGCTTTTAAAGAAGGCTGTCAGGGAACTACGGGCTGTGGGGTTGATGTAGGGGGTGCACAGTCAGGACAAACACAGCCTACAGGCGTGTATGGAAAAATAAGGCAGGTGCCTGATGGTGCAGGCTGTGAGGAACTGCAGCCTTCCAGTCAGGGCACCTGCCAGTAGCTCATGAAGAGTGCCTGGGTGTGGTGCAGAATTCTATAATTTTGGCATTAATTCAGTCCAGGGTGTTGCCAAATGACAAGTTCATTGGCGTGCAGCACAATCAAAAAAGCTGTGAAACCAACTACCAGGTGTTGCTGTCATCTGTGTTCCACTTGACTGCAAAAGAGATGTGGTTTATTTTCTCAAGCTGGAGGTGTTTTGAGGTAAAGTCTCACATTAGTGAAGTGACTGTGACTTGGATCCTAGTTCAATACCTGAGGCACCATGTGCAACAACAGCAACCTGTGCCCTCTATATTCTGCTATGGAAATAACTACCTAAAACATTTCAGTAGCTGGGGTCACACAGTCCTAGTAAAAGGACAATTCTTCACCCATTTTTGTCCCTCTGATCTCACATTTGTGTGGCTGAAGCCTGAGCCTAGTATGGTAGGGCCATACATCTGAACAAGCCTGTACAACATTCAGCTATTTGGTACCTGAACTTTGCCACAGGTTTTCAGGCCAGATTGTATCTTTGTTCATCCACATAGTACTTGAGGGGTCTCAAATCCCTTCTACTTTTGCCCTTTAATTCTTAGAAAAATTAGCCATAAGAGTGGCTCCTGTGTTTGACACACCTAGAAGAAAGTAGGTGCAAGGAATGAGATGCATTTCTGCCCTTTACCAGGGAGAAAAAGGTTGACTTTCCTAGCAGTTAACAAATATTTGTTTAAAAAGACTGAAGTCTTCAGCTTAAAAAAAACACCTTAAATAACGACTATTAACGGAAAAACCCTTTAAGACTTGTCCTTGGGAATTTAAAGATGATTTGACTGTTTCCCAAGAGAGCTAGAAAGGATCTTATCCTATGGTGACGTTCAGAAAGTCCTCAGACAGCTGTGGTTCAATGAGTCATAGCTCTTCAAAGACTCAGTGTTTTGAGAATATTGCAGTACACCCACCTCTGAAATTACCAGGGATCTTTGCTTGCAATACTGACCAGATGTTGGAACTGGAAGGCACCCTATGTTCAATTTATGTCCCATTTAAACTGTTTTCATTGTTCTCTGCATCACTAGATTTCCTCTATGCACATTGCTTAAAACCCCATGTACATTCTGGAAATGTCATTATAAATAAATTTGTAATCCTGTAAATCCTGTAAATGCTTTCAGTTCATGAACAGCTTACCAGCATATCTATAGCTGGTTTCACTGAAACAAAATGCTGAAGAGCCTGAATCATACTTGAGCATGAGTGTATGAAAGTGTGAACATATGGACAGACTCTGGTTTATACTAGTACTAACACAGCTAGGAGCAACTACATAGAGAGTTAATTACTTTTACAACTACATCAGTGCATCTCTTCATATGATTTTTCTGTAAGTGTTCTAATGGTGTTTCAGCATGCTACAGTAAAAGGTGCAAAAGAAACAAGAAAGTTTATGCTCCTTTTGGTTATTTCTCCCTCACAGACATCACATATTACATAAACAAGATGAAATTTTTGTTACTGAGTGAGCCCTGCCTCAAGGCTTTCCAGCAGAGAGACAAATGCCATGCAGAGAGATGAGATGGGAGGAGAAGCCTCAGCCCATAATCTGCCTGCTCCAGTCAGTTTTATGCTTTGCTGCTCAAAATCTGCAATGACAATGTGAAGAGGGTCTCCTGTCCTTGACAAGGCCTGCGTTGTTGTGGGTTCATTAAAGGAGTAGGGTCCCAGTATCCAGATAATTCATTGACCTTTCCCTCATCAAAAAGCTTTGCAGGAATGGCAAAGGCTCTGCAGAGATTAAATAGACATTAGTGTGAAAGCGTTAGGAAATGTTGGAGATGAGGAGCTTACTTCTTTTGGGAGAGGTCATGTTGCTTAAGATCTGAACAGGAGATCTGAACAAGATCAGTGGGTTTGGTTTGCAGCTGGTTTGGATTCATTGGAAACCCATCCTGAAAGAGGTGAAAGGTGCTGGGATTGTCTGTGCATGACTGTGCTCAGAGATGGATAGTGTGGATAGACAGAGTCAGTAGCACTCTGATCTTCTGCACTGGTGCTAAGCACTGTGTTGCTTCTTCCCTTCTGAAAGCAGAACATTATGACTTTTCAACATCTATATGATGTGAATCTTTTACTACTTCTCCTTAATATTTCATTTACGTCCATTTTATTTATGTCAAAGACACCTGTGGAGTGTAAGAAGGTGAAAACTTCCACTAAGATATTCAAAAGCAGCTGTCCATGTCAATTCTGTACTGCCCAGCCTAAAATACCTGAAAGCAACCTGAATTTTAAAGATAAGGGCTTTCAGAAAAGCAGGTTCTTCTGACACAGCCAAACTAATAACCTCTGAAGATTCTGGAACAGTGGTGTTCAGCTATTGTGAATGCACCACATTATAAATATCTGTTTTAGGAAGAGACCAAGTACCATGTACTACATGATATAAGGAGAATATAAACAGTTACACACAGTAGGGAAAGCATAACAAGTTTTACCTCTCTGCATTTTCCTGTTTGTTCTTCCCATTTGAAACTACCAGGTGAGCGCTGTGCAGTTAATAGCAATTGTAGGTAACCACATCACAGTTCATAGCTGATGTTCCAGAGAAGGGGAAGTGATCAGGGATAAGACAATGCCATAGATGCTATGAAGAGGGAAATTTGGGGATTTATTCTCTTCTCATCACAACACAGATCTCTTACATCTTTGCTCAGTGTCTTATGCTAACACAAAATGGACATCTAAATGTAGCTAAGATTTTAAGACACGGAATTCCCAGCTAAGGGAGAGGGAATCAATAACTATATGAAAATTTGTTCTTTGTCTCTGAAAAGATACTGTCCAAAGCTGGTGAAGGGAACTATCTTATGAGAAGCAGCTGAGGGACCTTACCACTCTCTACATCTATCTGAAGGGAGATTGTAGCAAGTTGGGTATCAGTTTCTTCTCCCATGTAACAAGTGATATAACAAGAGGAAATGGCCTCATGGTGTGCCAGTGGAGGTTTATTCTTGGATATTCAGAAATATATATTCACTGAAAGGGTTATCAAACATTGTAAGCAGCTGCCCAAGGAAGTGCTGGAGTCACCATCCATAGAATTATTTAAAAAGCACATAGATGTGGCACTTAGGGATGTGGCACTTAGGGACATGATTTAATGTTGGACTTGGCAGTGCTGTATTAATGGTTGGACTTGATGACCTTAAGGTTCTTTTCCAATGTAAATAATTCCATGAGTCCATGTTAAAATTAGGTGCTTCAAAAACCCAGGTAACAAGCAGAGTTGTGAAACTCATTGACATAATTAGGTAAAAAATATCCAATATTTTTCAGAGCTTCCATTGTTCTATAACAGATTAGCAATGCCTTTTTTCCTTATTGGAAAGATGGCATAATCTGGTGTCTGGTGTGTTACAAAATAACGGCATTTTCACATATCCTATAAAATGTGAGTAAAGTTTATTGTAATTATCTAGGGTTGTATAATGCGCTAGATGCATGGCATAAAAAGCAACCTCTAGAGAATTCCTTGATCAGGAGTGTGTGTGGGAGGTAAGATAACATCCATCTGAAACCCATGCAAAGCACTGGAAAGAGTACTGGATACCTCAATAGTTTGTTTTCTTTTCCAGTTAATTCAATGTCTTGAGCCTTTATCTTAATTTAAGCTAAAAAAACCACTAAGCCACAAAACTTTTCTTCCCTACTCTCTCTCTCTCTAAAAATAGTGGAACTGACCCACTTTTTGCTGTCATCATGTGACTAACTTTGCTTGTGTGATCAGTTTAATTCTTCAAAAGGGTCTGTTTTCTTCGCTTGTAATAAATACTGTTAAGGTTACAGCTTGTCTGTTTCTTCTGAAACTCCACTCCTTGTTCAGTCCTGCTGGAATGATTGCTATTGCTGATTTGTTGACACACATCAGACATCCACTGGGAAATCTGACAGAGTTCAACATACCCAAGCTGGCTTCAAACCAGTTGGTCTTGAACAATGATGGCAGCCTAGGCTGGGGTGATTCTTGTGGTGTAATTCTTCCTCTTACTCTGCTCTGCATCTAACCCCTCGATCAGTAGACAATGTGGTTTACTTAAAACAGCTTGAGGTATGTTCAAAATGGAACGAGGAGAGTTGCTTTACATACTCAGAGTATTTGGATGTGAGTCAGTGCGGAATTAACTTGATTTGAAGCTGTCATCACTAGGTAAGACAGTGGTAACTTTGCCAAATATAAGATCTCAATTTCCACCTCAGGTACAGGTGGAAGAATTATTTGTTATGAATACCTGCTTGAGGAAACCATGCAGAAGAAACAGCTAAGTTTGCAAGAGCCAAAGATGCAAATGTCTCTCGTTTGTGAAAGCCCAGAAAGAACTGCTAAGCATTCCCAGTTCTGATGTTAGGACTGCCTAATTTTTTCACTTCAAATTGACATGAAGTGCTGAAAATAAAGTTAAAAATCTGGCAGGAAAGAGGAATTAAACTCTGGCCACTTCTCACTGTTAAATACCTGCCGTGTTGCAAACAGGTCTAAAGGTTCCTCTTTGCTCTTCTTGTCCAACTGGTTTGGTTTTTTTTTTCATCTCTCCTAATCCTTCTGAGACTCTTTGGCATCCTACCTGAGTGCAACTGTGTTTTTCAATGTGGCCATCAGATGACAAATATTTGAAATATTGTGTCTTCTCTGGTAATTGTTAATTTCTAATTTTAAGGAGTACTACTTCTACTACATAATTACAAAAAAAAATCCATTAAGAAGTGATCTAATATCAAGACTAAAGAATTATAATAGTAAACATGTTTTTCTGCCCTCTATTCCATATTAAAATAATTTCTTTCATGTGTAATTTGTGGATTTTGGCTATTAACTGCACTAAGAGAAAAAAATGTGATGAAAGAAGAAAATGAGTTTGTAAAGTTACAGTTATAGTATAAAGCATATAGTCAGTTTACACTTAACAAGACAGATTAAATTGTGTGACACAGAGAATATAAAATGGACAAAGAAGTGTAGTGGTTGCTACTATTCACTAAGTCTAAATTCTCCTGTCTTGGAAGCTTTTAACATATTATTAGATGAGTATTCATTCACATTATTAGATGAGTATTATAAGATGAGTTATTCAAATATCTCCTTTAATCACGTGACTCTCAGAGGACTCTTAAATCCTAAGCTATTACCTGGCTAATACAATTCCCTGAAACAATTTCAGATTTTCCATTTGAAGAAGCTTATAGAGATGTAACAGAAGGCTTAAGTGCCAGTCAAAAGCACAGTGGTATCAGGCATTCCACAAAAGTACATCTGTGTTTTAAATTCTGGGTCAAGAATAAAATTTCCTCATTTTTACAGTATCTATAGCCCTTACTTTCATTACCAGAAATGTGCAGAAAAAGTTTGTTTTTTCCAAACAACAAATAAAAGTCAAAGACAAGTGAAAACAAGCACACAATTTTAAAAAGAGGTACTGTCTCTAAGGCCTTCAATGAACAAACCTTCTGTAAATGTGCTTTTCTTGGACAGTAATTCAAGATCTCAGTAATGAAGAGCAAATCTTTGGAATTCAGAAAGACATTTAGGAAAAAACCCCCAAAAAACCCACATGGTAAATTGCCATTTACTTCCTTCCTTCCGGCTTTTTGATGCTAATCTGGAAAAGAAGTCACATGAAGAGCATCTGAGTCAGGTGATATTCTAGAATAGTCTGATTTTCTCAGCTGGATTTGCTCACCATGTCCTTTTATTAAAGCTTTGATTTCCTACCATATGTGTTAATGAAAAATAGTCCAGAATTACAGAGACATATAAGTAACTGCTAAAATATTCCATGATTTTTTCAGGAAGAGCAACTCTTCAACAGTTGTTCTAACAAACACCCATGTCCATAGGCTGTGCTGAGTCCCTCTGGGAAAGACTATACACTATTAAAAGAACAGCAGCCTATTTTCCCAAGGCCTTCTGTGTGCCAGAGTGTAGGTGGTTACTCAGAATCATGTGGACACAGATCACTTTCTGACTGGCCTGGCTGCTGAGGCAGTATTTATAAAAAACTCAGCCTGAATGTCCCTGACAATGAGACTCCAGGTTGTGAGAGGTTCTCCCGCTTCCTGTGCTTTTTGAAACCCTATTTTGTGTTTCTGAAAGACAGTTATGAAATACTGGCATTGTGTGGCATGCTTTCATGCCTGTATTTTCTCATACAAAGATCCAATGATCCAGCTCAATCTTTTGATTAGAATTAAAATGTGATTACAATTGTAAGGAAAAGCATACAATTTGAACAGGATTTTGAAAAGGACATTCCTGTATTTTCAAAGCTAAGTACTTAGTGGAAAAATCACTGTGATTGGCTTCTACCACATGAAATCATGCTTGTTTACAGAAAATATTATAGGTGTCCTTGACTCAGCCCTAGTGTCAATTTTACACAGTCCATGAAATCTGCCTACCCCAGGCAGCACAGTGTTGATGGCAATCATGTCCCCAGGTGTGGGCCACCAATCTACTTGCCAGTTAAAACTCTCCTGGCTGCAAGGAGACTTGTTAAGTGTGATATGCTTAAGGAGGAATGCAGCAGAAGTGGGAAATCTTCTGATAGAAGAGTGCTCTCAAGTCAGACAGTCCACAAAGTTCCTGTGTACTGACATTCTCATTTAAAGTCTTGGGGGATATGCAAACATTGTATAATTTCCATCAGCACCCTTGATGTACTTAATATGAATGGGGAGCTTTGTTAATTTTCATTTTTGTCCTTGAGTTGGTTACTCTTAAGTATCTGATGTGCTGACGTGTGGTGGTTTCAGATTTGGACTCAGAGCACCACAGCAAAACACTTCTACAAGAGGGCATAAAAGTCAATTAATTTCTTACTTAAAAATAAGTACAACAGATGCATCTTCAGTGCTTTTTGGAAATATGTTTCTTTAAAGCCTAAATCTGAGTCCTAAATGGATGCCTTCACTGGTGAATATCCAAGGTGATATTTCTCAACACCTCTAGATCTCAGGGAGATCTGGTGCCAGATCTGAAGTCAAACTGGAACACAAGAGTAAAGGGAGGATATGTAAAGAAAAGCTTCAGAGAAAGAACTGACACGGAAGGACGTTCAGATTGAAATGGAACAGGCCTTCTTTGCATAATAGGCATGCACTTTTTGTTTTCTATTTTGGCAGACATCACCTCTGATACCTTCTCTGAACCCTTCAAGCAGGCAGAAAGCTATAGCTCCTGGTATTTAAAACCAGCTGTCAGTCAGCCACAAAACCTGCTCTACAGGTGGCAAAGTGAATGCCCAGGGGCAACAGCATCAGCTGGACTGCTTCCTGCAGTGGGACTGCTGGCCAAAGTGAAAGGAATCTGGACCCCTCCTATGGGTTTTGGCCCCCTCTCCAGTGCCGTCTTCCCAGCCTTTCTGCACTTGCTATCCTCCCTGCTGTATATGGCTCCCCTCTGCCTTCCCCTCAATGTTGTGTTGACTTCACGTGTTAGCTAAATGCCTTCTAAGAAAACCTACCTGAAAAACTACCGCACAGAGCTCACATTCCCTCGTTATCCCGTTTGCATTCATGCCTCTTCTCCCAAGCCCTGTCCACATCCTGCTTGAAAGTGAATCCTTGGTGTAAGCCTTTCTTCCTAATGTGCTCGTATACCACCTGGCATGCCGGGGCCATTCGTCATTGCCACAGGTACATCAACAAAATAAAACTGAAAATTATTCCAGACCACCCTCCAGGGTGGGTAAACCTGATGTGGATTAATCTGATTTCCCATCTCCCAAATAACAGAAGGGTAGTCACAGTTACAAGGAACAGTGTGCTAGGCTTGGGAAGGTCACCGGCTCCCCACAGCTTGCTATGGACTGGGTAATGAAGAGAATCCAGAGAGAAAGAGCACAAATGGGCAACCATTAAGCACAGGTCTCACGAGAACTTCCAAACGCCCAGAGCACCAGCCGGCACGGCCCCAAATCCCGTGTGCCCGATGGAGACACGGAGATACAGAGGCGGGTCCCGCGATGGCCCTGGGGACGGCGCCTGCCGTGACATCCTCGCCGAGCGGGCAGGGCAGCTCCCTGCCGGGCGCATCCCCTCCACGCCGGGAGCCGGCTCGGCGCAGGGCTCGGCGGAGCGCTGCCTCCCCGGCCGCCCGCGGGGGCTGAGCCGCGGCACGGCCCCGCAGCGCCCCCGGCCCGCCCGCGGCCCCCGCGCCCAGCCCTGACTTACGTGGGGGCCGCGGGCCAGCGGCTCCCGGCGCGGCGGCGCGTTCGTCCCCATGGCGGCTGCCGCTCCCCGCCGCTTTCCCGAGCGGGCTCTGCCGATGCCAAGCCGACAGGCACCCGGGGCCGCGGCCACGCCGCGGGAGAGGCACCCGGGGCCGGGGCCACGCCGGGACCGCCCCGCAAGCGCCGCCCTCCGCCCGCCGCCGGGAGGGGTCCGTGCGCGGCGGTGGAGGGCGCCGGCGGGTCGGGGGATGACGGGGTGTGCTGAGACGTGCCGGTGCTCCAGGGTGATCCAGGCGAGCTGGGGCCCAAGGCTTTGGCACTGCTTGCGCTAGGGCCGTCCGGTATCCCTTCAGGGCAGCGTGGGAAGCGGGATCCTACTCCGGGTATCCCCCGGTATCGCTTCCTAGTGCTCCCCTGTGCCTCGGGGAGCCATTCCCCGGCAGGGTACCCTTAGGGCACTCACAGCGGTGAGGAAATGCAGGCAGCCTTACTGCTGCCAAGCATCTCCGTGGGAATCAACCGGTAATATCCATGACACCCTGTGTGTTTAACATCACCAGGACTACCCAGATCCGGTCAGAACAACAGGAATCTGCAGCTGTCTCAAGGCAAGGAACCTGTCAAGTGAGTCTTCCAAACAGGTCTGGAAGACGGCAGCAGCCAGAACTTCACGAGTCTGATTCCAGTTTCTTCTTGTCTCAAGACAATGTTTCAAGGCTGTGACTTGCTGTGTTTTGTTTCTAGCTGTGCCTCTGGCCCCTTGGAAGTCCTGGGGCCTGCATGTGTGTGCCCTGCCCCAAGGGAGTCCTGAAGTTACCCTTCTCTAGAGCTCCAAGTTGCTCTAGACACCTGTGTGACCACAACTTTCTGGGTCATCTTGGGGTACATGCAGTTCCTTCGTGAATGTCTTTTGATTTTTGAGATGTGTGCCTTAGTGTTTGCAGAGAAATCACTTGTCTCCAGCCATTCTCTCCTTTCCTGCTTTTCTTGTGGAACACAGGTGTTCAAAGTAGCACATAAATTTATAGCACTTGACTCCCCTAAGCAGGTCAGCACACTGCACCTGTAAATTTTACTGACTGGCTTTTTCTCTGTGACCAGATTGTGTTGTGCAGGTACACAAACAATTCAACAGTAGCGACCATGACTATTGCTGTGATATTCTGTTAATTCAAATCAGTGTGCTGTACTGGTATCTGTTGTGATTCCTCCCTTATAGCCATGGCAGTTCATAATTTTTTTGCATTCACTCACCACAGTGTTTTTCGAGCTGCTCATTTTATCCTGCTAAATATCTACAAGGCAAGTTACTAAATAAAACATCAGAACAGAAAGAAGTACAATAAAGCAGCAACAAAAGACTCTAGAAAGGTGGGCATTTGTAGATTTGGAGAAAAAGGAGGCATTTTCTTAGTTTGCTATGAGCTGTATATTGCATTTTTTGCCCCATTTTACACACATAGCTTGCCGATCTGTGCTTCTGTTTTCAATTTATTTTCACTGCGAGTTCTTTGCTGTTCTCTTGCTTTGTCTCAGAAACATGCATAATTTTTTCTGTCTCTAGTCTTATCTAATGATTACCAACACTAATGATAACCCAACAGTGTTACACTCTGTTCTACTGAAGTCTCATCCTTCGCATACATATTTTCAGCTCTTATTGCATCTCAGCATCGAAACGTTCAATTAACAGATTTTCTTCTCCCAGGGATGCATTACACATGTGTATGTGTAGGCATACACATGAATATATATGTAGGTATATAGATTTTAAACTTGTTCGCCAGTTGTGGGAAAAAACAAGCTGTATTGACATTTCCCTTTGTGAGATACGTGGTTTCTAAAATTTCTCTGTTGTTGACAAAAAGAAGACCCTAGTTTTAGAACTCGAGGCTCTATTTTTTTCTTCTGGGACAATACCACTAAAAAGAAAAGCCCAAATTCTCTTGGGCTTCTCCAAACACCATTCCTTTCTTACTGTACTTTTCCACTTTTGCAAACATTTGTCATCCTGCCTCTCCAAATGTCGCTGATCATTTGTTTGGCATGGGACTTTTACTTCCTAGTCTACTGATGATTAATACCCTTACAGATGGGCCTTTGTTTTGGGTTGATACTAATGCAAATTCATTTATTTAATTCAATTTTTCCCCGTTAGTATTGTATTCTGTAGCACTGTGGAGAACTTGTGTTTGCCAGGAACTGTGTCTGTTGTGCTACAGGACTGCCTTTTACTTTTCCTGAAACTTAGCAAAAGCAGGAGTCTGAGTGTCTGGGATGTCAGCCTGAGACCTTTTTGCTGTGAAAACTAACCAACCCCTTCAGACAAATGAGCACACTTAAGTGCTTGTAGGGACAGTCAAGTGTTCCTGTCCTGGTCCCTTGTGCCATGTGAGTTGTGCTGGTGTTTTACCCAGGGTGCAGGAAAACACGGCTGCAGGCTTTGGAGGTGCAGTAAAATATCCCCAAGACATTTGAGGCTCTCAGTATGATGTGCCTTTGTCCTGGTCTCCCTAGCTGAAAGGTCATTGCTATTCTCAGGCAGGCTCTACAGACCATACCTGTGTAGGTGCAGTAATAAATAAGTGTAAGACTTTATGCAGGAGGGATGGCCAGGGATGCATAAAATGAACCTTTAACAAGGTTTTCCCTCAATACCCCTTTATTTGGAACAGCAGCAGGTCATTTCTCTGGTATGTCCATGTCCTGGTTTTAAGTGTGATAAGTTAATTTTCATCCTAATAGGTGGTATAGTGTTGTGTTCTGGGTTTAGTGTGAGAATAATGTTGATAACAGACTTATATTTTCTGTTGATACTAAGTTTATAGTATAAACAGATAAAAATTTTCATCTTCTCATGCCTTACCAGCAAGAAGGCTGGCAGGACACAAGAAGCTGGGAGAGGACACAACCAGGACAGCTGACCACAACTGGCCAAAGTGATATTCCATGCCATATGATGTCATTCTTAGTTATATGAACCGGAGTGGAAAGCTGCTCAGGAAGTGGCAGAATCAGTGAGCAGGCAGTGAGCAATTGCTTTGTGCATCACTTTTCTATATATTCTAACTATTATTGTTGTTGTTGTTATTGTTTTTATTCATCACCACCATCATTATTAATATTTTCTTTCTATCCCCATTAAAAGCTGTCCTTATGTAAAGCCAGAAGACTGAGTCTGCTCATTCTCTGACCCTTCCTGATGAGGGGGTGGACTGAATGAGCAGCTGTTTGGTGCTTCATTCCCAAGTGGGGTTAAACTGTGACAGTCTGCCACTCCTTCTCCATGCACAAGACAAATGGAGAGGGTTGTGTCTCTTTAATCTTCAGAAGGCTTGTGAGCCACCTGAGGTTGTACAAGCTACTTGCACCTGAGTGCCTGCCTTCTCACACAAAGCCAGACCTTCAAGTGCCATATTTGCCCTTGTCTTCTGGCCTCTCCTTTAGGGAACAAGTATTGGTAAAATGTTGTTGCCCAATGTCGACTCAGTCTACAGTCTAAAAAAATCATTGTGTTTTAAATAACATATCGGTCAATTTTTATCAATTTGGCAGAAGTTTCAATCCCTTCCCCTCCCCTGCTTTAATGAGACCAGTGACTTGCAAATAGCAATAACCCCATTGAACAAGGTGTTCTGACGAAGAGGGAGCTGCACAGGGAACTCAAATTGCACTGTTTGCATTGCCTGCTGCTGGCCAGCTCAGGCAGCTTACACATAGCTGACAGCAGCCTGGCGGCTTGATAATGAAAGGGGAATAAAAAGGGCTTTGCCTTTTTTCAATTGCATGTGATAATAAAATGAATATAGTGATATATAAGATATACGCTGATGACTTCACACAGCCATGTTTGTTTTCCACTCATCTTCATTTACCTTTCCTATTGAAAGGGAGGTGGCATCACCCTTTTCCTGCTAGTGTTGCCTGAGCTTTCAGCAACATCTTACAGGTTCACTTGATCTCTTTTTGGTTGTTTATACAGTTTGGAAACTTCTGCCCTGCCCAAGTGATGAGGTATTAGGTGTGGAAGAAGCTGAAGTGTGGACATGGATGATTTGCACAAGTTTTTTTCTGTTCCTTTGTGGGCATTCAGAGCACTGAGCTGGTGTTGCAGGAAGCTGAGAGTAAATGTTAAGTCCTCTGACCCCTTCTAGGATATACTTACTTCTCTCTGCTTTGGGGCAAGGAGGGACAGAAGGAACATTTTGAGTAATCTCTGATTACACAGTTAACCTTGCTTTACTAGATTTTCTTGCTCTGCCCTCCTTTATTTGCCTCCAGGCTGCTCCTGTCAAAAAGCATGTGGAGAATGTCCACTAAGAGCACACTACTGTTATGTAGTTCATTCAGGCTCAGCTAAAAATGTCACCACAAACACCAGAAGAATTCAGTACAACAATTAGCACAGTAAAGTTGCTGAAGGAGAAAGGAAGGTCTGAACTTCCAGAATGATAGAAATAGAGGTGGTTTCTACCAGCCACTGCTACAAGGGACTGTGGATGGCTCAGATGAGCTGTGGCCTTCTCCTGGATCTTTTCATCCTCCATATAAGTGCCTGACCAGACTGCCTAGCAGAAGTGGAAAGTGGATCCTGGATCCACAACAGCAGAGACTGTGGGTCAAAGGGGAGGTAAATGAGAAAGCTCTGCAGAGAAAATCCTCAGGTTTGCAGACTTAGTAAGACCCAATGTTTTAGACAGATTCTAACAGATGATATTTAAAACATCCTACTGGTATTTGAAAAAAACCCAGTACATCTAAAAGTCCAAATGTGTTGATGTGGTAAAGGCCCTAGAGTTTCTATAGCTAGTAGCATACCGTATGGTTAATATATTTATGTAAACACAACTAATTAAAGATAAAACCAGTAGCCTTTGCAATATAATAGCATCACATTTGTTACATGTTCACAGCCTGTTCCAACACTCAGTGAATTCAGATCTTATTCCTTAACCAGTTTTTGGCTAAGTCCTCTGCTATATCCCAGTAATGTGGCTGTATATAACAAGGTCCTCAGAGTGAAGGTTTGGTACACAAGCTATGTGGTGTTAGAGGAAAACATTTACCCCTGCTTTTCTAATTTCAAAAGCTTCAAGCTCTGAAGGATCTTGCACAGATGGAGTGCAGTGATGTATTTGAATGGTGATAATCTTCTGACTGTTGAGGCAGAAATGAACTGCAATCCCTGCTACATTCTATTAAAGCAGGGGTCTGGAAGCACTAGGTTGAAATATCTAAGTATGTATATAAGCAGGCTGAAGGTAGGACTCATTGGAGATGACATGGAATGTTTACCTAGAAAACAAGAAGGGCCCATTTGGTGTCCTGTATGTAAAGGTGGTCACATTTTACTTACACGTTTTTAGCTGTGAAGATTTCAGATCCCTTGGTGACTTAGATTGATGCTTGTTTTGGTGCTCCAGAAGTGAAATGAGAGCAACAAATATTTTGAGGAAGGTGAGTGATTAGCTCCAGGAAAGTCATGTGGATCTTAGAATTTTCTAAGGAGGCCTGTGACCACTATGCAGGAGTCATGAGATCTAACTAAGGAAACAGATCCATGTGACTTTAAGGCCAGCTCAGCTCTGACTTTTGACAGAAAAGAGCACTTGGTTATTTTGGACAGAACACCCCTGTTAGAGGATGGTCCTTAGACAGCCTCTGCCCTTAACCAAATTTTGGAGAAATACATTTTCCTGCCTTCTACCTCAATGCTGTGATGAGGTATACCAGAGGGGCCAGTCAAGATTCAGCACTTTCCAATAAACCCTGGTTCTTCACAGAGCTGGCTGTTTATGAAGAATGCACCAGTGTCAGGTGTCTGAGCATGAGAGAGCTCTGGCTGGTGTTCTCAGAGCTGTCTGTCATGTCTTCCCTGACAGAGCAGTGAGAGGCACTGGGTGCTTCTGTTCCCACTCTGAGATGAGATGTGTCATCGTATGTCTAGGCTTGAAAGCCGCCCTGAGGAGATTTAGCCAGCTATTCTGGTATAGCCCTGGCAACTGCTCACTCTCTGTCTTTGGTCAGAGCAGGGGAAACATGAGATTTTCTTCCACAGCTTAAATTAACTGAGCAGGAGAGGACAGCTAAGGATTAAAATATGCAAGTTTTTTGGTTAATAGCAGATAGACAGGAGGAAAAACACGCTTTCTTCAGAAAACAACAGTGATCCATGTCCATACATGGGTCTCTTCTCTAAAGAATCCTCATCACAGTTAGCAATAAACCTTGTCCCAGCCCTATCTGGAAAGTGTCATACTGAGTAAACACAGGTCTAAACAAGAAACAACCCTTCCTATTCTCCTATTCTTGCTGTTTATCTGAGTTATTGATGCTAGTGGATTTATTTAGCTCCCAGTACTTGGGAACAATCAAAACTATCTTACTTGGGTACCAAATAACAAACCAAGGAGCTCAGAATTTGACACAGGAGACTGAAGAGATGCCATTCATGCATTGCCAGCACTTAGAAGACACCTCTGTGCCTTGCCTGTCTTGGTCTGTATCAGTAAACAAAAGCTTCCTCATGGCTTGCAACGAGTGGTTTGGCCACAATGTGACTGCTTGCTGGTCAAACACTGTGGGAATTAATTTGTATAAATGTCAGCGAGACTGGGGGGAAATCTGAAGGGAGGAGGATTTAGTACTCCTCTTCTTGGAAGAGATTCAGTTTAGGGAATACTTAACTAAATTAATACCTAAGGCCGTGGGCACTGATGGTGTGTACCCATGAGATCTGAGGAAGCTGGAAGATAAAATTGTGAGGCCACTCTCAATTATCTTTGACTGATCATAGTGACTGGGAGAGGTTCCTGAGACCTGAAGAAAAAAAAAATTCACTCCTGTTTTTCTTGTCTTCAAGGAGGACAAGAAAGAATACCCAGGTAACTACAGGTCAGTCACCCCCATCCTGACTCATCAGTAGGAAGGATGGAGAGCAGCCTCAGCAAACTTGCTGATGACACCAAGCTGAGTGGTGCTGTTGACACTCCTAAAAGATGGGATGTCATCCAGAGGAACCTGGACAAGCTCAAGAAATTGGCCCTTTAATAAATACCCACTTTTATTCTTTTAATATTGTCTAGCCTCTGTTTCAGAGAAGGGAAAGCCAGATGCGCTGCTTTATGTTGGAGAATTGGCCAAAACAGCTTTGTGGGAAAGGATCTAAAGTCCTGGTGGGCAGCAAGTTGAACAAAAACCATCAACGTGCTCTTGTGGCAATGTAGTTGAACAGTATCCTGAGCTACATGGAGGAATGTTACCAGCAGGCTCAGAGAGTGGTATTTCTCCTCTATTCAGTGCTGGTAAGGTCACACCTGGAGTGCTGTGGTGAACTCTGAGCTCCCCAGTGCAGCAGAGATATGGAGCTGCTGGGAGAGTCCAGAACGGCTCCAAAGATGACTAAGGGCCTGGAGCCCTTATGAAGAAACCCATATGAATAAAGTCCAAGGGAGGTGGTATACTTCCTCAGAGAAGACTGAGGGGAAATCTCATCAATGTGTACCAAAATCTGAAGGGAGGGCAAAAGGACGATGGAGTCAGACTCTTTTTGGTTATACCCAGTGATAGACAAGGGGCACAAACTGAAATGCTTGAATTTCCCTCCAAACAACAGGCAATACTTTTCTACTGTGAGAGTGATCAAGATGGTGGAGTATCCTGCCTTGGGGATCTGCAGAGGTCATCTGGGCATAGTCCTGACAGCCAGCATGAAGTGGCCTTGTTTCAGCAGAGTGGTTGGACCAGATGCAATCTCTCCAGAGATTGCTTCCAACCTCAGCCATTCTAAGATTCTGTGACAGACATCATAAAATATTGAAGACGTAAAAGTTCCTACAGGTCATGTACTGACGTTTGAAGGCTATGAGGGCTGCTTAAAGGTCTGTAAAATTACATCAGATGCCTATGTTTAAATGCGTGGGTTACTCCTTAGTGTCTTGGCAGTAACTTCTGCATAGAGCAAACATGTTCCATTCAGTGTTGTATCTGTGGATGGGTAGGAGCAGGATGTGGATCCTGCTGAAGAGGAAGAGGATATTTATCTTGAAGGTGTTGGCTTGTTTGGTACGTGAAATGATGAACCACAGAAATGCCTGTATTTTTTTTTTCTCAAGAATAAACTTTTTACAGTGGTTTTTTTTTTCCTTTTTTTTTTTCTAGTCAGGTTTTGATTCTATTGTTTTGCAGTTTGTATCCTTGTCAGACCAGATATGTGCTTAGATTTGTGGTAGCAAGAGACACTTTAAAATATATGACCCCAAATATCAAGGTAGGAAGGGTCTGGGAGCCTGAGTAGCCTTACAGGTCTGCTGCTTGATACCTCAGAGGTGGAGATTGCAGTCTTGCTGGCCCTGAGCCTAGTGCTTGGGATTTCATGTTTTTAGAGAGGTCTGCATCAGGAGACTTTGACAGAAGAGTTGAAATCAGGGTTGCTCACTGTTGTCTTTCAGCCAAGAATCTAAGCTTAGAGTCCAGTTGGGGTTTGGAGTAGCTGGAAAAAACCTCATTACTGATGAGAGAAAATGTTCAGGGTTGTACTGCTGCTGCCTACAGGAATGCTAGCTTTCCTTTCCAGATCAGCTGCAACCTCATCCTGCCTGTTTCTGACTGTAAGATAAACTGTAACAGAAAGCTACTGCAGATACCATTTTACTCTTCTTCTCTTGAAGAAATTTAGGTTGCTGTTTAGTTTGCCATTTTTTCCTGGTGCAAACTATGATCGACAGGACAGCCTTGCTTGCATGACCACTTTTTACTGTCCTGAACCCAAAAGGCTGAATTCTGACATAAGAGTTTAAGTGAGGATCTGAAATATGTTGGATCTGAAATGTGCTGGATTCACAACTGCAACTGATTGTTGAAAATCCAGGGCTAGGAAAACAAGATGTAAATTATGCAGATTTCCTATATATAAAGGATAAAGTAGAAATATTTGGGGGCATCACACAGAAGGGAACATATAGAGCCAAACTCAAAGGAGTATTTATTGAGCAAGTTTTCCTTGGAAGGCAAAAAGACAGAGCCATCCTCTTGCAAGTCACTGTTCTTGCTAAATGCAAGGGAAGCAACACAGATTGTACTGTGTGAGAGCAGCCCTGAAGGTGAGTTCATACTTTGAGATGAGCAGGCGACAGGGCAGGACTTTTTGTTCTTGGCAAATGTATTTGTAATGAGCTCTGTGGATGGCAGTCCTTTGCAAAGAAAATACAAAGCCTGCTTACATACTGAGGCTAGTTTTTTTTTAGTTCACCTGATGAATAAGTGAGATTCCTACTTACTTACTTCAGTACTTTGCTCATCCAAATTATGAGATGTTCTACCAGCAAAGTGTTTTGGCATCAATGCAGTTCTGTGAGTGAATGTGCCATACACTTGTATCCTTTTACTCCAAGCGTGAAAGAGAGACAGGAAGGTTCTGCAGGACATTCTGGCTTATATTGTGTTTTTATTGGGTTTTTACTCCAAGTGAAGACCCTAGCAGATTCCTTTATTTGTGTGAAGCCAGCAACCTACTATAGATGGAGAGTTTAGGAGGCAACGATGTAGTGTGCCAGTGACATCTCTTTCACAAATTCTGCAGTGACATTCACTGCTGTACATGACCCTCTGCACAGAGAGTTCTTAGGTAAATTCCCCTCTAAGCCTTCAAAGCAGGATCTTTTCCCAGTGCATGTTGTCCATCTTCATAAATGTCATGCATGCTTCTAGAAAGCACAATAAAGCATGTGTAGAGTGCACAAGTTAAAAAAATTCCTAGCATTAAACCTACTGAAGAGTTTTAGTGCTTCATGTGTTTTGCAATTATCTGTATATTGGCTTGCTGGTATCTGAAAGGTTTTTGAAAATGTTCTGTTCTAAATGTTCTACATCAATTACCCCCCAAAAGCCAAACTGAAATGCTTCATAAATAAGAAAAATAAATCACCTCTGAGAGAGTAGACTGCCATATTACAGCCTGTGAGAGATTTTGTTGGAGCAAGTTATGTACAATAAAGTCAGAGGTGCTGAAAATTGTATAAGGTATAGCTGGATTCTTCTTAGCCTAGTTTGGAAGCCACTTTTGACAGGCCATCCAGGGCTTGTTGGATTTTAATTGAGGAAGGCCAGCTTTTTAAAGGTACTTTGGCACTTAAAATGTATGAAGATGCCACTGGGAAATTTGAATATGCATTGGAAGGGGATAAGATTCAGAACTCCCTTTCCCTCCAGTATCTAGCCAACTGGGGTCCAACTAAGCAAGACCTTTCTCCACTCATAGGGACCACAATGTGTTTGAGAAGCTGACAGTGTGATGTCCAGTTTTGTCCTGGAACAGAGAGCTCTGAGGCTGTTAAGGAACTAAGAGTGCAGTCATTCTCAACTTCATCCCCGTCTGAAAGTAGGGGAAGTATTAGCACACCTGCAGGATGCCAGACTTTTGGACTTGGCACCACCTGTGTGGCCCATTGCCTCTTCTTTTGTGTCAGAGGACTTTCGGGGTGCCACATGATGGCATAGCAGGAGGCAGAGTGTGATGAACAGCACGTCTTCTGCTTCGTTGTTCCCTTTAGGTCACATAGTTGTTTTAACAAAGAGGTACAGTTTGCTCTCCAAGCCACAGCTCCACCCTCTGGAGCATGTAGTCCCACAGGAGCGCTCTGCTTAGCAAACTGTTGCAGTATGTTCTGCAGCCAGGCTAATGGCTTGGTATAAATATGTGTATTTGTGCTTTTACTTCTGGTGTATGACTGGCTTTTCCTAGGTTTCTGTTTAAGTCACAGAACTCAAGAGCACACAGTTCTCTCAGTGAAGGAGGAGCAAAGAATAATCTGTATGGCAAAAGTCTGCAGTCAGGGAAGGAAAGCTGTAATACATGTGTGAAAATGGCATACCTAGAACCTAAACAACTCAAGATCACCAGTATTTAGCTAAAATCTGCAGCATGTAATACCTGCCATAGACCAGTCTTTCCCTTCTTGAAAATACAGATAAGAACTAGTCAAAAATAGCTCACAGAGCATACTACAAACTTTCAGGAGGGAGCAGATCAAATTAGGAAAATATAAAATACATGGCATCACAATCTTCCATTGTCTTTTTAGTGAACAAGACAATAAAAATAAAGTATCTGAGACTCTCTCCTCTCTCTCTCCTTTCCACTGCTCTCCTTCAGTTCATTTGTGCTTTATTCTTCTTTGGAAAATATATTTCCTGAGACTGTGAGGACCCTGTGACCTAAGCAGACTATCAAAGAAAACCTGCGCTGTATCTTGGGAGTCTGCATGCCAACAGTTGCAAAAGCAAGGGAGTCCTTCATGATTTCTTAATCAGCTAAGCTTAGGAACAGTGAGGAAGGCCATGGACACTTTACCATGGCCTTTTGCAGAAAAGATTGCTCTGAGAAATGCTGTGTGATAACTTAAAGTGGGGACTTCCCTGCCAGTACTAAGTATTCTGAACTAGTCAAAACAAATTCTGATTTAGTGGACTACAACTGGTGCAAATTGGCAGGGGTGGTAGTCATGTGGGTCGTTTGGGGTGTCTCTGCGAAGCTTCCTGGTGTGTTTTAATCAGGTCCTGCCAAGTAAACTGTGCTACGATGTAAGAAGTCGAGGTAAAGCTAAGCGTGCAAGGACCGAGTAGAGCTGTAGACAGCTGTCCAGAATTCATCTACAGCAGAAGTGAAGGGACCAGAAAGAAATTACTTTAAGTAGAGAAAGCCAAGGGCCCTTTAAGTTGGGTACCTCTTTCTTGACATGGCTGAACAGAGCTCAGTGCAGGCCAATGGGGTCCTCCTGGAAGAGCTCACCACAGCCATTGGACCTCCCTGCTATGGGGAGAGCATTTGAAACCAGCATGGGTATCATGACACATCAAGGAAACCATGGCCTCTCCAGAAGATCAGAGAACAGATTATAGACAGAAAGCCAGGTATCAAGGGAAGCTGTAGGCAGCTTCACCTGAATCAAGCTGAGTCTTTCACATTCAAGAAATTTGGGTTGGGTTAGGTGAGTTCTCTTCCAAGGAGAGTTGCCAAGAAGGAACTGTATTGTCTGTATTAGAGGTCTAAATGCCAGTCCCCTGGTACTTGATATCTGAATTTGGACTTTAAGGAAGTGTCAAAATGAATTTGTGCTCTTGGGCCTGGGATTTGAGAAATCTTCTCTGAAGGTAAGGGGAAAGGTAAGACCTAAAAGGGCTTAAAATAATTTAAAAAGACAAGAGTCAATCTGACAGGGATTGACATTTTTGTGATCCTAATCTGTTTACATCTCTGGGTGCCTAATCCTGATTTCCTGCCCATATGTTCCGGTCCAGGCTGAAGCAAATGCTAACCTTCAAGAGAAAATTGGAATCCATGTGCTGAGCCTTTGGATCTCTGTCACATACCCTTCTGATATGGAAGAGATACCTGCGCTCCAGGTGTACAACAGCTCTGTTCACTGGCAGAATGGTGAGACTCACGCTGAGAAGAGCAGCTTGTTATGGGGTTTGCGTACTGAGAGAGGACTAATTCAAACACGTTCCCACTGCTCCTTTCATCTGCCAGGCCAAGATTTTGTTCCAACTCCAGCTGCAAGCACTGCACAACAGGAAAGCTTCAGTGTTACTAGTTCAAGGCTCGGAGGGCACTTCATTGTGAAACAATGTGTGCTTGGAACCTATGGGCTAGGTATTCTTTCTTCAGCACCTTTCTTCTGTTTCCAGGACAGTTAACGAGCAAAGCGGTGGTGGAAATGCATACAGAGTTGATAAATTCAGCACTCATAGGTAACTTAGATTTGCAAACAGGAACTGCCACTCCACCTTCTAGCAAAGCAGAGTGCTCCATACAAAAATCTGTATCTAGGCCTGTGGAGACATATGCTATTTTAGCACATGCTAAAAACTAATATATCAAGGCAATACATGGTTTCCTCCTCAAAAAGATTTATTTTTCTTGATTTTTGCTGGTGTTTCTTTATCTCTACATTTTTTTTGTATTGGTTAGTCAATCCCACTTGTAAGTGTAGAGCTGTATTTGTTTTCCAGTCTGGGTTTTCCTAGTCTCATATTTCTGAAGATGATGATGATGGTGTCCTGTGATGCAGGGTACTGACAGGAAATTCAGGGTCCAGCTCCTACCTCAGATAGCAATCATACTCTATATTAGTACTACTGTCACAGGGATAGGCCAGATGTGAGATGAAGAGAATGAAATAACATATGGACATTGGCAGGAGGCCTTGGGGGACAATGATCAGTTGTTTAGAAAGAGTGTGAAAGGGTTCCAAAATGCTGTGTTTTGCACATTAGTTCCTGCCTCTGGGCAGTGTTCAGCTACTGGGGCTATTGTGACTGTAGGAGTCTTTCCACTCTGCTATCCACCATCTTAGAGCAGTCAATTATTGAACTCCTTGAGTTAAAAATAAACATGTTGCAATAGTTCTGAGAACACCATCTGTTTTACACAAGGAGACTAAAAGGTGTTTCTCAAGTTGATGGCAGTCACGCATGAAAATTTTCTATGCAAGACAGCCTTATCTGATCTTTACAGATCATTATTCCTGTGCAAATGTTTGTTTAAAAGTTTAACGGTAATTTCTGGATGTGAACCTGGCTCTTTGTCATCTCCTTCCTGGCTGTACAGAGCGGTGAGGCAGTGCCAGGCCTGTGTGACGCAGACAGCAGAACCCCAGCTGTGCCAGCCTGCAGGCAGCAGTTCCCTCTCACATCCTGTACCTGCGCTGGGGTTAGCAGGACAGCAGCTCTTCTCTCATGCCAAGCAGAGCAGAGATCATCGTCACAGGCGTCAGCAGGCTGGCTGTGCCTGGGGAGCATCCAGGTTGGCATGTCCTGTCTGAAGTCAGAAATGTTGAATCTTTCTTGTTTGCCATGTTGGCTGGATCACGTCTTGGTGATCTATTCAGAGCTGGCTGAGTCTATATCATTCAAGCTGCAGGGCATGCATTTTCTCTTTTCATCTGTTTGTTCTGTTCCTGTATGGTTGGTTTGCCATTTCATGAGATTTTTTTCATTCAGACTGTCTTCTTTTTTATTCTCACTGTAGTCACTACAGGTCCTTGGAGGTCCCCATAGTATTTCTGGGAATTAGTAGGTTGGAGTCCTGATTCCAGAGCAAGGAATTTATTTTTAGCTTGCAGACTTGCCTACAACCCACGGTTGACCTGGGATTCAAGAACTTTGCTAGAAATGGAGAATTTTATAGTGAAATGACTACTCATCCTTGAAACTCAACAATAATTTTTATTTTGATATACTAGCCAAGCTGAAAAATGTTTCCATTTTATGTTGAGTGACATTTCATGGACCAAATAAAAATTTCTGTCTTGCTAACCAGCCTTAAGAGTTTTCTTCAGGGACAAAATTTCAGTCAGAGCCACAGCATGTCTCTCATTTGTTGTTAGTTAAATGTTCAGCTGAACTAAAGCAATGAATCCTGAAAATGGATTTTTTTTAACATCTTGGGAGAAAAACTAAAACTTCTTTCCTGCAGACCATAAAGATTTCCATTTGAACAAACTATTTTTTTTTTCCTTTCTCAGGAAGGAAAAGAAGGTCAGTTGGATATTTTTGTTTCATTCCACTCTTCAGTTGGGGCTTAAGGAAAGCATTCACAAGGTCCTTCTGGGAACAGCTGCTCAAATCCTGCCTGACATGGCAAATCTGTCTTGTTGAACTATATTCTAGTCTCTGTAAATTCAGGGATAGTGGTGTGATATAAAAAGCTCTTTCTCAACAATGAAAGGAATCATGTGTAATTAACCAAACCAAACCTATGCAGTTATTTTATCGGATTTGCTGTTTGGGAGACTAAGCTACCAAGTGACACAGTGGGAGGTCAGAGAAAATTCCAGTGGTTGAGACTATTTGGAAAAATGATACATTATTACAGGACACATACCCCCATGGGACTTTCTTCCCTCCTCCTGTAGTCAAATCCTGGCTAAACACTGTTACAATTTCACATCTAGCAGTCAGGAATTGTTGAGGGGAAACAGATGTGTGAAACACTGTACTTTCTATTTTTGTTTGTTTTACTGGTGGACCAGGTTGGCTTGGCTCTTTGTGATTGCTCCAGAGGGAGAATGGTCCCATGGAGTTAAGGAATGAGTAGCATGACAGAGGAGGCAGTGCCAAAGGACACAAAGAGGCGCCACTGTTATTGCCGGATCTGGGAAAAACTGCAGCAAGCACCCTGGTGTTCCTTCAAGAAATGCTCCTTGCTCCTGCAGTGGGAATTTTGCAGGAGATGCACAGCCTTGCTACAATCCCAGAAGCCAGTCCTGCAAGGCTGACTAAGCAGCACGCCTTTGTAACCTGGAGCACTGTGTCAGCAGCAGCATCCTCTCAAGTTCCCACTTCTTCAAGTCTAATAGGAAGTCTATCTTAAGAGGTTTTTTACGTTCTGAGAGGCCTGGGGTATTTTAACTCAGGAGTTCCAGTGTAGTTTATTTTCCTTTAGTGCTAAGATTGGTTTGTGTGTCAGATGCTCCAAGAACATTCACTACCAGTATTAACCCAGAGAGCATGTGCCACAATACGGTGTATTGCTTAAAGTTTGTGAATGGGTCTGTTGTGGTCTGTTGGTCAGAAGAGGGAAAACTTCTCCCGCACTCTGAAAAGGGCATTTAAACTGTGATTTATTCTCATGTTCTGTTCAAAGGGTACCAGAAAATTTGGCCTAGAAGCCTTTATCTATAAACTTAGGGTCAGCTTACAAAGTTTGCTGGTGGAAGTTAGCTTTCAGTTCCTACTACAGAAATTGGGCAAAACTGTGTATCTCTAATCTCCAAGAATTCAGAAAATATCACTTACTTTGCAAAGTAATTTTAAATTTTTTGCTTTGAAAAGTGTTGTCAGTTTTTTTTTACATTGGAAAGATACTGACGTTTACTTAAAATCATAAATCAATGTCTTTTGCCTTCTTACTGTGTTTTTTGTCTTTCAGTCTTTTGTGTGCCCCTATTTTTCAAGATTTTCTTGGCAGCTCTGAAAACCAGAATCTTAATTTTTTATTAGTAAGGAGGAAGTTAGATAATGTGACTGCCCTATCTGGGACTTAAAGCAAAAATACAGTAGTTGCCAGTATAACTAGTTGAATCATTTGTCTTCAAACTGTAACAACTGTGTATTTGAGGCTCCACATCAGTCTCCTGGAAAGGCCTGAGTTATCTGCTCAGTAGGTGATGTGCCTCAGAGGTTGGTTGTATAAATCACAAGTCAAGTGACTCTGAACAAAGCACTCCTTTTTATATATGGGGCAGATATTCCTGTTTGACTGTGGTAAAAACCAACTAAACCCTGACACGTTCCCAGCGCTGAAGAGGAAGCTGAACTGACCTTGTTATTAGTCTGTAGGGGAATTGGAGAATAGTGTCAGCTTTCTCTTGTTCATTTTCACACCAGCTGAGACAGGAATCTGCTGCTCTAAGTTGAGTCTCATTCCTGTAATTCCTCTGTTATCATCCCCCAGGTACTGTGTTGTTGCAGATATGGTAGGGATCGTAGGCAGAGACTTGTGGTGTTATGGAAGAAGAATTAGGCCCCTTGGTATTTTACTTCAGTCTTCCATTCCTACTACATTCTTCAGTGACAGCCTCATGTATCAGTCTAGAAGGAGTGGGAATGGGCCGTTCCCAGGAAGATAAGCGGGATTCCCTTCAAAATGTTCTGCAATGTGTGTGTGAGACATTTGCAGACAAGTCCTGTGTATCATATATGAGATTTATTAATGTCTCCAGTGCTACAGTGTATTTTTTTGAAAGCTTGTAACAGAAATCTGTCATTGTTCTACTGGATCTATAACAATGAATAACGAAGTCTTCTGAAAATGCTTCACTTCAAAAGAGGAAAAAAAAAAAGGAACAGCAGGAGGGGCATAAAGCCATAGAGATTAATCCATTTGCCTCAAAATTCAGTGATCATACCAGGAGCATGTTCTGCATTCCTAGACTTCAGTTATCACCGTCTCTGTTGAACTATGCTTCTCCATGGTTTTGTGTTAAGATTGGGTCTGAAGCCACTATAATCACATGCACCTTAAGGAATCATTTATGTTGCTAAATCAAATTGGTATGTTTGGTGGCCTGGGTTTCCAGCAAAATATCACTGTGTTGACTAGGCAGGAAATGAGATATCTTTGTGGCCTTTTTTTTTTTACTAACAGAGCAGAACTTCATAGAACATCTCCATTGGAGTAATACCCTCTTGGAAATAAAATTTTAATGGAGATCAAATGATCCACTAAATCACAATAGTTTCAATAATTTTTAGTTGAGAAAACCAAAATATAAATAAAAATCGACCCTAAAAGCTGTGGCTTTCCATGTGACTCAGTTTTATTTAACCAAATTCAGTTGAAGAAATAAGAGTAAGTGGCTAAGTGTTGTAGAAAAGTGCTTAGAATCCATAAAACCTAAAAGCATAAATTGGGTTCCTAAAAGATGTCTTCTTTCTCAATTTGAGGTGAATATATAAATATGAAATATGAAATGTCAAGCATTTGTAGCTGTAAATTAGTAGAGTAGTGTACCCTGAAAATCCACCTGCTCTCTTAGAAATGAAAGTTCAGTGGAACACGTCATCATACATCACTTAGAATAACACAAGGTTGCAACACCTGTCTCATGTTGCAAGACATACTTAACACAGAATTAATTTTTAAGCCCCAAAACCCCCTTACTCCTTTGAGTAAGGAAAGAAGCACTCAAGCAAGGCACGATTTTTCTTTTTTCCCTGCTTCCTGTGTTGTGATCACAGCATCAAATATTTACTTTTTTTGCAAAAATATATTCATGCAGTAGCACACAGCATGATATTTCCAGCTAACTACTCATGTAGAAAATGAGGTTGTCATTGGTTATCTTGTTCAGCTGAAAGCAGCAGGCCAGACAGTGATGGCAATGATGCAAACATGATGGGTCTTTCATGCTGGTAGAGCCTGGGTAGTACTTCTCAAGTGACACTGGGGTCATCTTGCGAGGGTGATCCTGACAACCAGAAGTCCTGCATGGTCACACTTGTCCCTAGCAGAGCTTTTTCTGGTGTTTGACACCTATATGTTGAAGCTAGAGCTTGCAGGCTTCTTCAGGTAATTGCAAACGTCCAAAGGTTGAAGATCAAGTTACACCCAGTAGAGATATCATCACAACATGGGCAGCAGACCTCCTGCTGTACAAGGGTATTGGTTTAGAACCTGCTGTCAGTGTTCTCTGGTGAACAGCAGGGAATGGTGGCAGGTGGCCCACACCTTCTTATGCATAAGTAGTTTTCAGATACCCAAACCGAGTTGGTTGTCTATGGGCCAAAAAGTTTCCTTTTTTTTTTTTTTTTTCCCCCCCCAAGAAAAGGACTGTATTTCTCATATATCTAATCAAGCCAGAAGCTGCAAGGGAAAATTTGGTTATCTGGAACAGGCCCAGAGAAAAGCTAACCTTTGTAGGCAGGGCACCAGCTTTTATCCAGATGGATCAGTGAGAAAAACAGACAAGGCTCATTTCACCTTCTGATAGACAGTTATCTTGTCACATGACAATCTCAACCTACTCAGTAGGTATCACCTTAAGTCTTTTGAGGGGTCCTGAGAGAGTGAAATCCCAAAATTTTCATTGGATTTTATCCTATTCCTCTTTTTGCATGGAGTAGTGGGATTCTTCCAAAACATCTGTTCTCCTTTGTTGGCTAACCTTTTTTTATAAAATGGTTTCTGCCATGAAATACTGACATATAAAAAAGAAAATATTGTCAAAATTAGGTAATGGTTTTATTTTTCTTTGTCTTGTTTTCAGTGATACTTTATTCCTTCTTTGCTTCCTGCAGTTTATGTCTCCTAGTCAGTCTGCAGTCAACTCTGTTTACTGTCATAGATTTTCTTAAGACATGTGACTGAAACTTGGAGGTGTTTTTATTTTTGGCCAGAGATGGCATGCAATTGTGCTCAGTATTGCAGAAAATGCCTCAAGTAATTTGTGCATGCCTTAACAAAGATAAAAGCATGAGGTCTGTGCAGATAGTATGGCAGTATCACGTGCACTGGGCTGTCATTGTAATTAAACTGGCTCAACTGGTCTACAATAGCCTAGTGTAAATATGAGGCATTATTGATACCACCAACCCTTCCTAATCCAATGAAAATAAGAGAGTGACCATCAGGAAGCAGCTATCTGAATGTTCCAACACAAGGAGAAAGGAAAAAACAGTGATGCTTCTAACAAAAGAGTTTCTTACTGTGTGAGTCTCTGAATCCAGAGTCAGCCCTTTTTAACCCTGCAGGTACCATGGGGATGGTGGCCACTGCCCAAATGGTCATGCAAATGTCTCTCTAGGGGTGAAAGGCACTGGGGGTGTGGTGGTCAGAGGGTATCTAAGCCTACTTCAGTTTAGCAGTCATGGGGTAATTGCATAAGTGCCTGAATGCTGCTCTGGTTTTCTGATGTTGGGGTGTGGTTTAGAGGGAGTGCTGCTCGTTTTGGACACATTATCTCCATGGGGACATAAACAAACCAGCACCATGAAGACAGGTGGGGGATAGAATGAGCTTGTTCAGTGCAAAAGACCTCAAAAGTTGAGGGGATTCATCCGTTCCCTGTGGTTTTGACATGAGAAATGCTGGACCTCTGGGAAGCTGCTGTCAACAAACCTCTGTATTGTAAACCAGAGGAAGAAGAAGCATTTTCAGAGATTTCTTTGCTCCTTGCTTTAAAAAGGTTGTTTAAATGTGCATAAACTGAATTTAAAATAATTTTAAGGGATAATTCTAGCAAAAAGGGACAGTTTGATTGTGAGTTTGCTTTTGTCCTTTTCAGTTTGTTGCTGTGAGTCAAGACAGTTTTAGGTTTTGATAAAGTTGAAACTTTTTATTTGTTTAGGGAAAACTGACTTCCTGCCCAGCTGGCAACTTGTAGTTCCATCTCAGCCTTTCAAAAAATCTTGAAGAGTACTTGAAAAAGACATACAGCGCACCTAATTCTGTTGTCTCAGAAACTTACTCTCCACTGCCAGCTGTGACAAATCTTGTCTGTTTTATTTGTTTATTTATTTTTAATTTTATTGAGACAGCAGAGTTGTTCACCAAACTGGACCCGAGATTTTCTTAAAAAACTCATTATTTGTGAAACCAGTTGCAGACAGATGAATGTTTTTGTTTTATGGGTCTGTGTGTGTGTGTCTTAGTTCTGCGTTTGGGAAAGGTGGTTCTGTTCCCTTTGAGTATTTGCTGTTCTTTGAGAACATTAAACAACACCAGGATTAGGGAGCTGGGGTGGGGAGTCACAGGAAATAGCAGTTGATGAACTTTTAAATTGTAGAGAAATGACTCCTGGGTGGAACAGAGCAGCCTGTGGGACACTGGGAGAGCTGTAAGGCACTTCAGACACCAAAGGAGAAGCAAGACTCACTCAATTCCTGTGAGTTAAAATCCTCTCTTGGCACATTGAGTCTGGGGATGTCTCATTTGACTTGCAGCCAGAAGGAACAAGCAAGTAATCCTCATTTCTGCAGCCAAGAGGAGCAGGCAGGTTCAGCTTTCACTAGCCCTGGGGAAGTGTAACAAAACAGTGCGCCAAGACAAAGTGGGTACAGAAACCAGACAGCTCAGGCTAGTGCAGAACCCTCCCTTTCCTTGGGTTTCCTGGTGTTGCAGAAGAGGTGGAGGAGAGAGAGTCTGGATAGCAGACCTTCATCCACCCATCATCCTGAAGATCTCCTGGCCTGGACATTACTTGGACCATGGCCTTTAACAAACCACGTAATGGCTAGACTGGGCTTCAAGGCAGTTCTGGTCACCACCCTTTTCTGACACTCCCTGATGGAGTCAGAAAACTGGAACAAAAGTGGCACCCACCCTAGACAGGAACACGTTCTGACCCACAGCCCAGGCAGTTTCTGGGAAAGGCAGAACTGTACACAGAGCCCTGACTTGTGTGTGTAGGGGAGATGAAGCAAGAAGAAGCAGAGAGATATGGTTTAAGAGCTGGCTGATGTGAGTGATTTTGGTTAACTCTCCCACTTCTTATCTTGTGTTGTAGTCTAGGATAGGTATTCTCCGTGTCTCCTTTGGAAATTGAGTTACCTTCCCTCCCACATCCCTTCTGTTTCTAATGGAAGTACTTGTCAAGGCTCTAGGTTTTAGCAAACTACTTCAGTTACACAAGACAAATATATGCTGTCAGAGGCTGTAGGTAAATAAAACCCAGGTAACACTGGAGTGAAAGGCTGAGCTGATCCAAACTTGTGAAACTGAATCTAGGCTGGCTCCTATTAGGTGACAGTTTGGGTCTGTGTGTTCCATCAAGAATTTCAGTCTTATATTTTGGATTCTTCTGCCTCCTTATGCTTTATTACTTAGTACAGTAGTCACCTCTGGTCTCCCATGGCCTTTGGCCTCCAAAATAAGGTTTGCAGCTGTGGAACAAAACTGTTGTCAAGAAAGGAAAATCCACTCTACGTGCCTGTGTCAGACACCTTTAGCTTTTCACATAACAGGATCGAGAAACAGCACTCAGGCTTGTGTTCATTCACCACAGAGGCAAATTCTACCATCTCACTCTAACTGAATGCCATTTTGAGATCTGCTTGGTACGAATAAAAATTATGATTGCATGGATGCTGTCCTACATACCATTATACTTAATTTGTCAGACTGTTGCTCTCATCTGAGTGACGGGCATCTCAAGACTGTTGCAATCCATTCATTCCCAAGGACATGGAAGGATTCTGGGAACCCTTGTTATACTTGACATAAGGAGGGGATGTTTTACACTTAAAGGATATATTGAAAGAAGGTGGTAAGTCATGGGCAAGGAATGATGGTTTGACAGTGCCAGATGCATCTTGTGAGGCCTTCAGCAAGAGTCACTTGAAATGGCAGGACTCTGGGCAGCAAGCTGGACCACAGGTCTCTGTGGCTTAGACAGGCTGGTACAGCAGCTAGATCTGAGCTTGAGGAGACACAGCCTGTGTCCCCTCAGGTGAGCAAGAGGCCAGCCTGGGCCATAACATGGTTGCAGCCTGCCTGGGTGAGAGATAGCATGCCCTGTGCTGCACTGGGAGGTGCAGGCACACACACGACACTGCACAATGCTGACAGCAAGGCTACAGTCTCCTAAGCGGTGTGTCTGTCTTTCCAGCTTATCTGCTGATGACGTGCTTGAAACACCCATTTGCTAAACTAAGGATAATATGTACCCCACCTTGAAATCCAGTGCTCTCTGGGAATCAATCTAGCCCATTCCTACTTCATAAGGAGCTCTCTTTCCTTGGAAGGCCTTATTCCTTTCCAATTGACCTTTGCTCCTCATCAAACTGTCACAGTCCTTTTAAAAAAGGTATCTTCTAGGGCAAGAAAAAAAAGGAGGCTTAGTAAAAGAAGAACAAAGACTGCTTGGTTAAATAAAAGATGATTATTCCACTGAGCCAGGGAGGAGATGTAATAAAGTTTCCGAAATGTAACAGATAGAACCCTAGAAGTTTGCAATAAGCTATAACAAAATGCTTATTCTGAATGAACTGATCTGATGCCCGGGTCATTTATTCTATTGGCTGTCTAGAGACATGTTATTTTAATCTGATGGTAAAAATATTATAAAAACTACATGCTTTCTAATAAATGTTTCTGGCCTTATCACTATCTGGGGACCATGCTTTGCACACCAATGCACCACAGAATGGCGCCCTCTTAACTGGGACCTGAAATCTCTGAGATGATTCTGGACTGGCAGTGTATTCCCAAATGAACAGGAGGGTGGATTTCCAGGATCATTGAGGGTGTCCTTCTCGATGCGGGCTGAGGAATTATTACAGGTCAGCCTTGCGAGCAGTTGCAGAAAAAATTAGATTTTATAGATAAACAAAAACCAACCAAAAAAAAAAAACAACCACCAAAACCTGATATATATATATATGTATATCCAGGAATGGGGAATAATATAAGTAAATTAGAAACACTTCATAAAAGCTGCTTTTTGTGTATCACAAGGGTGCAAGATTATAGAATTCAAGAAAGAAAGCTTTTACAACACCTGACATCAGTGAAGGCTAACTGCCCATGGTATGAAGTAAAGGAATTGTATAACTTTGAAAACTGGAAGTAAGTGGGTGGTTCTTTAAAGACTCATCAATCAAAGAATGGTGAGGTTAATCCTGGTGAATTTATTACATGGTGAATTGTTTATTCTGCACTGTGATCTTTTCGTGGTTTGGATGGAATTGATCAGCCCGTAGTAGATCTGTCAGCAGATACTTCTTCTGAATCAGCACCACCACTTTCACATCACGACCTAGTAGTTTTGCAAATGAAGGAGGGAATTAATGAGAAGAAACCGGAGGGTGATCCCATAAATTTAAAAAACTATAATTTACATCCTGCTGTGAAACCACAGCCAGTGAAAACTGTGGCTGCAGCACCATCTAGAGACCCAAAGCTGTTAAAACAGCAATTAAATCTTCCACCCTATGTGACTGATAATGAAGCTCTGCTGTCCCCTGAGCCAAAACACTTTTTAGATATTTGCCAAAAACAAGCCGTCAATCAAGGGGATTTTGAACTGCTCAATGCCCATAGTTTATCACAAAAAGAATCTTTGTCGTGAACAAATTTCTTGTGATATGGCTGAGGAGTTAAAAAAGTCTGTGAGTGAAAAAGGTCTGCAGTCTTCCTGTATGATGGGACTTAGAGAGTATATTGCAGAAAGCTATATAATGCTACCTGCTGACTGGAAGGCTTTATTTAAATTGGTTATGACACCAGGACCGTATTTAATTTGGTGGTCTGAATACTAAGATTTATGTCAAGAGCAGGCACTGGCTAATATGAACACTGGTAATGCTGAAATAACAAGGGATTGTCTGACAGGGATGGGAGCTCAGGCATCTATAAGATATCTATGAAGAATGCTCCCAGAAATATTTAACCAAGTGAGGGTGCTGCTTATGAAAGCTCTGATAAGAGTGCTAGATGTTTATAAGACTGAACCTCTCAGTGCAAGGACCCTGAGAGCCTTACATGGCCTTTATTGATTGTTTGCAAACAGGTGTGAATGGGCAAGTCAGCCAGCTACAGCAGAAGCTTTTTTGAAATTCTTAGCCCATGGAAATGCTAATACTGACTGTCAAAAAGCAATTGATCCAATCAGAAACAAACCTGGTATTACCGTAACTGGCTTCATCAAAACCTGTGCACATATTGGTACAGAACAATACAGAGCAGATTTGTTGGCAACTGCTTTGGCTCGACAGCTACAAGTGGCTTGGGCAGCAATTAAACGCTTTGACTGTGGAGAGGAAGGTCATGTGAGAAAGCAGTGCCCGATGAATGAGCAAAGGAATAAAAAACCTAGCAGGCTGTGCCCCAGATGCAAAACAGGCTATCACTGGCATAGCCAATGCCGTTCTAAATTCAACAAAGATGGAAAACCCCTGTCAAGGCAGAGAAACTTGAAGAGGGGCTTGGGATCCCGTGCCCCTCAACAAAACAGGATCCAGCCACAGCTAATCCCTACAGCTCCAGCTATATCAGGGGTACCCCAGGCAGTACCAGGATGGACCTGGCAGTTTCCCCCACAACTACAATAAATTACACATCAGTTCACCTTATTCCTACTGGTTTAAATGGACCCCTTCCTTTTAAATTTCATGCGTTGTTACTTGGGAGATCATCATCATCTAAAAGTGGACTTTTTATTTTACCAGGAATCATCCACTCTGATTCTAGGGGTGAAATAAAAAACATGGTTTACACTCCTAATCCACCTTGTACAATTCCAGCAGGATTGCTCAACTGATCTCACTCCCTATATTGCCAGATACAGAATCTTTACCATCTGCCAACACTAAAGGGGTCACTGGTAGTTTTGGTAGTACAGGTACTAACATTTATTGTTCTTAACTAATTTCAGTGCAACAGCCCTTTCTAACCTGTGATTCTGATCTGTGTTGTAGATGGCATGTCTTTTACAGTATTGATAGATACCAGAGCAACCATAACCATCATCAGTGGACGTGAATGGCCACCCAACATGGCCCTTGACAACTCCATCAGCAATCACTGCAGGCGGAGGTCGGAAGGTCAGCGGAGGTCAGCAGATGCCACAGCAGTCAGCACAAAACCTCATGGTTCATGAGTCAGAAGGGAAACAAGCACAGCTCAAACCCGATGCACTTCCTACTACATGCATACTGTGGAGAAGAGATCTGTTGTCACAGTAGGGACTGACACTGACAACAATTTTTAGAAAGAGTCACTGAGGTGCAGCTGAGACTTAAACTCACATGGGACACAAATACTCCCGTGTGGGTTTCTCAGCAGACCCTCAAAAAAGACAGGCCGCAACAAGCACAAAAACTGGTCCAAGAACAATTGAATCTGGGAAATAATAATTCCTTCTACCAGCCCATGGAACACCACAATATTTGTGATTCCTAAAAAGAAAGACTGGCAAATGGAGACTCTTACAAGTGTTGAGGGCTATCAATGCACCGATAGCCCTGATGGGCACTCAACAACCCAGAATACCTAATCCAGCAATGATCCCTGAAAATTGATAATTGTTAATCATTGGCTTAAAATTGTATTTTCACAATAGCATTATACCCTGATGATGCACCTCATTTGCTTTTTCATTATCATCCTTGAACAGCAGTAACCTATGCAAAGGTATCACTGGATTATGTTATCACAAGAGATGAAAAACAGTACTACAATATGCCAATAGTGCTTTACAACTTGTATGACAGCAGTTTTCAAAGGTTTTGTTGTATCATTATGTGGATGATATACTGCTAGCAGCAGATAACCCTGTAGTATTGCAAAATTGTTTTGCCTTTTTGCACCTTTGTTTTGACAAATTTGGTTTTTGTATTACAGCAGACAAAGTTCAAACTGTACCACCTTGGAAATACCTAGGGTTTCTATTATTTGAACAAAAAATTGTTCCTCAGCCCATTGTGCTGAAGATCTCTATTAAAACGCTAAATGATTTGCAAAAATTATTAGGAACTATTAATTGGCTCAGACCTACCCTTGGTATCTCCAAGTGAGTAGTTGTCACTCTTGTCTAATTTACTTTAGGGAGACACAGATATAACATCTCCTTGTGAGCTGGATACAGAGACTCCTGAAGCATTGCAACTTGTAACAAATAAAATTCAGACCTCTTTTGTATCCAGACAACAAGCAGAGTTACCACTGAGGCTTCTTCTTATCCAGGCTGAATTCCGACCACATGCACTAATAGCACAGTGGTGTGATGACAAACAACAGTTGTGGATGGCAGACTGGGCATTTTTACCTCACACATTTTCAAAAACAGTAACTACATTGCTTGACATGGTTGTTAGACCTGTTTCCACAGGACGAAAATGATGCCAGACCCTACGTGGGGATGATCCTTCTCACATCCACATTCCTTTGCCTGCAAACACTTTTCAGGATATGTTCTGGGGATCATTATTTTTACAGGCTGCCCTGACAGACTTCTTGGGAAACATTGCCAATTCTTTACCTAAAAATAAACTTTTGCAATGTTTAAAAGATCTTTCTTGGCAGCCAGGTTTTCTAAGATCGCCACAGCCCCTGCCTGAAGCAAAGAGAGTTTTCATCAATGGTTCTGAGAAAACTCAGAAAGCAGCTGTTTCCTGGAAAAATTTGGCAGAGGATTGGGAAAACTCTGAGTTTTCAGCCGGGATCAGCACATCTGGTTGAATTTGCAGCTTCTGTAGAGGCCATTCAATTGTTCAAAAATGAGCCCTTCAGCTTAATATTAAATTCCTGGTATTTAGTCACTATTTCAAATTGAATTGAACATTCCTTTCTAAAAGAAGTACACAACAAAAATTTGTTTATATTGTTATCTACTTTGTATTCTTTTGTTTGATGCAGATCTCATTGTTTTATGTTATTCATCTTAGGTCTCATTCATCTTTGCCTGGACCTCTAGTAGGAAACAATGCAGTTGTGGATGCCTTAACTATGATGGCAACAATTCCAAATCAAATAACACAAGCAAAGTTATCATATGAATTTTATCATCAAAATGCAAAAGCTTTAAGTAAAGAATTTAATTTTACTTTTTCTCAAGCTAAACAAATTGTTCATTCTTGCCCTGATTGTACAAGCTTAGCACCTTTACCTACTACAATAAGTACAAATCCAAAAAATTAGGTGTTAGTGAAATTTCACAGATAGATGTTACACCCATTTCCTCTTTTAGCACCTTAAAATATGTGCATGTATCAGTTAACACATATTCCAAATTTTTTGTTGCCTCCACTCATAAAGAGAAAAAGGCAAGAGATGTCATTAAGCACTGGTTGCAAACTATTGCTAATTTAAAAGTACCTAAAGAAGTGAAAACTAATAGCAGTTCAACATATGTTTCACGACCAATGAAAATCTTTTTTCATTCTTGGGGTATATGTCTCTTAAATGGTATATCTCATTCCCCAACAGGCTGAGCTGTTGTGGGACGAACACATGCACTTTTAAAGAATATGCTTCTTAAACAAAAGAGGGGGAATCCCCTTCATGTAACACCTCAGGTGGCTTTATTAGATAAAGCAACATTTGTTTTAAATTTTTAAAAATAATTCCAGATTTGATAACAAGACAGCAAGTGAAAGAAGGTTTTCCCATGATACCTTAACAGATTCTCAGCCACCTGTCTATTATAAAGACTTGCAGAGTGGACAATTGCTAGGCCCTGTGCCTTTGCTGACATGGCGTTGTGGTTATGGCTGTGTTTCTCTATCCACAGGAGCTCACTGGCTACCTGTGAAGAGCAGCAAAACCACTGCAGAAGGGATAAAGACTTGAAGGCATCACAATTTTAGTTTAGTAATCAGTTACAATGGGTTTGACACAACATATGTAACCTTTTTTGTTATCCTCAGCATAATCTCAATGAATGTGAATGAAGCATGGGTCCTACAACCAAAGACCAATGTTTGACTTACATTAGCCAAAGCAATTAATCAATCTACCCTTTGTAAAGCCATGACCAGTCCTAGTGATCCATTTCAGACATTTCTGGTTGGCATTCCTTTGTTGGAGGATGAATGGAAGAAATTATACAGTCAAACAGGTATGTGTGATTGTACAACTCCAGGTAAGCTTAGATTGTCGTGGTGTTTGGGATCACAGCAATCTAACGCTGACCAGACTGTGGGAGGGCACCTGGGCAGTGCTAATGGAGGCATGAGAAAAGTTAGTGACTTCCCTGCTCCCTCACTGCAGACTCAAGAGCTGGATGTGCTAGGCTCTATAAAAGTTGCTGTGTGTTTTTACCTTAATTATGCTAATGATCCAAAAGCAGACAAAACAGGGGTTGATATAAGTGCCACTGGCATTTACTGTAATGCCTCTGCGTGGTGTAGTCTTACAACTCCCCCACAAATCACCACAAAAATCAATGCAATAAGTCTGCCTGGTAACATATTTCTAATATGTGGTGACAGATTCCAAGGAATTCCAAGTAACACAGTAGGAGGTCCATGCACTTTTGGTCTTTTGACCTGTTTCCTCCTAGCCTTGAAACTGTAATTAATTGGACACTACATCATAGGCAAAATAAACGTGAATCTAAGTCATTTGGCCCTAACTGTAACTTTGAGGCCAATTTCTGGAACCCTACAAAAAGATTTTTTATTTCCTTAGTTGCCCCTGTTGGTACTGCACATGCCTTGAATGCTATTAATAAACTATAGGCTGTTGGCTTGCAAAGGAGAGTAACGCTACTGGTAATGCTTTAACAGGATTGATAACAGATGTTGACTCAATACTTCATGCAACACTGCAAAACAGAGCAGCAATAGACTTTTTACTGTTAGCCCAGGGACACGGATGTGAAGACTTCAATGGAATTGCTGTATGAACCTGAATGACCATCCTGAATCCATTCACAAAAGCATCCAGGAATTGAAGGAGCTGTGTGGAGAACTGCAGCAAAACCAGCGATAGGATCCTTTTGGCTTGTTTTCTTGGCTGGAAAGTTTCAGTTTTGGGCCTTAGGTTAAACATGTAGTTGCCATAGCAATAATGGGACTTGTAGGGCTTTTGATTATCATGTTGTGTTTGCCGTGTATCTTTTCTTATATTCAATGGCTTTTCAATCAAAATGTAAAGCAAGTAATGCTAATGCATACGCACACTGTAATGGCTTTACAATGCTTAATAAATAAAAAAGAGAGATGAAGGGTGAGAAAACAAAGGAGATTTAGTAAAAGAAGAACAAAGGCTGCTTAAATAAAGGAAGCTTATTCTGCTGAGGCAGGGAGAAGATGTAACACTTTCTGAAATATAACAGATAGAATGGCAGTAGTTTGCAATAAATTATAACTAAACGCTTGTTCTGAAAGAACTGATCTGATGCTCAAATAATTTATTCTATTGGCTGTCTAGAGACATGTTATTTTAATCTGATGGTAAAAATATTATAAAAAATGTATACTTTTCTAATAAATGTTTCTGGCCTTATCACTGTCTGGTGACCATGCTTTGCACACCGATGCACCCCAGTATCTGCTTTCAGCAGGTGCGGAAGTCCCTGAACTGTCTGTTCCTTGTTCTCTTTTACGGTGACAACACGAGCACGGCTGAATTCCCAGACTGGAATTACCCATCCTGGTTACTGCGCAGGCGATCCTCTCTGGAGCAGCAGTGACACCCTGTGGCCATTAAATAAATTCAGCAAGCACTTCTCAGATGAATTCCACCTTCATCTGCCTGCCTTCCCACCGTTGGTGTATTTGCAGGTACATTAAATACCGGGTGCAGTAACATGACACTCGCAAGCTCCACAGACAAACTCCTTCAGCTCCTTCTTATCTCTCTCAGCTATTGAAGACAAACCGTGAGCAACAAATTTCTTTGGTCACCTGGGAACTGTGGAATCAAGTGCCTACTGTAGGCTGTATGAGAATAAAACATCTCTGAGAGATGAAAGGTCAGATCTGAGCAATAGAGTGTGTGCAAAGTAAATGACTCCCCTAAATTAGCTGTGCACAATTTATAATCACCAGCAAGAAGCAAAAGATTGAAATGGTGGCAATTTGTAGCAATCTACCACAGAGCTGCCCAGAACATTTTGACAGACCTTGAGGAAGACAGGAGTTACACTGTGCTGTATACAGGCCAACTTATTCTTGCATTAGCAGGCAAGAATTTAACCACAAATGGTCTGATCATTTGTTTTATCCCTGTTCCTTTCACTTTGAGAAAATGGTTACATCCAAGCAGGAGAAAACCTTTCCACAAAATTACAGTCTGAGCTGGCAGATTCTGTGCCATTTCCCTAGTCTACAGCTGTTCACAGAATTGTTGAGGCTGTCACACATCACTTCCACTCCAACACCTCTGCCTAAGCAGTGTCAGTTGAAGCAGGTTTCCCAGGACTGTGTCCAGGGAGACTTTGAAGTGCTTCAGGGACTGCGATTCCAAACTTCTCTGGACAACTTGGTTGAACCACCACACAGCCAAAATTTATGCTATTATGTGCAGTAGAATGTAATATGTTTTAAATTGTGTCCACTGCCATTTTTTCTATCAGCATCACTGAAAAGAGCTTTGCTCTGTCTTCTCTAGTCCCCTCATGAGGTATTTATTCACATTGATAAGATACCCAACCTCTTCTCCAGGCTGAACAGTCCCAGCTTGTTTAGACTTCTCTCACATGACATATGACCCAATTCCTAAATTGCCTTAGCGGGCCTTTTTTGGACTCTTTTCAGTGTGTCCATGTCTGTCTTGTGCTGTGTAGCCCAGAGGAGGATATGGTACTCCATGTGTGGCATCACCAGTGCTAAGTAGGAGTGGAAGAATCACCTCCTTCCACATGCTCAGGTGCCCAAGGTTACTCTATGTCAGACGCAGAACTTCATGTTTCCCTCTGTTGGACTTCATGAGGTTTTTGCTGTCCCATTTCTCCAATCTATGTCCTTCTGTATGGCAGCAAAGCCATCTGGTATATTAGCTTTGTAAAAGCTTCTCACAGTTTTGCCTGTTCTGCAAACTTCATGCAGGTGCAGTCTACCTAATTATCTAGACCATTATTAAACTGTATTGACCCCCACAATTTTACCCCCACAGTTTTACCCCCACAGGGCATACATGACTGGTGATCAGCATCCAGATGGACTTTGTCCACAACCCTCTGGGTCAGCTCTTTGACCAGATTTTAATCTACTTCAGTACCCACTTATTTATTATTTACCACAACTTATGTGGTTGTTTCTCTAGTTTCTAGGATATTGTGGGTGACTGTGTCAAAAGCCAGCATAAGTCAAGAAAAACAATGTTAACTGTGTTCCCCTCCTCCACCAAGCTACTCAACTTGTTAGAGAAGCCTATCAAATTAGTTAAATATGACTTTCCATGTTAGTCCATGCCGACTACTCTTGATCATCTCTTCATCCTTCATGTGTCTAGAGATGGCTTCCATCACCTTCCAGGGACTGAGGAGGAGTATCTGAAGGGAGAGTGTCAGAGAATGGAGCCAGGCTCTTCTGAGAGGTGCCAAGCAACAGGACAAGAGGCAATGAGCGGAAACTGATGCATTGGAAGTTCCACTAGAACATGAGGAAGAAGTTCCTTACTGTACAGGTGACTGTGCACTGGACTAGGCTTCCCAGAGGGATTGTGGAGTCACCCTCACTGGAAACATTCAGGAACTGTCTGGATGAAATCCTGTGCAATGTCCTCTAGGATGACCCTGCCTGAACCTTGAGCAGAGGTTGGACCAGATGACCCACTTTTGTCCCTTCCATCCTTACCCCTTCTGAAGGAGGAAGAGAAAGGGTTGAGACGCTGGAGTGTGCTTTTGGCCAAAGGCCTTCCTGGGAACAATTCTCAAACAGTTCTCCCAGGCTCCTTTAACCTCCAGGGCAACCTCCTTTGGGATTCTTCCAAGCAGGTCCCTGAACAGTTCAAATTCTCTGTTCCAGGAGTGTGATTCTGCTTTTTGTCTTGTTCATTCCTCTCAGGACCTTGTACGCTGCAGTTAAGAATGCCCTCAAACTCCTTACCTGTAACTTGTTTAACCTTGTTTGGAAGCTGCAGGTTGAATAGGGCATTTTTCCACATCCGGTCATTGCCCACATGCATCAGAAGTTGCTTCCAGTACATTCTGTATCTACTGAGGTTTCTTACCACAAGCTGTATCGGTGTTTAAGCACACATCAAGGAGGTTGAAGTCATCCATTGGTATCAAGAATCTTTGATGGTGAAACTTTCTCGAGATGCCTGAAACTGCATCTACTACAGTATCACACTGGCTGATTTCACAGAATCATGGAATGTTCTCAGCTGGAAGGGACCCACAAGGATCATCAAGTCCAAACCTTAAGTGAAAGGCCCATATAGGGATCAAATCCACAACCTTGGCTTTATTAGCACCGTGCTATGTTCACAGTCTTCTAATTCCCCTTGCTTCATGCTTCATGCATTAGTGTACAAGCATTTGTGATAGGCTGCAAGTCAGACTGCTTTTACAGTGGAAATGCCAGAGAGCTTCACCTCTGAGTCATTTGTCACCCCCTTGTGCCCCGCCTTCCCTTCAACTTAACCCTCCCAGGCCCAGCTGGCTTAAAGCATTCCTCACTAGGCTGGCAAGTCTGCTTACAAAGACAACTCTTGACCCTTGCCTCAAAGGCTTATAGTCACTCCTGACATGCTTCAGGTTAGTTACCATGGCAGATTAAAATATTTCTTGTATATATGGTTTTGTGGCCTATAATAATTCAAAAAATATCATAAGATTATGTTTTGAAAAAAAACCCAGACCAAAAGCAAATTCCTCAATATATCTGTTTACTGTGGAAAAAAGAAAAAGAAGAAAAATCTCAGGCCTAAAAAGCCATCTCTATTACTGGGCTAGATGGGCAGAATATGACTTTAACTGTAATTATCTACAAGCTGTTCAAAGCAATTTGCAAACAGAAAAATAAAATAAATTTCATCAACTATAATATTTCCTCTGAATTATTGACTGTGTTCCATAGAGGGAGCTGATATTCCTTCTAACGCTCTTTAATATCTGCCTGTTATTTCTCCCTGCCAGAACTGTATCTTCCAGATAGGAGTAAATAATTATTTACAGCGTAAAATCTGTATAATAAAGGGAACTCATTTCCCTGCCATTCTAGTTCATGAATTGTCTGTGAAGTGATAATGAAAACCTCATTATTTTGGTGCATGCTTCAGAAGTTTCTGTGAATCTTGATTCACTGGAGATATTCACAACCCCCTTTGATCAGTCCTGAAGGCCCTATAGGAATATTTGAGTTTTTTCTTGGGTGACTGAAATAGTGAATAGAAATTATGAGAATTTCAGATGATATGTACAATTGATCTCTGAAAAGAGATCTAAAAACAGATCATTACATATAGACGTAAAAATTAATCTCCATAAATGGAGTTTGAAGGCTGATCAGGAATATTTATGAAAAAAGAGGTTGAACTTTATTAGATTTGCACAAAATGTGTTGCAGAAAATTGTTGAAATATAGAGAAATAATTAGAATAACAAATAAACTCTCAGGCATCTATGAAGGAATGTGGGCAAATGACAGAGATGATATTACTTGATAAAAAGGGAATGCCAAAGTATTTGCTGTGATAAATACGTTATTAATTTTCTGTCTCCCCCTCTCTTCCACTCTAGATCTCTCTGTCTGCTGTCTGCCTTTCTCTTCCTTCTCAGCCTTTTTCTCTTCACTTTTTCACTCTTTCCAACCTGTGTTTCTATCTTCCTCTGTCAGTCTATCACAGACTCTTTGGCCCCTCATCCTTCCATTCTCTTTCTCATCTTACTAACCCCCCTTGCCCCTCTCTCTCTCTCCCTTTCCTGTCTCTGTTGTGTTCTGTCTCTTGAAATGATTGTCCTGATGTGAAGAAAGACTTGTCCCAAAACATTCCCTTTCCTGCAGTATTGTGGTCTAATTAAAGGTATTTTTTTCTCCTCATATATTCTGCCTGTCTAAGTGCAGTGTTATAAAGCTACCAGTCACAGGTATTTTAAACCTACAGGAAAGTCAGAAAACTATTTCAGTCAAACTACCTGCATTGAAGAGAAAATTCTCAGTAAGCAAGGGATATTCAGGAGCACAATGCTGAATTAAATTTTTTCATGAAATCTGCCATGACCGAATGGACTTTGAGAAGAAAAAGATCTCTTTCTTTAGAATAGACTATCTGATAAAGCTCAAAAGCAGTGTGTTGAAAAACAATTTCATAACTCACTTGTGAGATGGGGTAAACTTACCTGGAGAAGTTAAGGGTGCATCTTTAGAACTGCTGCATGTAGTTTACATGAGCGAAGAGTCATGAGAATTTATGAAGTCCAAGAAAGGGTTTATCAAAACCTTTTTTGTATGATCCTCTACTCTCACTTTCCATGTAAAGGTAGAGTTTTAATAAGCTAAGCACTGCAGAGTGGGAATCTCGGTGCTGATCTAAGTTGTTGTTTAGAGGACATTCAGTGCCTTTGCGATAGTCTTGTACAGATTTGTGCTTCTTCATGCAGCTTTGAGCTTGGAGTTGTCTGAAATTGGCACTTTAATTTGTGGAAGTGAATTGGTGTTCTAAAATCTACCTATTAGAGACACTCTAATTCTGTCTCTCTTGTACAGACGTTTCTTGTATTAGATAAACCCTTGAGATGTTGGCTGTGATTTCACAAACACATTAAGCTGGTATAGACTGCGACTCAAAGCTGAAGCAGTTGTCCAAGACACTATCCCAGACCACCCTCCTGATTCTAATTCTTCATGTGTTTGAAAGCATGCTTTTTGCTGATACAACAAAGGAGTCTGTTGATGGTGGTGGAAAGTAAGAAGTAAATGGGTGGTTTCTTTTAAGCCCAAATTTTGACACATGACCTCATAATCAGATTTAATTCCAGACTGATAATTTTGATTGTGATGTAGGCCTTGAATCAAGCTATTCTGTTCTCTCTGCAATGTCTTGTGGCAGTTAGTTTGTCAGTTCCTAGATACTGTGATCATGGCTAAGAAAATGGTGAGAGACGACACAAGGCTCATTTCCCTTCTGTAGAATTAGAAAAGGATTCAGCAATATGTTTTCCCATGGGTTGGTTTTGATGATCTGTGAAGTACCCTTATGTGTCTTGTTTCTGTAGCCTTGAACGGTACACCTGCAGAGATCTGGCCTTGTGTTGGTTTGTAGAGCTAGAGTCTATTGATAAGAGGGGTCAGAATGATGATCCAGGGAACCAGGCCAGAGCTCAATACTGGTCAGATATAGTCCCAAGTGACTGGAGAAAGGGGAACACTGTACGCATCTTTAAAAAAGGTAGCAAGGAGGACTCTGGGAAACACTGGCAGGTCAGGATCCCCTCTATGCCTGGGAAGATCATGGAACAGATTCTCCTGGAAGCTGTGCTAAGGCACATGGAGGACAGGGAGGTGATTTAAGACAGCCAGCACAGCTTCACCAAGGCAAAGTCCTGCCTGACCTTCTATGATGGAGTGACTCCACTGGTGGATAAGGGAAGGGCTATCCATGTCATTTATCAGGATTTCTGTAAAGCGTTTTACGTGGCCTCCCACAACATCCTTGTCTCTACATTGGAGATAGTTTTGAAGAATGGACTATTGGATAAGAAAGTGGTTGGACAGTCACATCCAGAGTGTAGTGGTCAGAGTCCCAACTGGCATTAGTGACAAGTGGTCCCTCAGAGACCCATCCTGGTACCAGCACTATTTAATATCTTCACTAATGGCATAGACAAAGGAATCGAGTGCATCCTCAGCAAATTTGCAGATGGTACCAAGCTGAGTGATGTGGTTGAAAATCGTAAAGGATAGAATGCCATCTAGAGGGACCTGGACAAGCTTGAGAAGTGGGCCCATGGGATTTAGGAAAGGCCGATCCTGCTTGACCAATCTGGTCTCCTTCTATGACAAAGTGACCCACATAGTGGATGAAGGAAAGGCTGTGGATGCTCTCTGTGTGGAGTTCAGTAGAGACTTTGACACTGACTCCCCACACATTCTCCTGGAGAAACTGGCTGATCATTGTTTGGGTTGGGTGCACTTTTCTCTGGGTGAAAAACTGGCTGCAAGTCCAGGCCCAGAAAGTGGCGGTGAATGAAACTAAATCCAGATGGGGGCTGGTCTCTACTGGTATCCCCCAGGGCACAGTACTGATGCCATTCCTGTTTAATATCTTTATTGATGATCTGGATGAGGGGATTGATTCAGTTTGCAGGTGACACCAAGCTGTGTGGGAGTGTTGCTCTGCTGGAGGCCAGGAAGGCTCTGCAGAGGGATCTGGACGGGCTGGATCTTTGGGCCAAGGGCAGTGGTATGATGTTCAACAGGGTGAATAGCCAGGTCCTGAGCACGAGCCAGCAGTGTGCCTAGGGGGCCAAGAAGGCCAATGGCATCCTGGCCTGTATCAGCAATAGTGTGGCCGGCAGGACCAGGGCAGGGATCGTCCCCCTGCATTTGGCGCTGGTGAGGCCACACCTTGAGTGCTGTGTCCAGTTCTGGGCCCTTAACTTTGAGAAGGACATTCAGGTGCTGGAGCATGTGCAGAGAAAGGTAACAAAGGTGGTAAAGAGTCTAGGAAACATGTTTCATGAGGAGCAGCTGAGGGACCTGAGAGTGTTGAGCCTGGAGGAGGCTGAGGGAGGACTTCTCTCTACAACCATCTGAAAAGAGGTTGCAGCAAGGATGTCAGTCTCTTCTGCCATGTCTCAAGTGAAAGGGCAAGAGAAAATGGTCTTAAGTTGCATCAGAGGAGGTTCAGATTAGACACTAGAAATCTTTTTTCATGGAAAAGGTAAGAGGTGTTAGAATAGTTTGCCCAGGGAGGTGGTGGTGCCAATTTCAAGTGTTCAAGTGGCATGTGGATGTGGCACTTCTGGCATCTGAATATGGCTTGGGGTGATTATGGTAGTGCTAGGTTGATGGTTGGACAGATAATCTTGAAGATCTCTTCCATCCTTGGTGATTCTGTGGTTCTGTAATACTGATCACTGTGTAATTCCTACTGAATTGGAAGCTTTTTCCTGCAGTGGTGGTCTTGTGATCTCTGACTGAGGCTGGCTCCTGGCAGGCTTGTGTCCCCACTGCTTCGTACTTCTCCAGGCACAAGCCAGTGCAAAGTGCTGGACCTGTCAAATCGCTCCCCAGGTAAGTGTATCCTGACACCAGTTTGTGGCTTCTCTACTGGTAAAACAGTCAATGCTCTGAGCCAGGGCTCAAAACAGAATTCCAGTATGGAAACTGTTGGGTGACCTCATTTCCTTCCATCTGACTCTGTTGCTGCTGTGAGATATTTGTTTTGGCCCTTAGCTTCCACTCTGCAACAGGATAGGTTTATTCTACCCTTCCTGTGAGGAGCCTGAAAAATCTCCCTGGATGATTGCATCTTGACAAGTCAAGTGCCAAGGCAACTTAAGCGTGAATGTTTCAGTTTGGGGATATTTTGGGAAACAGCTGCTCCCACACATGCCGACAACCTGTTGCATGTCCCTGATTTCATCCCTGCCAGGAAAGGACATGGGTATTGAAGACGTCTTCAGGAACAGAATAACAACTCTGTGAAGGACTCCGCCTCATCTCTGCTTTCATCTCTGCACTGGTCACCCAGCATTGGGTGAAACAGCACAAGGTGAGGCTCTCCTTTTCCCACTCATCACACCACACCACTGGAGAGGTTACTTTTTTATACAGAACTGTTGGGACACAGAGCATCAGATTAACACTGTTTTTTTTTACGGAATCTTCCCTATCTGACCATCCATGGACCACTCTGGCAGTCGTGCTTTCACCACCTGAGCTGGGACCGAGACCCTTTTGCAATGGGTGGCTCCAGTGACATGATGGGTGCCTTATTTGCCTCCTTACACACCCCACACTCATACAGCTGGACATGGTTTCCTTACTGGCTTGACCCCATGTTTCCCACTGCAGAGTCTTAGACCTCTGGATCCTGAATTTAATCCTTGTGCAGCAAAAGAATCACAGCTCGAGCTGGTGCCTCCAAGGAAGGACCCCAAACAAAGGAAACCCTGAAATTTTATACTTCACAATCTCTGTGTGTTAAAGTCTGCCATTTTCCTACTGAGTCCTCAGCTCCTGCAGTGCCTCAATGTCTGTTTTCCTGGCTGGTGCCACAGGTCCCTGTGCCCTTTGCTGTGCCAAGGGATGGCAGTTCCTGGCCTCATGCCTCGGGCTGGCACCCAGGGCTCAACCTGCAGCTCCCACTGCAACTGCACCCTGAGCTACCTGCACTAAATATGTTCCTCAACAGCTTGCAAATAGTGATCCTCAATCCTGTATTCAGTGAGAGATTTCTGTGCTGTGTTTGTGTTCCTGGTAGCAGCCTCACCCACACTGGCGAATGTCAGACAAACATGCAGCTGTTACGGCCATGGCAGGAGCCTCTCCATCTGTGCAACATTAGCTTTGGTCACCCTGCAGGGGCCAGTCAGGAAACCAAGTCACACCCTGGAGGGTTCTGGTAACGCAGAAAGACACATATCTTCAGTGAAATTGTTGAGAGGACATCTAACAACTTTGTGAATTTTTCAAGGAGATGCATCCTTACAGAAGTCTGGATTAGTCCCAAAGTCACCCTCATAGCACAGTTGAAACTGTTATGATTGGTTCCTAGCACCACTGTGCATGTATTGCTGTCTTTTCTCTGAAGGGAAAGCGTAGTTTGTCCCCAGAGTCCCTCTTACTTTTCCAACTCAAAAAATCTTGACAATTCTTTCAAAAGGAGGTATTATTTATTATACTTTAGTATTCTTCGACTGAACTATGCAATAAATTTTTATGTTGTGTGCAAGAAATACAAGAGGTCCCTGAAGTCTTTTGACAAGGCAAACTTTGTGAAAACTCATAGACTCAGGAAGATGAGATCTGTTGGCAGGAAGCATAAAGAGGGGATTTTCTTCTTTACAAAAAAAGGGATTTGGTTTCAAGTACATTCAATCTATTATTTTTAAGCCACAATAGTAAATCAGAACAGACAATCTGAAAGAAGGGAATTTATTTAACACAAAGAAAAAGTGGTTTTTAAGAATATCTCCCTCTGAAACAGCACCTTACATTTCAACTTCTGATTCATTATTCTCAAGTTGCTGCAAGTGCCCAGTGTGATGGAAAGTCACCATGACAACCACCACACCTTATTGTATTTTTATATTGAGGGCATTATCCTGCTATGGTTGTGATTCTTGATACTTGGGTTGATATGTGAAATTCCTTTGGATATAAACCACCTCATTCATGGACTGTATCAAGCTGCTTTTATAAGAACTCAAAGTTGTGTTCCTCCCAGGACGTCATTTGTTGCCTGAGAACAAAGATACAAAATGAGAGACATTTGTGATTTGAGTCACACAGAGACATTCCTTATGAAAGCAAATTTTGAAACACTGAATGTGCTTTGTAAAAAGAGGAGGAGATTGGGACTTCAGCAGCTTGGGATCTTCAAAGACTTTGGTTATTCTGTCTGCAAACATCTGCAGATTAACAGCAAAATATAGGCCCAGGCTATTTCTGCTTGTCTTCTCTGCTGAGGTGCTACTGCCTGTTGGAAGCACTCTGTCCTTAAATTGCACATGGGTTAAATCCAGCAGAGAGCCTGTGTGTGGCTGTGTGGCTCCTGGCCCTGTCTAGGTACATATATATATATGTAACAACAAAGAAAAAAGTGGTAGAAGAACTTCAAAAGGGTCCTTTTTTGATGCCCTCCCTGACACAGGAAAGTTACACAGCTGTTAATACTTTCCACTCCTGAAAGAAATACAAGCAAATTTGAGATTGCTCCTTAGCTACCATCTTCCCTCCACTGTTCATGCCAGCAGCTTTTAGACACATAGATTTTATTGCTGGAAATAAAATGCAGACTTTGTTGCTGGAAGCCCAGACACACACATTTTAGGGGACTGAAGGAATATTCTGGGGAAGGATAGCTTCTTACTTCCTTTGGTTTTGAACTGTTCTGCAGCTATCCATTTTCTGGCCATCATATGAGATGAGACCCTGGGACAGACAACCTTCTGATCAAAGAGGTGTGTCGAGATGTTACGTTGTACTCCTTTACTGTGTAGTCCTATAATCCGGTATTGCCATTGCTACTAGCCTTTGGTAGTAAGTTACTGTCAGGCTTACTTCACCTCAGCTTAAAGAGGTGTGCCTGCAGTTTAATTCAGTTGTAACAGGCATTTTTCTGATTTATTAGATGCTATTTTTTTTCCCACTATTTCTTAGCTTTGTGTGGTTTAATCACTAACATAATGATGAAGTGTAGAGAAAACCAGATTTGGTACGACAGCAGAACCCTTGAGAAATGGAGACAGAGGATGTTGTTAAGAGGAGGACTACAGGCATGGGATGATAAGAGACAGGGTATAGGGCTGACAGTGGAGATACCATAACTGTGTGCTCTGCCCCCTGAGTTCCACACAGGAAGCCCCAGAGGAAAGGCAAGCACTGTGGAGGGAGGCCTGAGAGTGTCTGGCTTGATGCTGGCCGTGCAAATCAAGCTGTAGTCCCACAGTGACACAAGATGAGGCTGCATCAGGGCTTTATTGTCTGGGCTGGTCTGCTGTGAAAGCACTTAGCTCCTGCCTGCGTACACTGGACATGCTGACAAATACTGGGATCTCATCAGGCAGCCATCCCAGTGTGAAATGTGGCTCGTGGTCTGCCTTATGGTGTCAAAAGGCATGTGGGTGGGATGACTGATATTTGGTCTATAAGTTCAGACAAGAGCTGATTTAGCCTGTAGCTTTTCAAGACAGAATTGATTCTTTCTAAAGCAGTGCTGACAGTTGTTTGTCTAATGTTCGCTTTCTGCTTTTTCTAATGGGAATCATCCTTTACCAGGCAGGCAGTGTTTGACTCTCATTGCCATTAGAAAATATTTCCCCAAGTCCAGTGAAGTTCTACCATGCTGCAGTTACAGCACACAGGATTAATCCTTTCTGTGTTTGTGTGTGTGCATGTGTATGTTGGGTGTTTGTTGTTTTTGTTTACGTGATGGGGTATTTTGTTTTTAGTGCTGTTTTGTTTTGTTTCATTTGGGTTTTTCCCCACTCTGAATCATTTAGGACTTGTGTTTCTCCTGGCGCTTGATCTCTATCATGATCACAAGAAAATAATTCTATCTTGAAAAAAAAAAAGTGTGTTATAAGACCTCATAGAAAGACTTCCATGAATGCTTCTAGTCAAGGCCACTTGCAGGTGCTTCAGAATCCTGATTTGGCAAAGACAATCCCTTGATGTCTGGAGTAAGATTCTTCAGTTGTATTGTTTCTGCTTTTGTTTAGCAAAGCACATGTTTCTCCAGGCTGCTGTTTGAAGAGAGAACAAAGCCAGTGAGAGATAGTCCTATGAACACTGAGGCCTACATGTAAAAGTTTATATTCCCAGGTCCCACTAGAAAGAAACTTGGAGAATATACCAGGCAGGAAGATGCTTCCAAGTGTCGTTGCCTGGCAATGCTGCAGGTGACACTGCCATATGTCAATACTCTGTGGGACCTGTGGTGAAAGGCTAAGAGAGGCAAAAGTCTGGGGATGGGTTAGGTCAGTGACAAACTGGATCTATATGGGTCAGTCTTCTTCACCTGAGTGTCAGCAGGATGTGGATACATATCATGGATAGATCCAACGTGAAGGAAGGAAGGAAGGAAGGAAGGAAGGAAGGAAGGAAGGAAGGAAGGAAGGAAGGAAGGAAGGAAGGAAGGAAGGAAGGAAGGAAGGAAGGAAGAAGACCAGGAATATCTTAGATTCCAATAGTCTAGCAAGAGATAAGAACTCCAGAAAATGGGTTTGCCTTCATCTGAAGTTAGAAATCAAGGTGTTTTCAGGAGCTTTAAAAGAGAACAACTGAATGACTTTTATGTCTCTATTGAAGTTAAAAATGAGGGTCTTTCTAACGAGCAAAAGATACAGTGATGTGACTTTATTTGATATTGGGCAGGTAGGCTTGATTACAACAAGAAATATAATGTTGCAATTCAACTGTGGCACCATCAGTCATGGACTGGGGAAAGGGAAGTTTGTGAGAGTAGGAAGGCAGGTGACCTTGGAGAGCTGATCCTAGGGTTGGGTGGTGTGTTGGGAACCCTCAAAAGGCATTGTGTTTGATGAGTCAGTGATCTGGAACAGTCCATGTCTGCTCATTTGGCCCTAGCCTTAAGGCACTAGTGGCTGTATGCCAGGTTGAGTAGCTGCTGTATGGGAACCTGCAGCAAGGCCCAGTGCTGCACTGGCAGTGGACACAGAGTGTGGGAGGTGGTGTGACAGAGGTTTGAGCCTGTCAGGAAACTACCAGCTGAACAGATTGCTAACATAATCCTTAGATCATCAAACCTTTGAGAAAGATGAACTCTATCTGAGGAAAAGGGTGGGATGTGTTGATCCAGAGGACTACTGTATGTCATGGAGGTAGTGATACAGCCAACCTGAGCACACGTGTTGTGCTGCACAGTCCCTTGGCTGCAGGGTAAATTCAGCCAGCTCATTGCAACTGCAGGCACCAGTGATGGCTACACCTGCACGGCCTTGCATTAGCAGAGCAGCAAGTAGTACTCATGAGAACAGCTTTTACCAATAAAACTGTTTTCTTGTAAGAAAATAATGTTATATCTCATGAATATTTCAAGTTGGAAGGGACCCAAAAGGATCATTGAGTCCAACTCCTAAGTGAATGACCCATATGTGGCTCTAATTCACAACCCTGGCATTGTTAGCACCATGCTCTAACCAACTGAGCTAATCTCAAATGACCAGAAGCGCAAACTGTTCTTTCTGAAAGTGGCTGGCACAACAGGGTATGTAAAAGATTTTTCCTCTGAAAGTTATGTCAGGAACGTGTGCTGATAAGTCAGCTGAGCATCTGTGCAGCCACCTACCAAATCTTGTCCTCTTGCATCTTTTCAGTTAGTTGTGTATTGGTATATGCACACACAAAACCACTCACAAGCACACTCACACATATACACATGCCATGTTCTAAAAAGATAAATTTGGCAAATAGAGTCATTCAGTCAGTGAGTGAAAGTGAGTACAATTGGTTTTTGTATGGAAATTGCTGCTCTGCTCCTTTGTCCTCCATGTGCAAATATATCTGCATGGTAACTAAAGAAGAGCCTCCATGACACAGTATCATTCCTGAATTAAGAGCAGAAAGGATCTCTATACACTTTTATGCAATAAGCAGCAAGTGTCAGTTATTAACTGATTAGTAATTCAGCTTGGGAGCACTGTGCACAATTTTCTTCTTTTTCCTTCATTGACATAGAAGTTGCTACTGTGATTTCGTTTACTCCCATACTTATTTTTTGAGGGTGTTTTTGCATTATCACAGCAGACAGAGCCCCTACTGGGAATTCTAGAGGATAAGAGGTATTAAACTCTTAGACCTTTAAACTGTGCTTTTTAGTCTTGCTACCTGTCTCGAAACACTTAATCTTGTTTTTTGTCTGCTTTCTCCAAGGAACTAATCCTCATGGTGTTTCATGGCAATTGAAATCACACAGCAAGTTAAATCAAGGCTGGGTACTGTATTCCTTCTCATATTGTTTGGACTCGGTAAGGCAGAGCAGATTTTGGGGACAGGGATAAGGCTGAGCAGGAGGTGCCCCCATGGGATCTGTTTCCCAGACTGACTTTCAAGTGACCTTGAAGCAGGGCCAGAAAGAGAAAAGTTGCTTAGCAGAACAGAGCTAGACTCAGTGTTGAGAAGCAACTCCTGCCACTGGGACACTTCAGTAAATGCTCTGCAAGCTGTCTGCTGGTTTCAGTCCCTCAGCTGGGAGGTGGCACCTTGTCCAGGATCAGCACCCACTTAGGAATTCCTAGTGGGTGACCAGCCATAAGGCTCCACCTGCTGCTAAGGAGAGTTATGATGAACCCACATGGGAATATCACAAATAATTATGTGTCCACTGTGTTCTTCCATGGGCTTTTGTGAGTGGGATACATTAGAAAGGAAACTTAGTTATGAAAAAGGGACATTACATGACAGTTGAAGGCTAAATTATTATTCTTTTGAATCTTCATATTGCTTTTAATTGCAGGTGTTTATCAGAAGCACAGACAGCAGAGAGCAGAGATTTAGGAGCCTCAGGCTTGTATCAGGACTGCAATGCCCAATTCAGTTTGCCAGTGGCAAGGGGAACTGGTAACAGAGTGTTATTCTGCCTTCCATTGTGTTCCTGCTACTTCTACAGGCTTTTCAGTCAAACAGGAATTACACTCTTCCTTGAAGGGACAATGGGGTAGTCTTATAACAGTTTATGTTATTTAGCCATGACTAATAACTTGGTCTTATTTACATATTTTTTCATCCTCAGGGGGAAGCTGAAAGACAAGCATTCTGATCACAGTTGCTAAACTGTGATTGCTGTCTGCTGATGTGTCTTCAAGCTGTTAAAAACGATCAGAATTTTTCCACTGCAATACCGATTTAGTATAAAAAATTGTTTTGTTTTGTTCTTTTTTTTTACTGTAATTGATTTTGTTTTACTAGATGTGTCTACTCTCTGCAGACCAATTCAATTTCTCAGTTGCAAATCTAAGTATAATAATATAGGAACGTAAGTGTATCACTGCTACCTCAGATGAAGGCCCACCCCAGCTGAGCAGCCTGTCTCTAAACATGTACAAAGCTAAGCAAAGCTGAGCCAATATCTGTTTTTTGCCTTGAGAATTTCCCATCCTCCTGCTATTTTTTGCTCAGGAAAATCCATGAACATGATGGACTTCTTCCATTTAGTCTCACTAAAATACCTAACTATTCTTCCTTTAAATATATGCCAACTTTTTGGACTCACAGAATCCTTCAGCAATGAACCCCACTAACACCTCACTTGTGCTTTAAACAGCTGTAAACATCATGAAAGCAATGTTATTTCTCCCATTTTATTCTGTATTTCTATGTACATTAAGGTTTTCTAATAGTGAATAATTTTTGTACTGTGTAAACTCAAAAACACTAGTGTGCTTCAGGGAAATTTTGAGAAAACCAGAGAGACTGATGTGAGGAGGGTATGAGACACATTTCCACCTTTCATAAGACTTTAATATTCATTGGCAAAATGAAACTATAAATGAGGTGATAAGGGGAAATCTTCACAATGCCTCTTCCTCTCTTGTTGTCCAAAGAGCAGCAAGAGGGGAACGCTCTCACAAGGGAACGAAATCCAGGAGCTAAGGGTGAGCACAGCACAGGCAGGGATTTCCCTGACAGGAGGTACCTGAAGAAGGAGGGCAGTAGCCAGAGTCCAAGAAGAATCCATTGATAGGCAGAAAAATTCACAGTGACTGGGTAGGTCTCATGTCTAGACATGTACATGGTCAGAGCCAGCAAGATAAATGGTCAGGGCACAAGCACGCCTACCAAACAGCTTAGGCAAGGATCAGTGTTGCTCCCAGGCTGAGGGGTGAAGGCTGTGCAGCTGGAATACCACATGAGGCTTTGCACAGGCCTTTCCATCCAGCTTCTACACAGCAGTCCCAAGTAAAATGCTTGTACCGTGCCAGAGCTGGATTTTCACAGAGGCAGCCAAACCACTGGATAGCAAGAGATTTCAGAATCTGTCAGTGCACTCAGGTTCCTGATTGTCATTTTCCAATTAGCTGCACCTCTTTCCTTCCCTTCTAGGTCTTTAACACGAGAGACATCTAACCTTCTGTGCCAATGTGATTTATTGTTTTTACTGAGAGTAAGAATGATCTTTTCTGTCCAGCAGGGATAGTGGAAGCTCCTGTTGTCCTGACTGGCTGGCAAACCCACACAGGCTGATGGGCTGACTCACAGAACAACAAATTGCTAGAATTATGCCTCCAGTTTTATAGCAATGGGAGCTCTAATTTTCAACTCCCTAAAAAGGTACTTATTTTCAAGAAACCTGTAGAAATTTTATATATTGGATTTGCCCATGGCTGAAATAAGTTGAAATAGGCAGCCAGGTGAATCCTTGTCTGCTTAAGGAATCAGGATACCTGCCTTTTAAGTGCACCTTATGTGTCTCTTTTAGTGGGTTGAATTTTGCTGAAAAGACTAAGAAATTGCAATAGAGAAGGAAGGGTGGCTCAATTTCTACCTCTTAACACAAGCTTCTGTCAGTGTGGAAATTGGAATCTATGCACTTAAGAAAATCCCTTTCTTTAAAGGAGGAGTAATTGCTTGGTGAAGAACAGTGAAAAAAATGGATGCTGACCATTGTTTGGCTATTCAGTCTGTAAAGATGCCAGGTTTTGCGGGCACTTTTACAGCTTCACAGCCAATCCCAGCAGATTAGCAGCTATTAGGCTCATGTGGCTTCCTCAATATACCTGCTAGCTCAAATCACCACTCTGGCTTTGCAGGACTACATCAGGTGAGCATTTTTATTTCTGTATATCTGAACCTCTTTCTCCAAATCTGAGAGACAAAAGGAGTCAGCTAAATTTCTGTATTACCTTGATGGCCTCCAGATCAGTAGAAGACCCTAAGTGCTGGCTCACAAACACATGAGTGCTACAGTGATGAAAACATTTGGCTTGTGCAGGTCTTCTTCTGCCATCACTCCTGAAAGTAACTGGGAAACACCTCCTGAGCTGCTGAGCATTACCCGGAGCAGTCAATGCTTATCTGAAATGACAAATACCATTCCCTGGGCTTCTTTTCCCTTCTCCAAGCCCTTTTCTCTGGGTACCCTTTCTTGTGCTGCCTTTCCCACTTAATAATAAATATCTCTGTTCTTGGAAGGTCTGGGCAGATTTTTCTCCAATTGACACTCTCAACTTGCTAATTTTGGAATTGTTTTCTTCCCAGTCCCTTCCTTATGGCCATGAGAAGGGAATTTTCTAGTGTGACATCAAACCTAAAAAAAGTTGTAATTTCATACTTTTGTATTTTGCCATGACTAAAAGTAGGTTTAATCTCTGTTTCGTAGAGCATATTTACATACTCTGCAAATACACAAAGAGAGAAATAAAAGGAGAAAGCTTTCCAATTAAGCTGCAACCCTCTCTTTTTACAGGTGGCTAAAAATGACAAAGTTATATTAGGAATAACCTGAATTATGCACAAGTCTAATTTTATAACTCTATTAATTGTCTTACTTAATAAAAGTGACATTATTTCCTCAGCTTTGAAAGGTTTTCCATAACTACATGCTCTGTCTCTTTGGTAGCTATTTATAACTTGAAGAACAAGGTTGTAATGAGAATGTAACAGTGTCTTTTCAGTGGAAATGTCATTTAAGTAACCTCCTAAGCAGTATATTAAAATTACTAGTCTGGTATCTCAGTGGGAGTTGGAATTTAAATCGCATACATGAGTTCAAAAGTAGTTTGGGGAGTGCCCACTGCAGTCTTCCACTTTTCTTATGAAACCCAGTGCATATGTAGGGAAAAGACCATGGGAAAATAGTTCAAGTGTGCTGGCTGTCCCATGTTAAACAAGTCCTTTTGAGGCAAATTATTGGAGAACTGAATATACTTTGCTTTCAATGCCTGACGCCTTCTGCAGAAAATTCCTCAACAACTTCCATTTTCTTTGTTTCACTGACACTGTCTGTTGTGTGGCAGGCAGAAACCCATTCATCTTTGCTAGCTCTTCAGAAGACACTTAGGAATGCAGGCACACCATGCTTCAGGCATGCCCATTTCCAGCAGTAGATGAGTGCTGGCCCCAGTTTTGATACTATCTGTTGATGACATGTGGCATTGGTCACAATGCCGGGGACTGAGAGTTCAGAGAGCCAGAAATCAGAGTTCAGACTGTCCACTCACAGCCTGGAACAGCTCTGCAGAAAGACAAGTTCTGTTATTTCCTGCTCCTCTTTGCATATGCAGCATTTCATGCTGAAGATCATATTTGTGTGTTAGCATGGTTTAGGTTATTGACAACAGTTGCATGGTATGGATTTTACATTTTTGCTCTGATTCTATGCATTCTGCTTCATGTGTGCTTCACAGATAATGACAAGAAGTGGGGAAAAATAGTAAAACCACAGAAACTTCTATGGTCCAAGCTAAATGAAAATTGTACTAAGATTTTCTTGCAATACTAGATGAAACAAGGGGAAGGCCTACAGAAGATGGTTGCCTACAGAAGATGAATAGATGAATAGGAGCTGACTGCTCACTGTCTTTTCTAGCACAGAATCCAGAGTAATGATGAGAAAGTATTTGTTAGCAGCTCTAATACAAATGAAGCAGGTGGGTCTGCACTTAGTTTGCAGCTGGGTGTGGAAATCCATTCTGTAGGATGCTGGAAATGTATGTGGTTTCAAGAAGGGTATTGGGCAGGTCAAGGAAGACAAATCTTTAGAAGGTTATTAAGTAGTCATTGGCTGTAGTTCATGGTTTGTCTGGCCTATAAACTGTCGGAAACTGGGGAAGTGCTGAAGGGCAGTAACCTGTAGGGTCTGATTTATTCTTCCATTCTTACACAGTCATCTGCTTTTCAGTACAGAGACTGTGGAATTGTTCAATTTGTTCTAGCACAGCCTTTCTGAACTAGGGTGCACAAGATATGCAGAATAGCAGAAAATACAAGGATTATTTGAGATGCCTGTAACCAGTGTGATCAAAAGGGACACTTAACTTGACAATGAAGAAAATGAAGGAGATGAAAGACAGACTGAAAATATGTCAGAAAAAATATGGGGGAAGTCAAGTGGCATAAAGTATGATGGTGTTTGAATAGACCTTGAATAACCAAGCACCAAGAAGGCTTGGTGGGTCAGCAGAGATTATTCAGGAATTGGGAGCTACTGCAGCCACTGCCACACCAAAGTGGGTGCAAACAGACAGCAGGGATACCAGGAAGATTTGTCCAGAGGGGACTCACATGGGGGTTCTCATAGATTAACAATAAAAAGGAGACAATACAGGAGTTCATCTTGTCTAGATGAGGTGGGCGAGGAATGGCCGCAGTACGCCATTCTTGGCTAATTTTGATTCTAGCCCTCAAGACTGGGACTTGAATCACATCTCGTTGAACAAAGAGGGCTTTGAATCTGTGTGTATAGGGTTCTGCCCATTCAAAAGAGGCATCTAGCAGTGCTTTACAGAGACATGTGTCCTCAAAGATCTAGAAAGGTGACTGCTGCCCTTAGCCCTTTGTCACATCTCCTGAGCCCATACACGTGAGTTAAGGATGCTCAAAGTGTCTGGAGATTGGCATTTTATGGTGTAGTATTGACACTGTGCACTGTACACTGTCCAGTATATTTAGGTAACAGTTTCCCAGCAGGCAGCATACTGAAGCACATCTTTTTGGCAGAACTGTGTGCCTACTACCCAATGCTCTACAATGTTCCTAGACCTCCCAGTTTTGGAACTCCACTGTGAGGCTGACTTGCTGTGCAAAAGAGAACTCTACAGTTCAATATGGCTGGGGAAGTGCAATAGTAGGAGAAGGGCAGCAAGAATCAGAAACAACAGTTTAAACCCTCTAGAAGTATGCAGAAAACTCAAGTCCTGTAGGTGACCCATGTACTGAGAGTTCCACACCACCTTCTTTGGATCACTGATCTCATAAAATTTATTGTCAGGATTTTTCCCTATATACAAAGGGAGATGGGAGTCACTTGGATTTCCCAAGCCTGTTGTAATAAAAGCTAGAGCAATACAAGGGGATAAGAATGAGAATAAATCTACACTGATACCAGCATTTACAAAGTTTGGGAAGGGTTAAGAGCACTGTGAATGTACCATAGTAAAATGTCTTCCAAGTCTTGAATGCAGATCCACCACTTGGACTCAAGGATGCGTGACAGCATTTGGATCTGAGAGTCTCTTTCAGTGTGAGCAGAGTCAGGCAGAAAGGAAGATATGTGGCAGTGCCAGCACCAGAGAACTAGTGGGAAGGACACAGCAAGCTGTACAGGATAATGTGTTCCCAAGTCTGGACAGAAGAGACAGGAGCTGAGATCCCCATGTGGAAGACAGCAGCGTAAAGCACTTCAGAGTGTTGCCTGGTGGCATGGTGTGGAAAGAGCTGACCATCTGGCCGGTGAAACTGTGTTATGGGATGTTTTGCCTGGGAAACATGGCAGAAGTGTAAAATGAGGTACTGTTGTGTCACCTGTAGCCCCATGGTGTCTCCCAGAGGAGGACTGTCTGCTTCCCATGCCTGGAGCTGAAACTGGCTGAGGGAAAAGGTTTTCCTATTAGCCTGATTAGTGATGTTGAGGGTCACGGCTTGGGACAAAGACAGCATTCAGGGACAATTTTTTCTCCAACTTGTACTTTGACCTGTCAGCGTCATTATTCTTTTCCCAGCATAGATTACCTTGGCATCTTCCTGAAATGAACTTGAACATACTTAGCAGATTCTGAAGATATTTCAGGGCTGCTTTGAAGAGTGTTTTAGACCAATTTCTGTCTAGCTTTTCTGAAGTCGTAAGACAGAATCCTGCCTCTGGTTATTAAAAGAATTGTACTGGCAGCTAGTAATGCCTCATTAAAATCTCTGATTTACAAAGAGAAGTTTTATTTAAAGTACTCTTGACAAGGCTGGGAGGGTTGATTAAATCCCAAACAAAGATTAAAGCCACATGTGTTAAATTTTTTAAAAATAGCATATGGTTTTATCTAATTTAAATAACAGATGGGCTCTTTAAATAGATGGACAATTTAAATAAATTACTTCAAAAATTTCAAATAATTATTTACTTCAGTTATCTATTGAATGTGTAAACTCGGAGTGTTCTGTTGCAAGTTCAGATTTATTATTTTGGAAGAGAAATCCAAGTTGATGGGAAGAGTGATTTCTTTTGTTCTTCTGATTTCACTATCATGTTCCTAGCCAAAGATGTCAGTTAAGTTAGGGGGCTGGATTAGGAATGGCAAGAACTTCAAAGAAATCCCTGAATTCCTTGGACAGACTGCCTTCCCATCTCACAGGTCTACAAAAGTACATATCTAGAAAAACATGCTGGGAATGGCATGATACACTTGACAGATACTGGCCTTTAGTTTCCAGTAATGGGAGTGAGATGTTCAATGGACTTGGGCCTTTAAACACAACATATGAAAATAATAAAGGCACCTCATTTTACAATTACCTTTTTTCTTCTCTGTGTCTGGAAGACAGGATGCCACTTGAAAGGATTTTTAGGGAAGAATGTGCCTCTGGTTTATTTATGTCCTTTCCACAGCCAAAGAAACTGCTGACAAGGGAGAAATGGTACAATACTTGAGTGCCGTACCCTAAGCAGGCAGAGATTGCTCTTGTATCTCCAGTACTGCATGGGAGAGCTCTAGGTCTGTCTGCTCTCCCAATGCTCATCTGTCTTCTACCTTCTTGGCTGCTCAGTCACAGATCTGTGCCCATTGCCCTCGTGATACCTTCCTGAACAAATGGTCCGTAAGCTTTGCCTGGCAGTACAGTCTGGTTTTTCCTCCTTGGCAGATGGGGAACCCGAAAGAGTTAGGGATTACATCATCACCCTGGTCTTCCCTTTGCAACCATCCAAAGGGGTGACTCACTGTTGCGAGATAAGAGCAGCTTGTTCTGTCTGCTCCAGAGGAGAGAGCTGGTAATAATTAATGCCTGTCTTTTGCCGAAAGAAAACTTGGAACATTTTGGAGAGGAGTCTGGGTGGCCACACTGCTTTCCTCTGTGTAGATGCGGGGTCATGTCACAGGCTGCCCAGGAGCTGAGCCAGCACAGAATTCAGGTGTTGCAAGTGCCAGGCCAGTAGAGCAAGGAGACAGTCATCCTGCCTAAGTGTGCAGACTGTCTGGGCATGGTGGGAGCTAGGGACTCTCAGGGGCTGTAGGGCTGGGTCCTGACAGGAACACCATCAGCACCCATGGGCAGGCAGGAGGATCTCTGGGTGTTCCAGGAAACCTCAGCCAGGCCCAGTGGTGCCATTCAGACCCTCACAAGACACTGACATGTGTTTAATGACAGGATTCAAATGTCAGTGTAGAGGCTTTAAGTTTCAATTGCAGAATCACAGAATCTACTAGGTTGGAAAAGGTCTTTGAGGTCATCAAGTCCAACCAGTGTAGATGCCAATATTAGTAGTGTGAAGCTGGCTGGCTTCTGAGTTGTATTTTGAGCCTGCTGTTGTTCTGTCTAGAAGCTGGGTGAGATGAGTTTCCCATGTAATCATACACATCCAGGTGATGAGGTTCTACAAATTCTTGATGAGCTTGACATTTCTGAGACAGCAAAAGTGTAAACATAGTAAGCCCATGTAGAGCAGAAAATGAGGGTTTAGGAAGCAGCAGATTGTGTGTTTCTTTCCTGGTGCCAGAAGGAATACAGCAGATCTTTCACTTTGAGTTAACAGAACTACATAATGGGTCAAGTTGGAAGGGACCACAGTGGATCACCTGGTCGAACCTCCCTGCATAAGCAGGGTCACCCTAGAGCACCCTAGATTTCATCCAGACAGTCCTTGAATATCTCCAGTGAGGGAGATTCTACAACCTCTCTGGGCAACCAGTGCATAGTCGCCTGCACAATAAAGAAGATCTTTATTCCTTCTTGTTTGATTTGGGTGGAACTTCCTGTGATTCAGTTTCTACTCCTTGTCCTCTTGGCCTAACCCTTCTCAGAGCTCACTGAAGTAGATGGAGAAGCTCCCACTGATTGGAACAGGTGTTGTTTTCTTTCTCAGTTATGTTCCTGTAAAGCATTAGATCTTCAGCTTTCTGGTCAGTCTGTTTTCCCATGAGAGAATGCAAGTGGTCTGGCAAGTCAGATGAGGCTGGAAGGGTCTGAGCTGAAGCCCATACCTTGAGCACAACTGTGGGAAATTACTTTCTCTCCTACTTCACTTGTTTCCTGTTTTGTTTGAGGAAGCTGTTGGTGTAGAGTTGTAGCCTTCAAGCCTTTCATTGTATATTAGAACCCTTTCATGGAGGGTTCTACTATAAAACAATTAAAGGAGTCTGCAATAAAATGTTCCCATGATAGGTCTGTCAAAGTAATCAGTCATATCTATTTGACTAATGCAAGCAGCAGAAGTGAATACTAAAGTAAGGAAATCTAACAGTTAAAGTGAAATGTGAACAGATCAGTACCATGTCTTCTGTCTTTCTTCTCTTCAGTGACTTTCCAGAATGACTTCAAGACAGATGACTCCCAAGAGCTATCAACTAATTTAAGAGTAAGATTTTGCATGATGTGAAAGGAATGTTTCTCCTTAAATTTCAGTGTTCTAACAGCAGGACAGCTTTCCTGCTGAGGCCCAATCTCCATGACTCCATAGCCTTTTCTCTTACTGCAGTGTGATTTCCTCTCCCCCAAATGGTGGTTACACTGTATGCCAGATTCACCGCCAGAAGCTCCAGGCAGCAAGGTGCAGTACAGCCTAGGAAGATGTGAAACCTTTTGGTCTCCAGGGGTATCAGCTCATCACAAGCCACCTCTTGTCAGAGAACATAAATTTGCTGCTTAGAAGGAAGGAAGAGAGCCAGAGCATAGCATGGATATCTCCTAAGGGAACAAAAAACCCAAACCCAAACAGTAAGTACAGTGTTGTCCCCACAAAATTATTTGCCTTGTGTGTCTGAAAACTGGAAATAACCACCTGTAGATAGAGCATGATGTGAGGCAGAGGCCTTGAGCTGAGAGAGAACTGACAATTTGGGGAAAAAATTCTTTGTGTTTGCTAGTTCTGTTCCTTTTGTTAATAGCTGTAGGAAAAAAATGTATCTATGATGTCACGGGAGCTATTTGAAATACCTATGGGGTTGAGTCCATGGTTGGAATGAAAGTATGAGATTCTGGAAGAAAACAGTTTTTTCCAAAGAAGTCAGAGCAATGCTTTGTTCAACAAGGTTTGGTACACCATTTAATATCCTGGAGTGTTCATGAGACATTCTCCATTTGAAATAAAGTACATATATTTTTATATCGTGCACTGTTGTTGTAATGGTAGCTCAACAATGGCAAGTCTGAAAAGATTTCAGGCTTTGAATGAAGATGAAAGATTGTCCTCTGCTTTTTTAGATGCCAAGTCAAAATTGCAGAGATTTCCATAAAAAGAGAAAAAAATGCTTCTTCTAGGTAAGCACATTCCCTCTATCAGTGGGATTACTTTGCAAGCACATGTTCAGGATTTAGCCTTGGTGCTTTGGTCTGTCGGTCATATTCACACTGCTTTTGCCAAAATCCCTGGCTCAGGCACCCGGCTTTCATCCCAGCATTCCAGCAAGGAAGATCAAGGGTATGCTGAGATAGTGGTGATTATTTGAGTGGAGATTTAGCAACTACAGATTTTCATATTGCTGCTGTGCTCCTCTGTGAAAGAACTCACCTCTCTAGCCAAGAAACTGGATCTCATACTGTGATCCCAGCCTATTTCCCATGCTAGGAAACCACATGAATAAACCATATTAATGTGATTGGTGCCTCTACCACATACAACATGCAGAATTACTGTTCAGGGAAGGCACGAGTCTTTCTTGGGAACGTGATCTGAAATACAACAGGTTATATCAGACTTTCACCTGTAATTAATCTCTGCAGGTTTTCCTCAGTAAACAAACTAATTTCCTACTGATATATTCTCCCATAGGACTAACTGTAGTGTTTACAGCTCCTCAGAGTAGGGTTTTCCACTCCTTTTCTGCCTCATTGATTGCCTTGTTTTCTGTTATTTTTGAGACAATGGTCTGCACAGCTTATTTTTAAAAAGGCTGCTGCAGACTGGCAGTATTGTTTTTCCTGGTGTTACAAATGATAAAGCTTTTAACAAATCTGGTTCTGTAGTACAACTCTGTTTTGTTCTTATTGCCCTCTGATGGATTGATTGCTGCACAGGGTGATGCTTGTTTAGACCAGTGATCTGAGAATAGCCAGCACCAAAAATTGATGTCAACCAAACTCAATACCCAAACTCCCAGATCAGCAGCCTGACTAGAGGAGCATGTCACTTGCATTCAGCTGCTGTCACTGGGGACTTGTTGGTTTCTACACCTTCAAAAGAAGTGATTCCAGACTTAGTGATTGGATTGTGTTTTTTCCCCCTGCTTCCAGATCAAATAAAGCCTGTGAGCAGTGCTTTGCTGTTACAGAAAGAAAAACAATGTGCTTTCATGGTCTCTTAAAATACTTCGGGAAATACCAGCTCCCAGTTGCCCTGAAGGTATCTGCATGAATGAGAAATCAGAACTATGTGTCCTATTAATGCTCTAGATCCTGCTAATTCTTATCTCATCCTGAAATAAGTCACATATTTTAAATACAAAACTAGAATTTTCAAGTTTCATCCTGCTAGTAAGAAGAAATGTTTTTGTGTTCTTAGTTAAGGTATAATCTAACTTTTCTTGTAGTAATTATGATTAAACATTAAAAATAGTATCTTGCAGGCTTAGTCCACATTTTTGCAATTACAGGATAAAACACACCCGAAGGAGAATAAAAAGAGTGCAGGAAGTGTCTTTACCTTGGCTGTGAATCTTGTTTACCACTTCAGGAGCCAAGCCTGTTGTATGAATGAGAATAATCCCTAAGTCCTGAATAGAATTCTATGCCTCTAAATCCAAACACAATTTACAAAACATGGGACTCCTTTATGGCCGTGTCACTGTGGTGAAATAGCAGCACAGAGTTAGTGACTCCTGTGAGGTCACCAGCAGGACAGAACTGCTCTGCAGTCCCCTGGAGCCCAGGCCAATGCCCTGTGCAGTCAGATAGAAGCACAGGAACAATGCTGGAGTCTTGTGGTAACCAGAGTATCCCATGTACCTGACTCAAAAAGATGCTTCCTGTGATGCAGGAATCTTATCAACTATTGCCTCCTTCAGTGGTAAGAGGATGTGGTTAGTTCTTGATAAAGTAACACTAAATCCTTTGATCTCTGTGGCTGCCTTTGGAAAAGTCTGGAGTAGCAGGGCTGCGTTTGTTCTGTACCGTTTATATTGTTGCATCAAAAACTGATCGTGGAAAGGATGTGAACATGTTTGGGACATTTTGTCTTCTCTGCTCTGATGCATATAACAGAGGTAGAAGGTAAGTATCAGCTGTTCTGTGGGGGAAAATCAATGGATCTACATGAAAGGTTTTATCAATTTATGCTGCCTGGGAACTAAAACTTAAATTTTTTTAGAGACACAAATTTCACCCTATATTTCAAGTATAACAAGCCAGAGAGATGTCTGTGTTACAAGGTAGCTATAAAACCTATAAAGTTTCCTGATGCTGTGTTTGACTCATCATAGATCAGATGGGGGTGGAAGAATCAGCTCCATTTTGGATTTGTTTGGGAGGATTCTGAATTTGGATTTGTGCATCAAATGAGGATTTTGTAAGCATTTTTAAAACAAACAAACATTTTGTTTGTTTTAGTGTGTTTTCAGTTATAAGGGGATCTCAGTTTTGGTTTTGCCTTCTCTCCCTTTTCTCTTCCACTCCAGAAGTTACCAGGGAGTTGCTCTGAACTTTGTTCCATCAAAAATGAGAATCTCTGTAAATTTCATAAATGTTTACAAGTGTTGCATTAAGTCTCCCCAAACCTTCTCCTATTAATTTAGATTATTTCTGGTCACAATCATGCTCAGTGTCTGGCCTTTGTCAATTAGACACAATCTGAGGAAAGACAGAGATGTCAGTTTTTAAAATGTGCCTAAAAGTATCTTTTGCATTGAAAAGTATCAAAGACATCTGTAAAAACCTGCTGTGAGTCAATAACTGGCAATTTGTGTTGTGAACTACAAAAGAAAAAACAATGCTGTTTTATGTTCTATTGCACTCTATTTTGAATAACAAAAGTATTTTACTCTTTAAAGATGGTGTACAGACTGATGGTAGCTTGACTATGGACCTGGAGTAATTCAAAATCAGGAGGCAGCCTCCAGTATCTTTCCAAGCTTATTTATATGTGTGGTGAATGCTTTTTTATGAGTTCAGAATCAAGCTACCACCTCTTGCTTGGCTGTTATATTCTTTAAACTTTTCAGGAGCAGACTGTTCCTACATTATCAGTTAAACGAAAATTTCACTCCCTATGCTAGTAAACATTTCAGTGCAAATGTTTTCATCCTCTGAGAACTTACTACCAAGCTGTTATTTATTTTATATTTGAGAGAAAAAAGAAGTGACATTTTGTTTCTGGCTTTTAAAAATAAATGTAGGGCTTTTTCTTTAGAAAAACAAAAATACTTTACAATTTTTTTTTCATTTGAACTTTCCAACACTATGTGCACCTCCTTTTCTCAACAGACATCTTTCAGAGAAGAATGGTTTAGGCAGGCAGTTATTCACTAGGTTCAACTGAATTAAAATTCTATTCTCTCTCAGTTGGCTGTGTGCTTAGGTGTTGCCTTCCCAAAGCAAAAGGGACTTTACGGAAGAAGATGCTTTGGGATCACTTGGGCTGGAATGTAACACATGGTATCTATATTTGGCACAACAATGCTAGGCAACAGAAGACATCTTTCCAGTCTGCTATCATTACTTCAACCTACTCCCTACATCAGAAACAGACTGATTAAACCCTTTTTTGTTAAAGCACCAAACCATGACTTGATTTAACAGAGAAAAACAGAAGCAAAGGTAGTTAAAGGGTATTTAAATAGCTGATGTTTTCCATTTGGGTGGGTTGTATTTTCAGACACAGAGCTGTCTCAACTGTGTTGTGCTGTGTTCATTATATTTGGTATATTATACTTGATGATCCCTTGGTTGCTTTTGTTGGACTACTTGTTTACCCCTCCTTCCTTTAGCTGAAAAGTGAAACTCTAAATATATGGGAAACTGACATCACATGTTCTTCTTTTTATATCTCTGTCCCTGTGTATTTACATAATTGCTGGAAGTAATTAGCAGGAAGAATTTCCTAAAGAAGAAGACTTTTGTGCAGAGAATGTGTAAACTCGTGTGGCATATTTTGTGGGGAGAGACCTCTGCTGTATAAAACCTCTAGTTAAAGCTCTAAGAGACATTTGGATGGGTGCTCCTCAGCACCCAGATGTTTGTGCTGTGTTTTTTATTGACGGCTTAGATTTTGATGAATTACTTCTTACCAGGGAGAGGTCCTGATGATGCCTCAATCAGGAGAGCAGATGATAAGGTGCTTACCACTCTTTACATGGACAATTTAGTAAACTCCTGCAGCTGTCACTCAGTAGTTACTGCACTGCATTCAATGAGCTGACAAATGTCACCTGGCTGAGAACAGGGTCTCATGCTTATAGATGCTCTTTGAGATTTATAGGCAAAAAACACTGCAAAAGAATTAGCTGTGTGTAGAAGATGGGGACAGTTTAGAATAATTGACTTTCAGGTGGGAGGGATTTTTGAATCTCTGCATTTCATACAGATTTATATAATGTCATGTTTCTCTTTATAAACACTTGGCAAAAAATATAATTTCAAGAAATTAAAGTAACGTTTCAAGAGGGTTTAATTTTGGATAAATTCAACTCAATACATGCAAAATAATATGCTATGTGAAATTTTCCATTGACACAAGAAAAAATTCTTACTCTTTTTAATGCTATGTGTTCTGAAAACCCTTCTTAAAGAACCTCATTATTTGTTCCATAATGGCAAAACAGCCGTCATAATAAAGAAAATCAGTCATGGAAATGTTAGTGGCATTTCATGCTCCTGTAGTTGCACTGAAGGTAGTCAATCACCCTTTTTAAAGGTAGATAAGGAAGCTTACCACAGAAGGAAGCCTATCTTATGGGAATTTCTACTGCTTCACACCCTGTTAGAAATTTTCTAGGTATGCGTTCATGTCAAACTCCTCCACTGAAACACAGACTAGGGAAGGGAAAATAGAGAAAATCCAGTCAGTTCAAATCCTGCTTTGATTCTCTGTTGCCACATGTCATTCTGAGGTGACCTAGTGAAGAGCTGCTGTTTTTATAAGCAGATGCTGGTCATGCTGTGCACCATCAGAAGCAGAAGCCTGCACCTATGATGTTGACTGACACGAACACTGATCTTGTCATTTCTACCTGCCCTATCTCTACACAGTTGTGGTTTATAAACACTATTCACAAGGTATTTTGTGTACATAGTGCTCGTTTATGTGAGATAAAAACCTAGACAGAGGAAGAGAGATACAAAAAGACAAATATTTACCTCTTCTTCAGATACTTCTTTCCTTAAGACAAATATATGACTTTGCTTTTACAGCTAATCTTCTATGAATTCCTTTTCTGTACATTTAACTAATTTTTACACCTGCTACCTAATGCTTGGAGGTAGATCCTTCTCCTTTACTAACTCCAAAAAGTCCCTTGAGGTTTTGGAAAACATGAGGACTGCCCTCATCAGCATTAAAGCCTTGTGGTTTGAGGGGTGAGCTGGGGTTTACTCCATATCTGCAGTGAGCTCTACCAATAAGCCCCCATTTCTTGCTAGAAATGATGAAGGGAATGTCCACTTCCTGCTGAATTATCCCTGCAAGACTAGCACAGAGGATATGGCTCTTATCTCGCAGCTTTCTGTAATTTATGCAGTTGTTAGGAGCACTTAATTCCTTTCTGGAAGTAAACAAGTTGCCAGCAGAGCTAAGCCTTGTGGGGTTAGATTGATGAGGGGAAACCTATTTTTCTGACTGCCTTTCTGTTTTCCTGCCTGCTAGCAAACAATAGTCAATACAGGTAGCTGCAGGGAGCAGGGTGATCTTTTATCTCCACAAGAAAGCTGAAAGCTCCAGCTGAGTAAAATTATGAGGGAATGGAAACAGAATTTCTGGGTGGGACAAATCCAGGTAAGTGTTTCACATTTCCAAAACATTTTGCTTTTTCATAAATGAAATGGGAGTTTAAAATTCAGATTGAATTGCCCATGGCATCAATTTAAAAAAGATTTTTTTTCAGGAATAAAGAGTTACCTTTCAAGATTAAATAAAAACTATAGTTTAAGAAAACGCTTTGGAAAGACATGTTTTAAAATACAAAGAACAGTGTGAGTCCAGCTCCAATTTCTAAAAGGCTTTTATGTCGCAGGAGATTTGTCCATAAATTCTACACAGACTTGTACTAAACTTCATACCTATCTTCTTATATTTGTTCCTTGGTCTTGGCAACTGAATTCACAACATGCTTATGTTAGCAGTCTTCTACACCTTCCAAATAAGAGTTAATGCAATTTTCTTAAGCTAGAAAATGTTATGATGTATTTAGGAAAAGTCCGTGGATTAATTTTTTCGGTCTAAAATGTTGTTGCTTACATCTGAATTCAAGTTAAGCTCACCTCTGGGTATTGATAGTTTAAGATCTATTATCCTCTTCTGCTTTGACTCCATTGGAACACTCTAACACACAGGTGTGAAAGCTGGAACTGTGTGTTAGTAGATCTAAAGCTGGGAGAGAGAACTAAAGTAAGCCTGCAGAACCCTTTAGAGATGGCTGTAACCATATCTTTGCCTGGGGTGCTACGCATAAAGGTTGTGCTTTGGTGATAACTAATAAATATTAGAAACACCAAAAGCATCTCTGCAGCATGGAGAGAGCTTTATAACAGGACTGGGGTCTTAGTGATTGTTTTTTGATTAAGGCTTGGGCCTGATAGGAAGCAGGTGAGAAACATTTGGGAAAGCCCAAGGATTTATGCCTAAACACTGTTCTTTTAGCCTGCAATTTTCTGTGTGGCGGCTGTTGAGTGACTTGGAGTGCACATGTTATGACTGCAACTGGCCAGATACTGGTGTAAACAGACTGAGACTGAGCAGAGGAGAACCTGGCTACATGTTTGTCAGTGGAGGCTGAGCTGCTTGTACCCCAGCTTCTTAAATGGGCAGTGAGCACCTGTGCAGGCAGCAGACCAGTATTAATGGAAACCAGTGTTAATTTCCACCTGGGTGGAAATTGAGAGTAAAGCAGAGCAGAATGCTGGGACATGATCTTTATTGCAGATTAATTTTTGTGGCCTAGGATATAGCTAAGGCTCTGGAAGAGTGGGATAAAATGCCTGATGCTTGGTGTTGGGGATGTTTTCTCCTTTGTCTGGAGCCTGGCTGAGAGAGTGCTGTGCAGTTTAAGGGCAGTGACCTTACTGAAGCACAAGAAGTGGGAGGATGTAGAGTGGACTTTAAAATCTAAGTCTGAACTATCACCTTTCCTCAAGGAACTCATATTCCCACATCCCAGCCCCACTTCCAGAGTGGGAGAAATTAAATCATTTGTCTGATGAAACAATAGAAACAAAGTCAAAGTCACAGGTCACAACAAATCAAGAATGTAAGGGCAGTTGGGGTCAGGTGACATGTGCTGTTCCTAGCTTTCCTCTTACTGATTAGACAGTAAGAGACACATGGTCCTCCTTTCATCTCCTGTCAGTCTTGGCTACTCCAGCAGCACTGAAAACACCTGTATGTTACTGGTGACAGACATAGGGAAATACGAGGGGGAGACAGCTCACTGGATTCATAAGGGAGACTTTTCCCTACCAGCCTGGGATGAACAAGACAGTGATGGTGTCCCAATGCTTTCCCTCCCTTCTAAGCTTTTGCTATTCAGCACTGAGTCGTATAGCAACAGACGTTACTGGGCTTGAAGGCATCAAGTATTAGCAGAGGTGGTACTTAAATAAACTCTCTTTCTCATATGTGCTCTCTCTACCCAAGATCTGCTTGGTGGTGAACTGGAAAGAGCAGAAGACTTCATGAATCTGCTGCTGCTCTCTGTGGAGCTGTGAAAGTGGGAGCAGAGAAACTCTTCTACTTACTAAATGAGAAAAGAGTGCCTCCCCTGGCTGCAGCAGCATTATTGTGGTGTCCCTTGTATGTCAGTAAAGGCAGAGTATTTTGACTTTAACCAATTTTCTAGGAATGTCAATGGACTCTGGGAAATTCTATGTTCCTTGCCATATGTAGAAGAAGCATTGCACGGCTCTGGATACGGTCTGAAGTTTAATCCTACACCCTGTTCTCATTGAACTGGCTTTACTCAAAGCTTTTGCTGGCTTTGTAAATTTTTCTCAGGTGTGGCATTCTGTTGAAGGTGACAAGGCTGCTATCTTCTGGTTCCTCATGTTGCTGAAAGCCTGGGCTGTTTTTATGTTTTCAGGCTTTGAGCTGTTGGAAAGATTAGGTAGCCTCTCAAGAGGCCTGAAAAAAGGCCTTTTTTTTCTGACCCCAAACTGTGACACTGTCACAGGAAACAAAGCAGAAGCCTTCTCTAAATGCTTTGCAAAGTCTAATATTTTCTCCTGTTCTGTGACTGAATGTTGCTGCCCACATCCTTAGCTCTCACTTGGTGCAGAAATTTGGAATGCAAGTGAGAAACCCCAGTGCTGCTTCTGTGTAGGGCCTGGCTCTGTGAAATATAGGGATCATAAGATAAGAGCCTAAGTGCCTCACACGTGACCGAAGAGGTATGTCTTTAGATGTATCACAGAGAATAACTTATATTTATTCTCTTTTCCAGGGAGGAATGGGATCTATTCAGGGAGAAGGGAGGACTATAGGTGAGGCTGAATCCAAGCAAAGTCACATCTATGGCTAACAGAATCACCAAAATTTTAACCTTGGTTAGTTTTTTTTCTGGATGTGAAAATGTATTCAGTGAGACTACTAAACATGTGATCCATGTAATACAAAGATTCATTCAGGCCTGATGACTCATTTCATGACCTGCTAGGAAAAGCTTCAGTCTTCCCAAAGCTCACAGCAACTCCAATTTGGCATACAGGGAAAAAAATTCTCATTGAGAGCTGAGTAGCATGGATAGCACTGCCAACATGTTACAGCCATACCAGATGTTTCACAGCCTTGCAAAATTGACTAGCACTGCCTATAGTGTGCTCTGGAAAACTGCTCACTAGGTCAGAAAAGCATGAAATATTTATTGGACAGCAATGAAAGCAAATATGCAGTGTTCGTATGATGAGCAGCCAAATCTATAAGGAAGTTTCAACTTATGTATTTTTTACTTCCCTCCAAGAGAGAAAATGTAAATACAGCAGGCTGCTAGTAATAGTTTATGAATCAAGGGAGTAGATGAAAGGGAGAGCAGGGAATGAGGGAAAAAAAAATCTATCTTTTCTTTCTTGTCAATGTCTTATTCACAATGTCAGTCTTGTCTTCTGCTGAAGTTTGGTTCTTGTTCTCCATCTCAGTCTAAGAGAAGATCAAAGCTGGATAGAATACACCTGAGGCATATTCAGCAACAAATAAAAACGTAAGTGTTTAGAATCTTGATTGAATGTTGGGAGATGGTAGAGCACCCCAGGCTACTTTTACCTGATGTGGCAGGCAGCAGAGTAAAGCATAATGGGCAGATAGGACCTTGTGTCCTTGCCTTGTTCCTAGGGTGGTATAGCTGAGGACTGCCTATTTTTGTAGGCTGCAAATGCCTCTATAAGCCTGCAACTGAGGTCCATGGCATTTTTTTCTTCTGGAACTCTGGCTAGTGCTCTATTTAGATTACAGCTGGTCTCCAGCCCAGCTGATGCAGCAATTCAAAAAGTAACTCACAAACTGTTGGTGAATAAGAACCTGAAATTTCCTTAAGATAGATTCTGTTTACTGCTAACTAATGTGCTCACGTAAATGGACCAGTTCAAAGAAGACACTCAGAGGTAATGTGTGTGTGAAAATGCTAGTTTTTTCCAAGAAATGTACTAGATTTCAAGAAAGAATTTTTGAAGGGGTGCCTGCAAATCCTGATTGGAATTTTCCATCGAAACAAGAAGAGTTGAGTAACCTCTAAGAAACCTTACTGTCTGTAATTACATGGTACAAAATAGAGCTGCCTTGACTGGTCCTGAGAAGGACACCGAAATCACATCCTCTGTTTGGTTGATATATCTGTGCAAGCAGGTAACTGTAGTAGAGAGGTCAGGAAAACAGGCTCAGGTTTCCAACTCAATCTCTCCAAGAACTTCTAGTACTGTGTGTTCCAAAATGTGGTCAATAGGCACCTGCAAATGAATGAAGCAGTAAGTTTGAAAGTGTCGATTCCTGGGTCAGCAGCTACAGCTTCTTCTGAGACCCTGACGTGAGTAGACAGCTTTGGAGTTTATTGCTGGGTCACCACAATGAGAAAACAGAGGCAGGGTGAAGACCCACCTGTTCCTTAGTTTTCCCATAGGCTAGCCAGCCTGCTTTGCAAGGGCAAACTTTGAATGTAGCAAAAATCAATACCGTCTAAAACTCCAGACTCACTATTGATTGTGCCTTTGAAATTCTCCTCCTAAATGGCCTGCTATTTTTGTTCATAATTGAGGTTGCAGTCACTCTCTTTGGTACCTGTGGGCTCTGTCGGTTCATTCCCAGGTCCTCCCACCCACTTTACTTCTGCTCACTTTGCAATTACTTTTAAAAAGGGATCTTTAATATTCTGCTGGAAATAATAAGAATCCTTTCTCTGCCCCATATCTGTGAGGGGTAAACAATGCAGTCCTACCAGTGGTTGTCTCAATTACACAATTTGGTTCTGTTAAGATAATGGAGCAAATGGTTGTGAATTCTTAAAAGTAATGTATACCTTTTAAAGGGAGTACCTCAAGCTTATATACACTTTAATACACCCGCTGGCATTTTCATCTGGTCAGATTTAATTTTTTTTTTAAATTAAAAAATTCTGATTATTTACAACTTGCTTTTTTCAGTACTGTGGTAAAGGAGTTGAAACTTCTGTAGATAGGTTCTGCACTTCTGCCATTTGTATTGTGAATGCAAGAAAAACGAATGTTAATTGACAATTAATTTAAGTTGAACAATAGCTGAGTAGCTAATATCTCCAAAACCATTTTTTTTCTGGGTAATATGTGTAAGGTTTAAAGCAGTACACAATTTAGATGGTCAACTTGAACTTTCTGGGATTTCATTGTCCATCACAATCTCTGTTAAAGAAATTCTGACTTAGAAAATAAAGCCTGGTTTTCATGGTGTTTATAGTGTCATCTGTATTTAAAGCATGCAACAAACTAAAGTGGGTATGTTGTTCATACATGTTCATACATGTTGTGGGTATGTTCTGGAGCAGTTTTCTTTTGTGGAAGTGTACCTGGTCTGCAACAGACTGCAGAGGAGAACAGTTCATGCTCCTCTTGTGCAGAAAGACTCCATAGCTTATGGAAAAACATAAATTAAAGATCATGCTTCTGCCTTTTAAAAAACAATTCTTCTCACTTATCTTCCTCTTTGGATTCAGCAAGCCAATGAGAATAGGAACAAAAACATAATGACTAACCCTTGGGAGAAGACCACCTGATCTTATACTGGAGATTTTACTCTTCAGCGTGTTGCATGGATATTACTAACAGACAAAATGAGAATTTCTCTTGTCTTTAAAGACAGAGAAATGGATAATATGAAGTGCAAGGGTGAGAACTGTTTTGTGTGTTCTTTGGATCTGGTTGTATTGCGTGGGTATATGACTCTCTGTCTCCTTGGTCTCAAAGACTCCAGGATCACCAACAGTTGTTCAAAATTTGGACAAAGGATTTTGTATTTGAGAACTAGTATGCTGACCTCTGTAGCTGCTAACTGTAGTCTTCACATCTGTGAGTTAGTCCAGAACTCTAACCACTGCTCTCTGTAATATACATCTGAAGTCCTCCATTAGTAGAATAAATTTTATCCCCTTAGCCTTTCTTCATGTTTTAACACTAGTACTGCAAGAATTATTTCATTAGAGATGGTCTTACTTCACTAAAGTCAATGCAAAATTATTTATTCTCACTGGTCCTTAGGAGTATTTGCAAGTGCTCTAGAGTGCCACACATTCAGCATGCAATGCTCAAGGTTCCCAGCTTACTTTCTTTTTTTTCATCTCTGTGTCTTCCAGCAGCTCATGCAACAAAAACTGTCAGGCTTTTTAGGAGAGTCATGTCTGTTTGGTAAGGAACAGTTCTCAACTGCTATCAGCCTTAGCTATCAAGAGATTTGCATGCTAACACATGTCCAGAAGAACACAACACTTTGTCAGGCCTCATCACAGCTCTCTTTTTCAGTCTTGCCAGCACTGTTACTGATTATTACACCTCTCTACTTTTGTGTATCTGAGGTCAATGGAGTAGAACTGTTCATATCTACCGTGTTACCACTTCCCAAAGCACAACAGAATCAGTTTTTTGCTCTTTTCCTCAGCACCAGAAAACAAACCTTTGTGCATTATTACAGGAGATTTGACTCAGAAATCTCAGTGGGATAGCCACAACTAATTTTTGTTTTATTGCCCTGAAGGTACAATAGAAGCACGTGCAGATCAGCATCCTAGATTCTTTCCTCATTTGTGGCCACTGTGATGTGCCAGATAGGATTTTCTGACTTGCTCTGTTTACTAGGAAGTAGGACAGAGGCCATGTTGAGGCTGGTCCTAGCAGTGCATCACTCAGTAGGGAAGGGAAGACAGGGGTTGTTCTCCTGGCTGAAGGTTTGCTCTTGGCTGCAGCAGGCTTGTGTCACATACCCTCCTGCACAGGCAGTTACCTGGACTGTGATCTCATGGTCAGTAGATTCCTATTTGGACAGGCAGAGAAAAGCTGAGGGTCATTTAGTAGCTGAAACCTGCACCCAGTTGGATGCTGACTGAAAGCTGACCAGTGATGTGCCCTCTCTGCACTGCAGATCCTTCCAGGACAGTGTGAGACTGCTGAGAGAGCACACTACCAGGACTTTGTGCAGCGTGTGCTTGTGAATGCTAGCTTATCCTTCCTGGTGAGTGACATCTGACTCTTGTCTTATAAGAAAAGAGAAGTTTACGAGCCAAACATTTGGGCTAGTGGTGTGGTCAGAGGCATAGATCTGGCTTGATAAACACATTTGTAGGCAAGCTGTTCCTTACAACTCTTCTTGGCTATCCCCATTCAATGCATGAACTGGCTCCCTTCTGAACATCTCAGGCCAAGCCCACAAACCACTCAACGAGGTGTAACTGTCCATAAATACCATTTAGTCATAAACCATTACTGAGAGCAGCAAGAGTAATTTGTGTTAAAATTTGAGTTTGTTAAAATATTTTCCCTAAGGGAAGTTTTTTTCTTGGAACCGATTAACCATGATTTCTGCAATGACATTAATACACTTTAATAGAATTAATCACACTCTAAAGGGTCATTGGTATTCTTGACATAGCACTGAAAGTAATTCAATATGAAAAAAATTGAAGTAAAATATTTCTCCTTGAAATAAAATGTTTCTCCTTGCTGAAAATAAAAAAAAAATATTTTGTATTGAAGAGCAATTTTCATCTAGGATATCTCTTATTACTTGTAGGATAATCAGTCTGTACTTGATTTAATAGAATTATAGCTGTGGTGAGAAGAACAGTACATGAAGTTCAAAACGGACCATCTTTGTGTCATCAAAATTACACCTGAGTCATTAATCTAAAAAGTAATTTGACAGGAAAATAGCACATTTAATAGAAACAGAAAAAGCCTACTTCTTTCAGCACTTAGCAAAAGTAGTGGTGATGAAAAAGACATACATACTGGTACATAATTCCTGGACAAAACCAAGACTGTAGTTAATGTCCGTGCTAAACAACAGAGTAAAAAGCTTTTCTCAAACTTTGCTATTTGTGACAGCCTCAGAGACTGAAAGAGTCAACAACTTCCATCAACCCCTATTGACACAACCTCAACCAACAAAATGCAGTGTCCTGATGGCTCTTTTGCTCTGTAATTACATTGAGTGTAATCTCCCAGTCCTCTCTTTGGAGTGACATTAATTTTCAGGTGGTCTGTAATCCAACTTTGAATAGCACTATGCATGGATTCGTACGTGCAGCTGAACTCTATCTTTTCCATGGCATTCCAGAGGTGCCTGTTGTCAGAGCCACCTGGCAAGGAGACCCTCACCCTGCTGCCTGTGTGTGACACTCTACATGCCTGTGCTCTGTGAAACACCACAGTGAGATGCTGACATGCAGAGATTCACAAGCTACGCCAAAATGAAAGATGGAGGTACAAAGCTACTAGGTCTGAGGCTGGAGAAAAGTATTAGGCCCAAAATAGGCCTCTGGTCACTTCAGAGTAACAGTGAGCTGGTTTCAAATTTGGGTTGTACGTGCAGGCACACACAGCTAAAACGTTGGAAGGATATGGTGGATTACTACTGCTATCCATTTGTCATGTCCATATCTCTGGGTCTTCCAGAGAACTTGCAGGCTTAAAGGATGTGATAACAGCAATCAGAGGAAGCATCAGCACAAGCCATAGTTTTGTCCTGGTCCAGATATGTGTCTGCCAGAATCAGAGAAAGCATAATCTAGATGTCACAAATGCAACAGGGCCATTAACAGAGGAGATGACACTGATCTTTGCTAGAACCATAGTTAACGGATGCTTTGACTCTCATTCTCCTGAAGGAGGCCTGCTGATATTCCTTGCAATGATCTGTGGCTGGCCTAGCTAAAATATCCATTCAGGGTCATTGTAGTACCTGAATGTCTCTAGCTTTTGGGATATTGACAGAAGAGGCAAACTTTGCTGCAGAGGAGACATTGGATCTACAAACACTTTACAAACCTCCTCCTCCATCTGAGCTGGGAGAGAACTGTCTTCATTTTAGAACTGGAAAAATGGCTTCTCTTGCCTCTCTACTCTCATTTCAGTCTGCTGGCACTTTGAAATCCATGAATGCAAACAGCTTGCATACCCCTATCCTGTCTCATCAGCATGCAGTTCATTTAACCATGTTCTTTCAACATCTATTCTTCACTGAGGTCCATCTGGGGTATGGCTGACACCAGTGCTTAGTCAGACAGATTTCGCAAACAATGAGATGAAATGAAACAAAAGCTCCATGTTAAAACATTTCCCCTTCCCTGTTGTGAAGTTCCTCCTTGTCTTTTTATTGTTTGATAGTCTTTTCTTTGAGAGGAGAAAAGAGAGACACAGTTCAATGGAGACAGACGGGCAGGCAGACAACAGTATTCTTATTAAAAATCAGGGGTTTCTTGATAGTGAAAGTGTTTGGTACCCAGAACTAATATCCTGAATTATATAAAATACATATGCAGCCAAGATCCATTACGCACAAGACAATGTGGAGCACACAGACAATTAAGATTATTGTTTGTGCCAATTTTGTCCAAGTATACTAAGCTATCTGGTTCAGAAATGCCAACAGGAGCCATTGCAGTCTTCCACTCTCCTCCCTCTGTCTTTCATGAAAACTTGGATTTTGGTGGGCCTGCTTGGTGTTGGATTTGCCACGAGGGATGTGTCATGGTCCAATACATAACCATGGGTGTGTTGCAGCATGTCCAGCTAACCACTCTGAAGTACTGCCTGAGAGTCCTATTTCTGCAGTTTTTGTATCATCTCCAGAACCCTGTGCTGTTGGTGTTGAGACTATTCAGGATGCCCAAAATTAGTTGCCCAAATATAACACAATTTCTGTGCTTTCTGTGTTTCTGAATGGAGAATGAAATAGTGCATCAGCAGAAGCAACAGTCCACTGAATTTTTCATGTTCTCCCTGATAACCTGTCCACAGCTTGATACATTAGGGAGAACATTTTCAATATGCTTCCTAATAAAACATAAATATTTCAGCACATGTGCAGAGAAAGGAGGAAATTTTCACAGCAGATAATCTATTTTTTGACTATGGATACATACAGAAATTGTTCATGTTGGACAAAATTTCGTGATGACAATTTCTAAATATCTGACTGTACAAAGCAGCTGTCACTAAGTAAGTGACAAGTAATTTTGAAATCGGTCAGACTTAAGAGGACAATACAATCTGACTTACTTGAGTACAAGCAAGAGAGAAGATACCTAGGCCAGAAGAGAGAACATTTTTGAGATATTTTCTACTAAATGAAACTTAAAATTTTTTGTTTTCTTTAGTAGGACAACAAAGGAATGCTGACCAGCATAAGAATACAAGCAGAGGCTAGAGGACGTAGACACTTCACTATGAAGACAATTATTCGGGTCATCTAGCCTGATGATGTCCATAAAATTGTATTGATAATAGTAGTTGAGAACCGTACTCAATATGCTGCTAAAAGTTCTCAGGCCCCCACGAAGAAGGTTTAAAAGTGTATCACTTCAAGTGGCAGAGCTGAGCTACTTAAAAAGTTTATATTAACCCAGTCTTTAGGTTTAAGAGTAAAATGATTTTCTTTTCAGCATTTTGTATGCAAACACATACTGGAAGATCCTCAGGGTTCTACTAGGTCTCAAGGAGAAAAATTGCCAGATCAGATCAACTGCTTCTCCGAGAGCATGTATTTTGATCAAAACAGAATCACAGAATATGCTGAGTTGGGAGGGACCCACAAGGATCATGAGTCCAACTCCTGGTCCTGAGCAGCACAATCCCCAAGGATCACACTGTGTGCATAAGAGTATTGCTCTAATGCTTCCTGGACTCTGTCAGGCTTGGTGCTGTTACCACTTCCCTGGTGAGATTGTTCCAGTGCCCAACCACCCTCTGGGTGAAGAAACTTTTCCTAATACTCAACCTACACCTCCCTTGACACAACTACAGGCCATTCCCCTGAGTCCTGCCACTGTCACCACAGAGAAAAGATCAGTCTTTGCCCCTCCTCTTTGCCTCATGAGGTAGCTGTAGAGTGCAATGTCTCCCCTCAGTCTCCTCTTCTCTAGGCTGAACAGACCAAGTGACCTCATCTGCTCCTCACAGGGTTTCACCTCAAGAACCCTTCATTATCCTTGTTACCCTCCTTTGGATGCTCTCTAATGGCTTAATGTCTTTCTTATACTGTGGCACTCAAAACTGCACACAAACATGAGTTTTCTTCATGTGGAGAACACCTAGCTGCTTCTTCTCTCCAGGATTCCGCTCACAGCAAGACAAGGTGAGCAGCTGGCTGCTGGTTAAATGGGTTGAAGTTTGTCAAAGCAAATGCTGTTCTCTGCCTTCCTGCAGCTGAATGGTGCAGACCAGCTGTCTTCTAGTGAGGCTCATGGTAAAAGTTTTCAAATAGAGATCTGTAGTATAAGGGAGTCAGCCTATGGAAAGATCAGACTGTTGAATAACAAGGGAAGTTATTCACTTAATTATCAGTCCTGGGGAAATCTTAATAAGAAATCTCTGCCTTCCTTCTTGTTTCCATCCATTGTTCCTTACAAAAACTTGAGAGAGAATAGTAATAAAATAGAAGTTCTTAGGGGATGATTCCACCTGACTCCAAGGGATCCAAATAGTTCCCCTAAGCTGTGAGTGTTGAGGGAAGTGAAAGAGCCCTTTCAACATGGAAGACAAGAAATGATGGATGCTGAATCAGTGTCTCTTACAACTGTAGAGGTTTGGGTGCACTCTGCACTGTACAGCTGTGTAGCAGGGCCACAGGAAACTTATACTTTTAGTGCTGATGTTAAGAGTCAAATTCTGATGAGCATACTTAGGAGTGTGGAAGAAGGTTGACTATGTACACCTTGAATTGTCTTGATATTCAGAGTAATTAAGATCACTGCTTAATCAAAGGTCTTTGCGTTAAAAATGAAGTCAACCAGCATAATTTAAAGAACATGCAGGATGGTTGGATCCAGACAGTGGTGTTCAGGCTGACTACGGGGCAATTCCCTCCAGACTGTAGGATTAAGAAATCCCATAGAGAGTAAAATAGATCATAGAATCCTAGAATAATAGAATTATTAGAGTTGTAAGGGACCTTAAAGATCATCTAATTCAAATCCCCTTGCCAAGGACAGAGACACCTTCCACTAATCCAGGTTACTCAGAGCCCCCATCCAATCCAGCCTTGAATACCTGCAAGAATAGGAAGTCTCCAGCCTCTCTGGGCAATCTGTTCAGTGTCTCACCACCCTTAGAGTAAAGAATGATTTCCTAACCTCTAATCTAAACCTAACATCTCTTAGTTTAAAGCCCTTCCCCCTTGTCCTGTCGCTATGTGTCCTCTCAAGGCCCTGTAAAAGCCCCTCTTGAGCCCTCCTGTAAGCCCTCTTGAGGTACTGTAAGGGTCAGGAAGATTTTCATACCTTCTATTAAATCCAGGTATGTCTGTTGCTGCAAGGCATCAATGGGATGGGAGGAGGAGGCATTTTGATTTCTCCATTTCTTAGTAGTGATGTTGAAAACACGCTGTGCAGGCCTCCTGTATCTTGCCTGCAGATTCCATAGGTCAATTCCCCCACTTCACTCCCCTGCAGGAGCAAGTGATATTGCAAATATTTATCTGTGCCTCATCCAGCCTTCTGGACTTTCCATCCCAGCCTCTTATTCTACAAGACAGGAAGGCTGATCTGAGAACTGCCAGACCGTTGTATGTGCCACGTAACTTGTGTGGCAGACAGCATTTGGGCATCCCAGATTAAGAACTCCCCAAAACTTCTGTAAATACAAGTATGTACCTGTACACCCTTAAATCCTGATTGCAGGCATGGTTGCATCTGCAGGATTTTCTCAAATCTGGCATTGGTTCCAGATTATCCTTGGGTATGGCAGCAGGACAGGTAGACGTGTTCAGTGGATATAGATGCCTGCAAGGCTGCAGCAAGGCTGTTACATAAAACCAGCAGAATTCCCATGCTAGGAAGCTGAATGCAGTTAGGGTGCTGCATTTAACATGAAGTCTGCACTGCCCTCTGTGCATGGGATCCTCCTAGCAATGTTCCCACTGAGAAACACGGATCTTTGCTGCTATCAGAAGAATAAGAGCTGTGGCTGAACTGTTTGTGATTCTTTCTTCAGGAACTCATCTGTGCTTAAATTATGGGGAAGAAATGAGCTAAGAATCTCAATTTGTAGCTCAGGTGTGGGGTGGTGTACATCACAGAGCATAGCTCAAGGCTGCTGCTCTGTCTGGTGTCTCAGCTCTGTATTGAGATGAACTGTGCTGAATTAAGAACAAGGGGGTAATTTCTGCTCTTGTGCAAAATGAGTACCTTCCCTTTGAACACAAATGTCTGTGGGGAAGGATGTGCCTTATCACACCTTACTTCTCAGTCTTCTCTCCCACTGCACAGTGGACTTTACACAGATTCCTTGCACCATTCCTTTTATCCTGCTTTTACTGTACCAGTTGTTTCTGAAATGCAAAATTTCATGGATCTCTTAGAAGACTCTGGTTCCATATTCCAGGAGATACCTACTGTAAATTTAATTAGCATAAGAGATAGCTTTTCCTTAACCATCCACAGAATAAAATAAGATCTTGGTCCTGAACAACTGTTCCCACCTTCATAATACAGCTTTAAATCTATTTTAAAAAATGGCCATAAAACAGATTTTATTTTTTTTTTCCAAAGTCTGTTGTAATTTTATAATGGTGCATACTTGGCAAGTGTGATTGTGTTGCTATAGTGATCTTAAATTATGACCAGAATGAATTTTTACTCAAGGCTTATTTAGAGCTCATCTGGCTCAAAGCCATCTTATCTGCCTCTCTGAGCCCTGGAAGAAACATTTTCCACAAACATTTTCTCTGAGCCTTCAGTTTTACAGTAGTCTCATTGGTGTAATTTTGAAGTAATGTTCTTTAAATGGGTTCCTGAAATACATTTGAATTAATCAAAACTAAAACTCTGAGTGGTTGGTACAGTACCAATTTCAAAAGTGTAGCAATCAGGGAGTGCTTCCCCTCTTGTTGCCAAAGCAGATGAGATATTAGTAACTCCTTCAGATGGTTCAGATGGTCTTCTGAAGTCACAGCAGTCAATCCTTTAGCTGGACAATGGGAAGTGGCAATAAGAAAAGTCCTGTTTTTTTAAAGACCCTAGGGTTTTTACTGTATAATGTATGGAGACTCCCTGTATCCATGTGTAAAATCCTCTGTCCCATGGGACAAGGGACTGAAGATACATCAGGCTTGCTCTTATAAACTCCAGGCAACTGTGTCCTTGACTTACTGTTCAACACTGGGATCCCTGTGTCCCTTCATGACAGTGGTAATTGGATTGTACCATGAGTACTGGATTCTTGACTTTCACTATCGGAAAGTCCTTGGATGAAATCTCAAATGGAGAGGCTGGCAGTTGTTGTGGTCTTGCCCAGCATTGCCTATATCAAGAATTTTGCGAGAGAGTGCTGAGGACCTTTGGAAAATAGGGAGGGCTAAGTAGGGTTGTACCTGTCTACATCTTGGCATGGGCCTGGACAGTTCTCTAAGTCTTGCTATTCAGGATCTGCCTTTTTACATGGGATACAGACCATCAGAAAGAAATTTTAGACCACAGGGCTGTTCCTCAGATGGGGGTCTCTCTTATATTTTTACTGCTGTACTTTATGATGCTGTACACTGAGATCATCTTTTCTGTTCAACAGGCTTTCTTAATTTCCTTCTTGAGCTGTAGGCTCTCTGCTTCCCAGGCCAAACCTTCTGGCAATAACTCTGTCCTGTGCAGCTGCACTGCAGAGTGCATCAAGGTGTCATTGCCTCTGATTAATTCTATGCATAACACTGTGCTTGTCACCATGTTGGAAAGGTCAGTTTGACAATATGGGATTTATGAGGGGTGAAATGCAGAAAATATTGACTCCCACCAATTCTATAGAGATGTATTTAGTCCGGCAAAACTTGCAAGGAATACCAAGTATGCCAGCTTACCTATGGAAGCTGCATACATGATAATGTCATTGATTTAAATTTGGTTTTGATCCTCATTTGTGTGTTCTGTTGCATGTCTGTGGGACATGCAGTAGGAATGGTTTATGTACAGATACAGGACCACTTACAGCCCACAAGAAGTTCAAATATGCATTTAACAGAACTGCATTTCCCTGAAGTCACAGGGCTGGAGGGGAACGAGTTAAATATTGTACAATATATGGGAATACTGTTAACTTTCTTAAGTGAACTTAGCCAGATTCATCAGTTAATATTAATATCATAGAACTTATGATCCTTTAAAGGAATAAGTTCAGCAGAAACATGATTATTTTGTACTAATGCTGTTTCTTTAGTTAAGTTCTAACACTGAAACTGATTGACTGTGAATGAACTTGGTAATTTATGGATAGATGGAAAAATCAATCAAATAAGCATTAACGGTTTTGTGAAGAAATAAAATCGGAGATGTGGGGAGTTAGACTTGGCTGGTTACCAGATGCCCACAAAGGCACTCTCTCACTCTTCCATCTCAAGAGGACAGCAGGGGGAAATAAAATAAAATAAAAAATCTTGTGTGTCAAGATAAAGGCAAGGAGGGATCATTTAGCAATTATCCCTAAACCCATCACAGAAGGGAAAGACATAGTTAAAAGTAGATGTATACGAGTTCTCCTTCTTGTTTTGCTGTTTTTCAAACTGGTACCTTCATTAATTTTATGTCCTAGTGTCAGAATTGATATTGCCTTACATGCTTGTGCCTAAGTAAATGGTGAAATACAGCAATTTTAGCTGAAAATGGGAGTTGGGTTTTCCTGTTTTAAATGCAGCAAATTTGCCTTTTGATGGATTTTGAAGCTTTATCAGTTACCCCCAAAAAAGTGGCTTTATGTAATATAATGTCTTACTTTATGCAATGTTTAAACTGGGGGCCCAAGCAGTCCAAAGAGGTGTGTGCTGTGGTGAGAAGCAGCAGTGCTCATGCTTTGGACAATGAGGAAATCGGGGCTCTGAGGCATGCTGCAAAGTGCATGCACTGTGGCCATACCCTACAACTAGCAGACTGAAACATTCACGATTAGAGGGTTTGTCCAGACTGAAGTATGAATTATACTACTGCTGGCCCAGCACAGACTGCTCCAGACCTAGAAATGGTGTAGCTAAGACTTCACAATTCAAGCTCAAGTAAGCAATATGAGAACTATGAGGCATGCAGAAATTAAGTGACTTATCAAGGTCATTTTGGAAGTTGGTTTTAGAGCCAGGGATTGCAGCCAGTTCAACAGACTGAATTGCAGTGTCCCTGGCAAAATTCTTGAGCAGCTTGTTGGCTGAAGTCAAGGCAAGGACACTGCTCCCATGCAGCTTCCTTCATCAATACCACACATAAACTGTTGGCCTGGTAAGATGTCAGGTGGTGGACCCCTACCAGCTCTTGCCAGGCAACCTGCTGGTCCAAGAGGCATCATCTGAAGTTTTGTTTACCCTGAAGAGCAAAGCTCCTGCTCTTGTTACCTGTTCTTGTAAGCTACTGGTAGCCAGCAGGCACACCAGCCAGCTCATCCTCGCACTTGCTTTACTCTTAACTTCTTGGTGAAGGAAGGGTCTGTGGATAGCAACAGCTCAATAATGACTGTTGTTTGTGCCTTTCAAGCCAAGAATCTCAATAGCAGCCAGTCAGGCACTTCCAGACAGGAAGCCTGTAGTTGTATAACACCCATTTTACAAGTCAGGGAACAAGTGTGGGAGTTAAATACGGGAATCAGTGCCTTGACAAGAAAGTATTTTCTTCCCAATACTCTTTCTTCCCCAGGCAACTTCCATTTGAGTCTCTGCTTGGTAGAAGAAGCTGCCTTGTGCAAGGCAGGTCAAGCACTGTCCCTTCTTCGAGAGTACTGAGCGGCTGTGCTGGTCCTACTCACCATTTCAGAGGGTTTGACCAATATTTATTCTCATGTCAGTCTGAGGGAAAGAGGGAGACAGAGGAGAAGTAGAAACATCCCTATCAACAGAGAAACATCTCCCATTTGTTCCCATCTGAAACCCCAAGGTGGAAAAATACTCAAAGGTTTAGATACCTCACTTTAAAACCCTGCCTTCACTTTGACAGACCTTGCTGAAAATGTGAAGGAAGAAAGCTGTGCAATGGACAAGACACAGATAATGATGAACTATTAATGGAGGAGTTTGGCAGATCCTAGTGAAGTGTTGAGCAACTTTTTCCTAGGATTATGTTCATACTCAGACTCTTTGTAGCACCTCTTCTCTAGCATCAAATGGCTTATTGTAGGTTTGCCACTTAATTGCCTTTGTAAATTGTCCTTGAATACTTACAATGTTTAATTAACTATCAGACTGAAAAGGTATATAAGGTCTGTAACGCTTGGATAGGAAGGTGTAGGTTATTCTTCTGTAAGAGTACTCTACTTAATTATCTACTGTCAAAAAACTTTTACCAATAAAAAAGCTAATTGCTAAATGAGGACAGTAGAATGAGGGATTTTTTTATTGAAGGAAAGGCAAACTGTCCCTATGTGAAGGCCTCATGAAGGGGCAATTAGTTTACTTTCACAGTCTGTGCTTTCCATCAGAGATGGGACAGTAAATAACAGTACCATGGGTCTGTCCTGTGTCTGTCCCTCTGTCTAGAAGGCAATGCATTGTCTGTCTCTGAACATTTAAGTGTGAGGTAACCACAAGAACAAAACCACACCATCAGTGACACAAACTTTAGATTTTTGAATGGGATGCAAAAAGCAGGTTGTTAGCAATTTCTTTTCTGGGACTGCTGTCACAGACACACACACAATTGTGTAGATGCTGTCCCCTCCAGCCCAGGCTTGTGATGACATTCCACATGCTTGGACACTCCTGGGCAGCACTACAGGAACAGCTCTGTGTGTGATGCTGATGTCTCTGTGGGCCTGTTGTCCTCTGGAGGATATTGTTTTCTCTGGGTCTTGCTTTCTAATGTAGTGGGCATTGATCTCTAGAATCTTCTTCAGTGAAATATTTTACTCATAACGATTAAAAGTAATTGTCTGTCTGTATCCTTGAAACAATGGGTGAAACTTCTGATGAGCAGGTATCCTTATCTCTGTTTTCTTGAGCCATATTTCCAATTTTCTCCAATAGGTCAAAAAGAAAAATTTAATTTTTTAAACATGGCAAGGCAAGGTTAGATTCTTACTTAGTCCCATTAATATATCAGCTGCGACTTTAAAGAAAAACAACAACAACAACAACAACAACAACAACAAAAAAAAGGAGATAGATAATGAAGAGCTGAGAAATTAAAAGTCCATCTACTGCTCACCAAAAGCATGAGGATGTTTTCCAACTAATTGGTCTACAGTAAAATCTATTGTCTAGATCAATTTTCTTAGGGCAAGATTCTCACCAAAAATACACATTCTCTTTTTAAAATTAATTATACTTTTTCCCCCCAGATAATAATCTTAACTTTTATTGTGATATCCAGCATTTAACTTTTCTAAATTGCTGAGTTTTACACCTCTGGGACTAATGGATTATTTTGTTCTGGTGGCAAATACAGAAGTACTGAAAAAGAATTATTTTCTGGGTGACATATACATTTTCTTTAAACTCTACTACTCTATTCCCCTTTTCAGAATATTCTACAGTATTTTCCTGTACCTCTTTCTTGTATCTCTTTCCTGTATCTCTTTATGATATATCTATCTATAATATTTATTTTAAAAACAAAATTTTTTGTTCAAAATCAATATCTGGAATGTTTCCTTTACAAGAAGAGTACTTTAATGCAGCTATAATTTCAACCAAAATTGTGATGTAATTTCAAGATTTATTTTAAAAGCATACTCAGAAAACCTGTGTATCCCTAAGAGTGTACTTTGCTGTAAAATCTCTCTTTACAAATTCTTCCCAGCTGTACTCTGTGCTCTCTGAGCTTAGAGGGGAGCTTGGAATCATCAGCATCGCTGTAAAGTGTGATTTCACTGTGGTTTCCAGTGCAAGAATAGAGTCTCAGCATAGCATTGAAGGGACACCAGGACATCCAGCTGATGAGGTAGGGAGGGGGGTTGTAACCCCATGAGTCATCTATAAATCTGCAGCACCACATTGTTGCTTGATAACTTACAAATACTGTCGTGGAAAATGCATTGCCTCAATGAGAACAATAAAACAATTCCCTCACGTCCTTAAGGGAAGATCTTTTAATCTGTGATGCATTGGTATGCAAACATGGCTCTGGCATGAGGCTTGTCTCTGGCACCCCAAAGTGTTGGAAAAGGTGTTTCCTTGGAGGGAGTTTTGGATTGGCCTATTCATCTGGCCTCACCTTGACATCAGCACTGCAGTTTGTGTCCTTTCCATACTCTTCCCACCTTGGCTTCGTTCAGGAAATGTTGTATGCCAGATGTGCCCCTCATAGAATCACAGAATATCCTGAGTTAGAAAGGACCCAAAATGGTCATTGATGTCCATCTCCTCACCCTGCACAGGACACCCCAACAATCCCACTCTGTGCCTGAAAGCATTGTCCAAATGCTCCTTGGACTCAGACAGGCTTGGGGCTGTGACCACCTCCCTGAGGAACCCGTAATTCAAGACTATGAATGCTTTCAGTCTCAAATAAACCAGCACCCATTCCTCATTATCATTTGGTTTTTGGTAGTGCTATCTCTTACAAAACCATAAAGAAAATCAACCACTTCTGCATGAACAGAAATAATGTGACTTATTACATGAGATAATACAAAAGAAGTGTTTACACGTAACGTAAGAGGAATGAGTTAGTCCCTGGAGGAATTGATGATGTGTCTGTTCCATAGAGCTAGGATCTCAGCTATGAAAATCACTTTTAATTATTTGACTATTTAAGTGTTCAAATTTGGAGACAAATTCATTGGCAGACACAGCTGTGAAGTAATGCTTTGTAAAGGAACAAAGCTGCAGCTTTGTGGGCTGCAGCATTCCCTGCTGCAACAGTGTGCTGCAAGAACCAATTTGGAGTGCACCAGGCATTCACTTAAGGTCTTTCCCCACAGAACTGGAGTATTCTGCAAAAATTTTACCCCTGTCCAGTGCTTATTTATTCTCAAATGTTTCTAAATTATGTCAGAAGAAGTATGGAGGCTGTCTATTCTCTTCTAAAGAAGAAATTTGAAATGAGGAGGACTGTTTTGCATACTGTATATGGTCTTTATTTAGGAAAATTTTGAATAAAACTGTCTTCTTTGTTTTGATATGTTGTGCTTTTAGCTTTTATAGACAGAGAAAGAAGCCAAAAATGAAGTAAGAGAAGGAAAATTCATGTGGAGTGATTGTAGTCATATTAGTCAAACTGGAATTCATAGGAGATTAATATATATGCTTGCATGAAGAATCTTCTCTTCAAATTTATTCAAAGGAAAAGCATTAAATCATGGAAAATTAGAGATGAAGAAATGGCTGAAGTTACACTCCTTGTCTATTTTGGTTTCTTAAGAGAGAAACCATGTTATGTCAGATAGTGAAAGCTAACTTAGTATATACCAAAGAGAATAATATGACTGCTGTAAGAACCCACGGATTTTGAATTGTATTTTATGACATGATTTGAAGAACATAATTGCTTTATATAAGCTGCAGAAACATCAGACACAATGGTAAACAGCACTTAATTTGTTAAATGGAAGAATCACTTAGGGTTCCTTGGCCAGGCTGTAGTTCATGATCCCTGGTGGTACTGGCAAGTTTATGTGGATTTAATCCCAATGCACCAACCTATCAGGCACATGTGGCAAAGAGCAGCACAGTGGATAAAAGCCATTAAAGTGCTTCACCTAGGGGTGCTATCTGTCTCTCCCTTTTTATGTTACTTCCACCGTGTCTCCTAGCTCTGGAAGGCTCTATTGCCATGTAGAGTATTTCCTCCAGGCACCCTTGAGTCAAAATGTTTCCTTTGTCATTTGCTAGACAGCTATTGAAGTGGGTTTTCTGGTGTTATGGTTGCTGGTGTTATCAGGAAAAATGACAGGGCACTTGGACCTTGGGCATCCTGCCTCCCCAAAGGCCATTCACAACAATATCCCAAAGTCCTAGCTACTGTCAGCCTCCAGCTCTCCTCTTTGTCCTTCAACTGCTGATATGCAACATCAGAGGTGATCAGTCATCTCCCTTGACAGCAGCACTGTGCTCTTTCTGGAAGGTCTTGGGTGCTGCCCTCTGCCAGAGCAGATACAGTCCATGATCCTCACAAGCAGAACTTATCTCCGAGAGAAACAACTGTGTGAGCCATCATGCCAGCAGTCTTGAATTCCGGTTGTTCCTGGGACTCTAGGAAAAGGAACTTGGTGGGTGCTAATGTGATTTCCCTCCATGGGTATTACTGGGCAAAGTGGTCCATCAGGAATCTAGGAGCATTATGATTACAGTGAATGATATTTCATGACTTCCCCAAAGGACTGCATAGACACTGACTTGCCTACTTCTCTTGCTACATCCTTCCAAGATTGAACTATCTCCTTGCAAGAAAAGGACAGGTTTTCAGCTTGCTGGGGAGATTTCTTCTTAGAAGAAATCTGGACCAGAAAGATATTCACCAAAGCACATGGTGGAACAAAGGTATGAATCCATATCCTTGAGTATGAAGCTTCCAGACAAACCTCACACCAATTTACCTTTTCTTTAACAAGTCTAATATAAATCAAAATGATAAATTTTATTTAAATAATACATGAATTGATTTAAAAATTAAATCATGTGGTCTCATATGGAACACTCACAGTATGAAGGGAAGGGCTAACTGTTGTGGAACCAGCTCAAAATCACTTTGGTAGAAGAGTTAAGAGCTCTCTGTTACACACATCATGTTTGGCCTTGTTCTGCTGTCTGCATGGCTTTGGATATTTCTACTTGTGAAAGTGAAAGCAAAAAAGGAATTCCAAAAAAACCAGGAAAATGTTTTTTAGCACATGACAGTGCTGCAGAAAGACAACAAAGTAACAGTGGGATGCATTTTTCCTGATACTTCTGTGGTATGATAGTTTTGGTGACCTGCCGTAACAACTGCTGAATCCCAGTGGTCAAATCACCACTGCCTGATGCGAGTCCCAACTTGCTTATTTGGGTGGCTGAGCATTGACTTGAGGGGAGACAGTATGGCTTTCTGAATCATTACATATCCCTTACAAATCTATGCTGTGTCCCCGTCGGCTCCCCACTTTTCTCAGACATTTATGCCCACAGATAGTTCCTCTTTCATACAACACGGCTATGGTCGTTTACACTGCCATAGGTTCTTACAAATTATTTTTACTTTTACTATTCCCTGTAAGATTCCCTGAAGTGGGGAGATTGGATTTTCCCCTTTTTTCAGTTTTTGTATTGCCCTGCTTAGTAATTAGGTAGTGAGGCTCAATGGGAAAGACAAACTGGGGTGACTTTTTATAGCTGGTGAATTTTTAGGACAACATGTATCACACCAGTCTCAGACTCAGGAAACACAGGAGCATTTTTAGCTTCAGTTCATAGCTTAAAAATGACTGAATGTCCCTCAATTCAATAGCAGTTGTCAAACCTAGTAGGAGATCAAAAAGAAATGGAAATCAGAATGATGTTTTGTGTTCTGACTTAGACAATGAACAACAATGGATAAATGCTGATTCATATAATGTTTTTTTTTCTCTTAGTAATCAACACCTTACATTATCCATACTATGTTTTTGATCCTTGTCTCTTATCTAGAGTGAATGAAATTGTTCTGCATCTGTGAATCTTGGCATAAGCCAACTCTAAGCCATCAGAGTTCAGACATAAAAGATGGATGCACCTCATATTGTATTGGCCCTTGCTGCAAGTGAATGGTGCCTCTTCTATCCTCATTATCCCCTTGGAGCTAATTATGCTCATTTATTCGTATGGTCACAGCTCTGCAATAGTCCATCTGTTACACAGACATGCTGATATTAAACAACCTGCTCTTCTGCATTGCCTGGGAGAAATTCAGGACACATGATTCCCTACCAGAAATTATGTTCTGATTTGAGAAGTGTCCATGTGTTTTGTATCTTTAAGAGAGAGGGCTTTTTTTAGTAGAAGCTCTGGCAATGAAGATCTTCCTGTGTGGAGCCCACTACAGCATGACCAATAAAACACTTTCCTGAAAGTCAGCAGATGCTTTGTAATGAATTTTTTTAGTGAAAGAAAAATGTTGCAGCAGAAAACTGCTGCGAAAATAAAGAAGGGTTTGGCTATCTGTGTGGATAATGGCAAGCAGGTTGGGGAGAAAGGTCCTTGAAATGTTTTACTTGCTGGGGGATTTGAAATAAACAAAAAAAATATTGAGCATGAAAATCTTGTGCAAACGAGTACGTAGGGACTAAGAGGGTGGTGAGAATGGGGCTTTTAACAGCTGCTAATATGTATTGACAGGGATTTCATATGGTTAAGGTGATGTATTGCATTGGCATCTTTAATAAGTCACCTGTGGGCTGGTATGATTTCACGCACAGGCCAGGTTGATGAGCAGGGGCCAACACTGGTAGGATGGATGACACAATGGGACTGACCCTATTTGTCCCATTTACTTCCAAATCATAAGCAAGGTCACCAGAAGATAACAGGTCACTATTCAAAACCAAGAAAATGATGTATTAGTTAATTAAAAAAATTAGTGGCAAATTTATTCTTTTAAAAATACACATTCCTGTGCTGTTCTGTTACCCACCCCAAGACTCTGATGGCTAGAAATAACCTTTGTCAAATGGAAGCACATAGTCTCATATGGCTTCAGGAATCTAGAATCTGGGTCAGAGAAAGGAACAGTAAACATTGTAAAGTTGATGATGTGTCATATATCCTGACAGAAGAAAAATTCTCACCAGGAGCAGTAATACTAAAATTATTCCAATACTCACTGTCAATTAAGGTGAGGCCTTCACCTACACAGAATTTCAGGTTGCTGCTTTCTGTAAACACCTCTTCTCCAGATGTTAATGCAATCTGGAATGTCAAAATCAAGTAGATACTTGTCAGATCTATTCATGCAAAGACCAATGCTTGTATTGCCCTGAACCACCATTGCCTGTAAAATTCAGCATGAAATGTGATCACATGACAATATCAAGAGGCAGGAAGTACCAAGACTTTTATAATAGCTCAGGTATTAAACCCTATAGAGCAAAAAGAAAGGATGATGCTCTCCATTACCCAGTGCTGGCCACAATATGTTCTCAGGAGCAGTGTGGAAAGGCTTCTCTTCAAGTGTGAAAAAGTTTCTATTCATGTGTAGAATGTAGAATTCTCTCAAAACAGATTTGCTTTTGGACTGTGTCCTCAATAATACTGCCCATGATTTTCCTGTGTTGGAGGTGGTAATAAGTAGAAAAAGTATCTGAGATGAGGGAAAGAATCACTGCTTAAATGACTCTCAAACTAAATCTGCTTGAGGTAAAGCTGCAGATTCCTACCATCAGAATATTTTGCTACTGACTGCAAGAGAGCTGCTGTGACTAGACATGTGCTCTGGTCCCAAGTGCTGGGACCAGCAATCACCACCTCACAGTTCCTATTAGAACTAGTTTCTCTTCCTGTAAAGAGGTGTGGACTACGATCTGGGCTGTTGAATTGCACTCTTCTCCTTTATCTTGGTAATGTTTTTAAGGACAAATTAGTATCTGAAACTTAAAATACACAGTTCATTTTGTCACGACTGCAAGAGGACCAGCCAATAAACATTTTTGTGAATATTTTCAGTGGAGATAATTTTTCTGCTCCTCTTTTCAGAAATATCTATGTTTCATAAATAAGGAATAAAAGTTACAGATCAACAATTAACAGGTAACAGCAAATGTTATTGGTAAGCAATAAATGCTGTATCTCTCCAGTGAGGAGGGAAGGTGTGGTGTCCCCCGGTTCATCCACTTTAGCATGCAAGACCTTCTTCTCCCCTTTGCTTATTAGTCACTTTGTAGTTTCTTGTTTGTTTGTTTTCTGGTTAAAATGCATGTAGAAAATGCCAGCCTGATGCTAAAAAAGTAATGTAGTCTTTTATTTTTATGCTACCTCCCTTCAACAAAAAACCCATAAAACCAAAACTCAATCACAAAAACTTGACAACTGAAAGCACCAAATATTTTCCTGAAAGTATTTAATTTCGTTGTACACTTTTGGTTCTTGAGTCCATGCATGAGGTGCTGAACGCAGTTTATCATTTATGGAATGCATAAATAAAAGTCATTAAATCTGTTTGGGCAATGCCAAGCGATGCCCACACTTCACCTGCTGGGGTGGGCCCATTTCTAGTTATGGCTCATTGCTGCTCTCAGGCTGCTGCAGACAAAAGTGTGCCTTGCAAAGCAAACAGCTTTATGATGAGACAGATTCGCCTGCTCTGGCTGGCTGCAAAGCGCAGTATGGTCAAACCAGCTGGGCTCACTACAATTCTAACTGTGATCCAACATATCAATGAGAAACTTATGCAAGCCCTCTCATGATGCTTTGTTTATATTTGAAATCTCTTTTATGAAGGTCTTTTTGCAGATCTGACACTAGATACCTCTATCTCTGCACTAATATTGCAGCTGCTTTTAGAATGCAAACCAGCTCCAATACATCCAGATGTCTGTGTGTTTCTACCCTGTGAGAACAGAGAAACAGAGACTGTGCCCAGGGCTTGGTGAACAGATTAAAACATTCCTGTTGTTTATTTCTTGCCTTAAGTATATCTACTTGAATATTGAGTGTCATTGTGATCTCTCAAGTGAAATGGGGAGGTGTTTGTGGCTTCCCTCAGCAATCTACTTGAATGTGCAGAGCTTGTTTCCCGTGAGGTAAGAAGACCTCATCTCTGCATCCTGTTTTTTACCCTCTTCAATCTGGGATGTAGCTGAAAGGCTGGCTTTTCACAGCAAGCCTTTACAAGGTGACCAAAACCAATAGCCATGAGCTATAATAGCCATGTTTTATACTGATGTATGAACCACATGCTAGAATGCCATGGCAAACTCTGTCCTTTGGAAGCAACTAATTTTCCTCATTGTCTGAAGTGGCCTTTCCTTTTTGTCTGCTAATAATTAGGCAGAATTTTGCTCACCATGCTCTTATAGAGTAAAGGCTAAGGAGAAGAAATTATTTCACTTTCGCAAGGAATATGTTAATCTTCTTTTGGTAGTTTAGGAAGTAATAATTGTACTGATGACGTCTCTTTTCTTGGGTCTCTTAGTAGAGAAGTAGAATCAGTTTATACTACACAAAGATGAGATTTCCAAATTCTCAAGGCAGCTGTCTTGTATCATGCCTGGCTCGGGGAAGGCCTTTGCAGAAAAGGCTGCTAGAGTAATCTTTCCCTTGCTTGCTAAGGGGCTTTGGAGAATACAGAAGGTAAAGCTTTTTTTTTACCCACAGATTTTATGATGCTTCAAGAGCAAAACCAGCCCAACTCCAGCTGTTGAAATTGGCTTGCAAAGGCTGTGTGTGCTTGACTTTGCATTTTCTAGAGGAAACACATGGTCTACTCAGTCACAGTGGGAAATGTCACGTACCTGAATAATGCACTAGGAATGGGACAACACAGCCTTTTGCTTCCTCCTATGCATTAAACTTGAAAGCAGTTTCAGAGATATGTTGCGCAGGGCCTTGCTGTCTCTTTTGGGTGCTAGGTAACAACTGGATTATACTGGAGTAATCCACTCATTAGAGTGTAGAGTTTGAGTAATCAATCCATAGTTGTCCAAGGCTGCACTGTCTTCAGGAATGTGGTGTCCCACCCTCAAGGGGGAGGGACCACTCTTGACTTGAAGATGCTTGTGGTCGAAAGGAACAACAACAGTCAGAGGGTCTGCAAAAACCCACTAAGTTTTATTAGTAAATTACACACTTTGAATGGAAATTTGAATACTTTAGTCCTTGATGTCCTATATAAGCACATGGCAATGGGTTTTGGATAATGGGATAGGGTGAAAAGGAAGGATGGGTGGGTGGATGGGTAGAAGGAAGGAAGGAAAAGAAAGAAAGAAAGAAAAAAAGAAAGAGGTAGTTGGCATGTTCCTAATTCATGAAGTCCTGCAGAAATGCTCAGTTAAAGCTGTATGGAAAGGGGATCATGGTTGGATTTGTAAGCAGGTTATGCTGCTTTCTTTGGTCAGAGCTCTCTTCCTGATGCTTTCATGGTCACCTGCCACCTCCAGGCAGGGGCAGTCCCACATCAGGGTACTTAATGGTGGTGTTATGCCTGTGAGTCCTGGCTGGCCAAGGGAGCTGGCTGCCTGCAACTCTTGTCACCACTGTCTCCAAAGGACAGGTAAGTGTCATCAGGGCTCTTGTACGTAGGACACCAGTGCCAATGGGAGCCCACAAGTGCTCTTTTACAGCCATGGAGAGTTGTGAGTCTGGGTCTGGATCACTTTTTGCTGCAGATGAAGTGTTACATTATATTTGCCTACACTGAAGCTTAGACGCCAATTTTTTTGCCCAACTCTGTTATAATTGTGGTGTCCTTCTGGATCTCCTTACTATGGGATCAGCATTTGTCTACTAAATGTTGATGTTCTTCTCTACCAGACATATATATTTTCATAAAAACTTTTGGTAGTATTTTCCTTCTTGTGTCTTGCATCACTCAGAGATAAATCTGAAGTGAATTGCCTGTCTCCAAAATGAACAGGCAGGAGTAAGATTTGATAGACACATGGACAGAGAAACAACCTGTGCTTATTTTATTATTAGAGAAATAGTAAGACTATATCTGAGTAAGTTTAAGCTGAAAGGAAATTCTTGGGGGTGCTTGATACTCTGCTGTGTGGAATGCATTTTTAGCAATCTTCTGCTTACAGAAAGAACGATTTTCTACTATTGACATCCCAAGAATAGGTATGGGTAAAACCCATTGGATTTTATGCTGTCTGCAAAACAGGCAAAACATTAGTTTTTTTTTCCCTTTGATTAATCTAAGCAGTGAGAGAAAATGCTCCCCCTGGATCTTGAGAAAATGAATTTGTTATTGTTCCCCATGCGTTATAAAAGCTGAAGGGAGGAAGCTAAGTGGAAGAAAATTAATACTGCCCAAACTTCCACAAGAAAAGTCAATTTTTTAAGTGAAAATACAACAGAAGCTAGTTAAGTTCCAGTCCTTTAAGACACACATTTTTCTTGAGGCAACAAAGGCATGATTAATATTAATTTTCATTAGCTGTGTAGTGGGTTGGTGTAGGAGCCAAACACCCACCTAACCACTTGCTCACTCCCACCACTCAATTGGAAAAGAAGGGAGAGAGTAGGAAGAATGGACATGAAGCTCATGAGTGAAGTAAAAACAGGGGTAGTGCTTACTGGCTACCATTACGTGAAAAAACAACTCAGCTCTGGGAAAATGATCTTAACTGACTGCCAATCTAAATAGATTTGTTTGTTTGTTTGTTATATGCACATACCTGTAATTTATATTGATATTAAATTTTTATTGATTTATAAACTAGAAATAATTTATATATCTTTTTATGAATATAAAACTACATACCTCATGAAATTCTGTAGCATATATGATTATTTGACTATAGCATTGCTATTAGAATACAATTATGTATATATAAAATATATAAATCTACAATTATGGAATTATTGATCTGGCCATTGGAAAACAAACATGAAAAAGAATCATGCATTTACCAGACTGGGGAAAAGTCTTCCTCCTATTCCCTGGCTCACCTTCATTCCTTGACCTGTGTCCTGGAGTGGGTCTGTTGGAGCTGCTTGAAAGTACCCAAGTCTGGGACAGGGCAGCCCTGGCCTCTCCTGTTGTAACCCTCTGCTGCCAGAACTTGGACACCTGCATCCAATATTCTTGGCAATACAAAGAAAGTCAAAACAGACACCATTTCCCCCCACAAAACTCCAGCAAAAGCTTTTAGTTCTCCAAATATTATGGATACTGTATGGAGAGATACATGGACCTGTTCGTTATAAAAATTGTTAAAAGATCCAAGTATTAAAAAAACTGGTAATTGCTAATAAATCTATAACTGAAAGAGAAAAATATGGTTTAAATAGCAACTTAGTTGCCTGACAAGTTTAATTAAACTCATAGCTTTAAGGCAGACTAAACAAAATTTCTCCTTTGTTCTTTGAAAATGTTTTCAAAACACAAACTCACATGTGCAGTCAGAAATACTGGAAAGAAGTGTATGCAGAAACTAATTAGATTGAGCAGAGATGAACAGAAGCAATAAGTCTACTGCACAGCTTATAACTTAATTAGATCTTTGGCAAGATTGAGTTTCAAGGGGGAGAATAAGATTGGAGATTTTTGAGAAACAAGCAGAGGCAATATTAAGTGCTCCAGAAAAATAATTGATTCAGGTTTTCCTTGCTGCAATTTTGGATAGGGAAGAACGTAGAGCAACTTTGAGTAGCTGTTGTTTTCCATCCCATATCAACCAAAATTTAAGTCTCTTCAGCTTGCTTATTCCTGGACTGATGCTGGAGGGTGGAGGCTAAAAATTATGTGGTAGGGGAGTGGTGTGGACTCTGGGCACAAGTTGGAGCAAAGCATAAAACTGATTTTCAAAGACAATAAGGGGAAGAAAAAAGAAGTAAACAGGAAAGAGAAACAGGCAGCAGGATAAAAAACAAGGGAGAGTACTGTGGAGAACATCTTTTACTGTGGCAGCTGAATATTGCAATATGAAGTTGTGAAGATGAGAGATGTTACCTGACTCAGAGTGCTGCTACCAACACGTGGAACCAGGAATATCTTGGATTTTACTTCTTCCTCGAAACTTAACAAAGCAAACTCCTCAATACAAGTGTCTAGGCTTTGGGGTGGGAATTGCATTCTCTTTCTCTGAATGCTTAAGTGTATTAGAGGTACCTATCCAGGTACCTGGCCAGGACAGACATGATTGTTTGATGTTCCACGGAGGGTCTGCTTTAACCCTTTGCCAAAGGAAGAATATTCTATGCTCTTTGGGACTTCAAGTGCACTTGCACTAGCAGTTTTCAGAGATACTTCAGGACTGTCTGATTTCCAGGTGGTGTGGGTTGTTGGCCAAGGTCTGAGCCAGGGCTGAAACTTCAAAACTGGTTTGGATACGCTACTGGAAATAAATATGCCATGTAGTGTAGAGAGATTATTTATCCAATGTATAATGACACACAGTGGTGTGTGAGAATTACATAATTCAGGTATACAAGGACTCAGGAGCCCTTAGTGTTGGACCAAAAAAACTTTCTGTGCCTTTCACTGATTTGCCATTTGAGTATCCAAATTTTGCATCTTCATCTGAAAAATGTGGGATGGTAAGTCTGTCAATTTTCTTTTCTGCTGGTTAAAACAAACCCACCCTAAACCAGTTTCCAAAGCTTGAGTTCCTTGAAATGCTGCAGTGACAAAGTTTTTATTCACCCTTAGGCACTTTTTAAAACTCTCAAACGCATGTTTCCCCTTATTTATCAATATGTTTGAACAAGTGAAATGTTCTTTTTATTCTGATAGATTCTTATCTGTTCCCTTTTATTTATTACAGGCAAACCCCTAATACATCAGATTAATTACTTTAGCCATTGTTTTTCCAAACCACTCCTGCAATAGACACATATTTATAATGGAAAATTATTTGTTTCAAGAAGCTTTCAGCATCTTAGAGACCATTTTGTACAAGCACCTCCAATTGTTTGGCCTGTATTTTCCATAAAAATACAGATCCTCTTTTCTGGAGGAGTTCTGGACTAAATGAAAGACATTTCTCTCTAAGGCCTGGCAGACTAGTTCATGTACACAGAGGTAGTGTCCTCCCTTCCCAAACAGTGAGGATTCAACCCTTGCTAATGGTGTATTTCTCACAGTCCTTCAGACTCTGCTATGTAGATACCATCTGCCCTACCACTGACTGCCACAGAATGTCCTGTACCCTGGGCAGGGAGACTGGCAGGCACTGTGCAGCTCCTGTCATGTCATTTTTTCTGGCACCTTCTTGTGCTGTTCCTGTTTCTGGCCTTTGAAACCTATCTCTGAGCCTGGCTACTGATGCTAGTCCTGTTGGGCAGCCCCAGATGAGGGTCTTGGCCTACCCTGCTGCTGAATGCCCATGGAGGTGACAGGACTATGCCAAGCCTGGCATGAGCAGGTACCCAGGAAGCAGAGGGCTCTGGGGTCTGCTGTCTTAAGGATCTTGTAGCCATGAGCTGCCGGTTTGCAAAGCAGACATCCAGCAGAACTGCCTTTCCTGTTTTCATGGAGAAGACACAGGGGGAATGTCTCAGAAGCCTCTCAATAAAGTAAATATGTGCTATAAACAGCTCTACTGAAGACTCCTCCTCCCCTTCTCCACATCCTTGCTGCATTTATCCATGTATTTTGGGCTTTGTCTAAACAACAGGAAGGAAAATGACATGCAAATGTACTCCTGACATTGGGTAAGGCACCACTGTAAGAAACTTCTCTAGTGTTAGTGCCATAACACTGTTAATTGTTCTGCTTTCAGTCTGAACTGATGACACCATGTGGATGCTGTGGCTATTCTGTGTTGGGGTACCAATACTTGGGAGTACGTGCAGCTACAGGGAGAAATTCCTGTCAAGGAAGACATTGTGATTCTCCTTGGAGCTCGTTCACACAGTTTTATTGGTGAACAACACAGTGAATGTTTTCAGGACAGCTTGACTTTGAGAAACGTGAAGAAATTCTGCTGAATTGAATATGGAAAAATGCCATTAGTTTCTAACAACTACAAGTACTTTTCCCTCCCTTTTCTTAGCTTTATTAAGGTTAGTGCTAAGTCATCAAATTCTGTATTTCTTATATTTCCTCTATTTACTCTTTTTCCATGGTGATTAAGTGAAAGCCACCTGTGTCTAAGGAATGATGATAATTCATACTTCTGTTGTGGAACTCAAACTTACTGTCACAGGATTTTGTCATAATTGTAAAATGTCTCAAAATGGGGTTGAAAACTCTATGTTCCTGGGTTCCAGAAACATTTTTATTCCTCAGTGCTTTAACAAAAGTATTAAGATAGCCCAGGTATTTCAGTGCAGGAAGATTTTTAAGGGTCCTCTTGGCAGAGGTTTAGGGTGTATAATAAAGTAAAGAGTCACTTTGCCCTTCACTTACACATCTATTGTAGGCTGCAAGTGGGGACAGGATGCCCAAGCAGAGGTTTTAATTTGATTCAAGAAATTTGGTTTTGTGTTCACAGCTGGGTGGTGCTAGCCTATTAATTTTTTACAGCAATATATTCCTTTCCTGAGTTTGTTATATTATGGCTACATAGTTTGAGCTGATATTATAAAGGCTTGTCTCTGTGTTCTGCCAGCTTTGGATGCTACAGCATTCTTCTGGATGCAGACTTGGCATTTAAATTTTTATATCACTTTCTCTCAGTACTATGGCTCTTTCACAGCCTGGATAGTGGATGGATTTTCAAAGCTCATGGATATTTCCTTCTGCAATAAAGCAGGGAATAGTCTTCTTCTAGTCAGGAACTGTGGTATTATGATATTTCCATATTCGAAGTACAGGAAAAGGATCTGCTTCTCTTTCCTCCGAAACAAACAGCTGAAAAAAAAGTAACTTTCCTTCAGGTTCGGTTTAGGTGTAGTGTAAAGAAAGAATACAGTGGAAACAGTGAGATCTGTCATCATTTCCATCATTACTCAGATCTTCACATCAAGTGGAACTGACAGTAGGCTGAAAGTTGTATAGGTATGTGGAAGCTGCTTCTCAGAATTATTACCAATTTAGGTCTCATATTTCATTTTTTTCAACACCAGAAAGGAACAGAGAGAATTCAAGGGTACAGGACTAAAAAAAACCCTGAAAGATTTTGGTTTCAGATAAAGATAATAAATACAATGGTGACATTCATAAAGTAAATAATGAGGGGTCAAATAATCTTCTCATTTTTTATTTAGATATAATCTCTTTATGTCCCTAACTTTTGTCTGGTCAGGTAGAAAGACCAGGTGCCATGAAGGAATTTTCTGGTTTTGGCAGCTCCATGTGATAGAATAAACCTGCTATGGCCCTGCAGAAAATTCCCAATTACTTCATAGTCTTCCTCTCATTGAGCTATCTTCAGTGTTTTAGAAAATATATATTCATTGTAATTCTTCCTTCTGGGTATGGTTTATCTTTGCTATGGATGCTCGAAACAAACTAATTCTGAGAACTCTTTGGGAGGGGAAAAATAATATATTTCATTTTGTGTTCTATCTCTGTGGCAAAACAGATCAAAAATATTAAAACCTGAGAATACGGGGACACCTCTCTCTTTGTCCTTCACTTCATTACCATGAATTGTTCTTACTGTTCAATTTCCCATAATCAATTAATGCTTTTCATGACACTCTTTCTCTCCACCCCAAAACATAAACCTGTCCTGCGTTAGGCCAGAGGGGTCAAAATCTAGGAAGTGATCTGGGCTGCAGGAATGCAGGAAGAAATACAACTTCCTTCCTGCGAGAGAGAGAGCCAATAATCAGGTAGTTTTAAGAATTGATAGGTAGGTAAACCAATTAAAAAGTTGGTCCGCCTTCAAGGAAAAAACCATTTATAAGCAGAGACTCTCTGACGCTCTTCCTCTTTGGACCTGCTGCTGCTGTGTAGAGAGGAGCAGCTCCTGCTTCTCTCACTGGTGAGGCCCAAGCGCTTTCCCCCCCCCCCCGCCTTTCCAAAGGAGGGATGGGGGGGGGAAGGGAGGTTTTTACGGCAGCCGTGCCGCTGCAGCCGGGCAGGCATGGGGGAGGAAACGATTGGAATTTTCAGCAAATCCAGCTCAGCCGGTGTGTCAGCTACACAAGAGGGAGAGCTGGGCCAGGCAAAGACCGGGCCGGACTCCATCCAGCTCGGGCCAGGCCCTGCCCTGTCATCCCGGGCCCAGATGGCCCTACCAGGCCGAGCCAGCTCCGCAGAGCCGGGCAGAGACTCTGAGAGCTTCTGGCATCCAGCTCGGACCTGTTCAAGCAGCCCGGCAAAGAGCACGTGATCCTCTCACTGCCGGAGAGAGAGAGACAGAGATTAACTCTCTCCATGCCTGGACTAAACTCACAGACATCCATCCTTCCTCGCAGAGAGAGGAATCGAGTGAAGACATCCTACATGTGCACGCAGAGACTTTACAGTCAGGAAGAAAAGCAGAACTGATACCTACGAGGGAGGTGATGGGAAGTTGCTTCGAGAGTGAAGCTGAAACCTCTTTTGGAGAACCATGGTTGGGGACTGAGCTAATAAATTCTCTGTAATATATGAAGATATAGTCCAAAGGGGGATGTGAGGTTCTTATTGCAGCCAATGAACTGAAATACCTAAGTACAGACAAGTAAGTGTTGAAAAAGTACAGCCTGATGAGAAACTAGAACTAAGAGAGAAGAGAGGCTGTGACTCAGAGCCCTGGTCCTGGGGAGAATGCTAGAGAACCTGAGTTGTCAAGAGAACCTGTGTTGCTAAGCACAGAAGAAGGGATTTTCTTTGTTGCTGCAATTGAGCTGGGCATCCTTAAAACAGGTACCCTGTGGACTGTTCATAACCCACCAGAGTGGCTGTGGGAAGGCTACTGGTGTGGGAGAGATCCACCATTAAGCTGGACTTTACTCCGGGCGGCGGTTAATGGTGAGGCAGAAGACCCATAAAAACTGTATTTTTCTTACAGAAGATCCATGGTGTAAGCAAAAGAAACTTCTCTCCCTAAATGAACTAGAACAAGAGCTGTTTCTGAGGTGGCAAACTGACTGGAAGTCAAAGTGTTGTCTTTTGTATGTTGTCAGAGAGAATGAAATGGAGATGTGGGGAAGGAGGGGTGGTCTGGAGAGTTTGTTCTGGTTTTTTTTTTTTTTTTTCTTGAGTTCTTTTTCTCTTTTCCCTTTGTCTTAGATATATTAATAAAACTTCTTTGTACTTTATAAAGTTTGAGTCTGCTTTGCCTACTCCTAATCCTTATCTCACAACAAGCAATCAAGTAAATTTAGGTAAGTGTGCTGGCATTTAGCCACAAACCTGAATAAGCAAACTAAAACCCCGACACCCTGTTGCAATGTGTTTGTGTTCAAGGTTTTAGTTCACATGCATTTATACATCCTGTTAGTGGGAGCTTAGACCCATCATATTGAAATGAGATAGGAATTTTTCTCTTTAAATATTTTACCTACTACGTAAAACCTGCCAAATCCATTTGATATCATTTACATTATGAGAAAGATTAAATGCATCAAACATAAGTATTCACTGATCAATAGCTTTTTTTCCCTCTCCCGTCAAATATCATCAGCCCTTCTTCATCCAAGTTTGAGCTATCTACTCTCTATCTCTATAAGCTGCACATTGAATAATAGCTTATCCATCTACATCACCAGAGATTACAGTAACCAGCATAAAACCCATTATCTAATTCAACAATCACCATTAAATTCTGCAGCAAGCCATGCTTTTTCCAGATAATGAGATCGAACACTACTTTGATGTTCCTTACAGCCTAATTTACTAAAGATTTGTAGAGCATTTATGAAGTTTTCCCTGCAGAGCTCTGAACCTGCCAAGACCGAAATCAGGAGCAAAGATGCAAATAAAAGAGAGGCAGTTTAACATACATACAAGTCAGTCCACACCAGCTCTTCATTTCTTAGACAAACGGTATTTGCTCTACTTTGAAGATACAAAACAACTTCTAAAATGAGGTATCCAGGAGGTATTTTGTTTTGCTATTGAATTTGACCCAGAGAACTGCAAATACATTGCTATGAGAACCTGGTTTGTCCTTGTGCACACAAAATTCTTTGATTCTCTAATGAGGAATTGAAACTTGGCATTAGACACTAAAAAGGAGGACAGATGATCGACGATGCAGCAATAGTATAGAAGATGAGACAGTGCTGCAGAAGAGAATGAAAAGGGGAAGGGGTGCCATCAAACAATCATGATTATTATAGCAATTTGCTGTTAAAGCACATCAGTTAGTTATTATCCGCACTTCTGGCCCCATGAATCAATAAACACAGTATAGTAGAAGATATTACAAGTTAATGGACGAGCTTTTTCACTCTGAGGGTCAACAATTAAAACATTTCTCAGTTTTGTTCATGGAGAGCTTGAAAACAGAGGCTGTTCAGTTCAGAGTAGTTCATCCCTGAGCTGGCACTAAGAAACTGGCCCAGCCGTGGCTTTGTACTATTCCTGACCACATTGTTTGCTGCATTTAAACTCATTATTATCATTTAAGGAATGTAGTATCGTTAAAAAAGAGAACAGGCTAGAATAAGACAGGATAGGATTGGATAGAACACATCATTTAGAATAATGCATGGAGAAAAACGTATTTCTTGACTAATTTACCACAGCAGTCCATTTACTTATAGCACAGCTGTTTTTCACTTAATTTACACCACAACAGAGGATAAATATCCCTTTAAAAACATCCAGACAAGCAAGTGACCTTGCTTTCTGATTCTATATTTTCACAATCTTCAAAAAAATGCTTTCATCAAAAAAGAGAAAAACCCTGTGAGTAGAAGCAATGGCAGCTATGGAGCAATAACATTCTTTCCACATTTGAGATCAGGGAGAATGGATTTCTACAGGAACCTTATGGCAGGACAGTGATTTTCCTTGTTACATTTCAGCAGATTTTAGAAGCATTTGCTCAGCATCACCCACATGCAAGTAGCCACTCACACCACTTAATGGGAATCATTTTCTCTCTGTGTCACAAGCACACACCCATTTTAGTGTGTGCTTTAGACCAGAAGAAAACATGATGAAAACAAGCCTGTGGCACTGTACTTCAACTTGGAAATAAATGCAATAAATCACTATTTCCCTTACATCTTCTGAGGCAAAAATACTGCTTGGCTCTTTCACCAATTTCTAGAAGAGCTGAAATCAGCAAACTGACTTTGGCATGCCAGGTTGGGTAAGCAGCCAAATGTGGACAGCGAAGGCTGGTAGAATCAAAGGGCTTTTTACATTTTAAAAATGTGAGAAAAGCCTGAAAAAAGAGGGTTGATATCTCATAGGAAAATTCAGAGAATATTTAACCACCATTCCATAGGAGTCAAGTTCTTTGCATGTACCAATAGGACATAAAGAACTTGTCCTTACTTCTACTAAAAAAAAAATCTACTATGAAGTGTTGTTTAAGGAAGAAGAACAATATATTTGAGAGATATATTTCTGAAATGCTAGAGATATTCAGTTGTGCACCGAATTTTCATCACTAGGTAAATTTAAGCTGTCTTCCAAGCAATATCTCATGATCTCACTATACTATAAGCTGCATTCATTTGTCCAGTTCATGAATAAAATATTATGATATAGTGTGGACCTCGTAGTGCAGTATCTTTAAATATTAAAAAACTTTAAATTCCTCTCTAGAGAAAAATATTACCTCTGCTTTCACAAAATGGATAAAGAGTCTTGTCTTAAATCAAAGCAAATAATTGGCGGAGTTGAATGAAGTACTTGGGATACAACTATATGAGCCAACCCTTTGTCTTTAAAGAAAAGATAAATCCTCTTGAAAACCGTGATTTGGAAGATGAGCTTTCACTGAAGCAGTACAACAAAATTCACATGCAGAGAAGAGGATGATAACAAAGTAGGTTATAAAAAAAGGTGGACAGTTTTCCAAAAGATATGCTTATAGCAGGGGCAGCAGATTCCTATGCCAGTGAGCAATCCTGGATGTGCATAGAACAGACTTCAGCCTTACTGGTTCTTTGCAGGTCATCTTCCTCAGTATTTCATCAGCAAAGAACTCATGAATGGCTGCAGTAATCCTGATGTAACCTGTAGTTCTGTGAGTCTAAAACTTTGAATGCTGACAGAAGCAGATATCTCTGTGTGTGTGGTTTCATGCTCTGTCCTAAGCATCCTATGTCATTCCTTGCTAGTGAGACAGGCTTCAAAAACCCATGTGCTGAATATTTTCCAGGTTTGGCAAGGATTTAGGTTTCTCCAATCAATTACAATTGTTGTGCCTTAGTTTGGTAAAAATAAACTTCCTATGAAAATGGGTACAATTCAAACAAAGACTGTAATTCTCCTGTGTATTGCTGGCATAAAAATGCAACCACTTCAATTCCTGCTATATTTAGGTATTATGACCAGTTAGGGACAGTATCATGAGGACAAGAATTCTGTTATAAGGAACAAGAGTATGATCCAGAAAAAAAGGCTGAGAATAACTTAAGACACCTTTTCAGATCAAAATTGACAGGGCTGTGATCATATCTGCAGTTATTCAGTATTACCTTCTGCAAGAGTAGCACCAGCTGTATGGCAAATGACTGAGAAAGACACATCTCCTGATTTTGAAATTTCTTTTTCCTGTGAAAAGGTTATCTTGAGACATAAGAGCAATTTCTGCAGCACAGAAAGTATTTGTTCCATGGTTATCATTATCTGCATTATGACTGTGGCAAGTAAGTCTTAACTGTTGGGAAATGAAAATGCTACAATGCTAAGTGCTAA